>CP139507.1:291583460-292115648 GCA_021014915.2 Artemisia tridentata subsp. tridentata | reverse complement strand
TATAACTTCATCTTAAAAAAAATAAAAAGGGTATTTGAAAGGGCCTAATCATAATCAATAATTACTAATTTTGTTTCCTCAGTTTTTTTTTTTTTTTTTTTTTTTTTTTTTTTTTTAAAATTATTAATATTGTTTATATGTTTTCATTTTTTGGAAAGATGTATTACTGTTGTTTTTTGTAGGCAAAACAAATGGATCAAGTTATTACTACTTTGAGTGACATTGACCATATGCTTGATGATGCCAAAATTTTGGTGAGGGTGGTACGTATATGGAAGTCTCATCCTATCACCAAGCCGAATGAAATTTGGGGTTTAGAAGTTCTATTCCAAGATGAACAGGTTATTAACATCATCCTGTTTTTTATTGTTTATATATCATTTATTAAGCTTGGAATATTCGTAGCTATAAAATATAACAATCTTATTGGATCTAGATGTGCATATACATGTTTGCATGTTCATTTTTTTTTGTACACAGACACTTTATTTGCTCTTTAGTTGCATCACATAAACGTTTTTCCATTAATTGTTTCCACATTCATGTTATAAGTCGTATCGATGTTGGCATCTATACAATAGAATGTTTATAATTTGTTTTTTAGGATTGTTGTTGAAATAAATTAATAATCTAATATTTATTTAAGCTAACCTGTTGATATGAAGCTACGTTTAAGTCGTTTCCTAAGTATCTAAGATTTAGGTTTTACGTTTAAGACAATATAATAATCAATTATTGTTTTATTTATACATATTTTCATCATATTGAAGGGTAACCGTATTCAAGCTTCTATTAAGAAGGCAGATATGAATAAGTTTCAAGCTATTCTTGATGAAGGGTCCTGCTACAAAGTGGGAAGCTTTGGGGTGGGTGAGAACGGAGGGAAGTTCTCGTTGCTGAGTCACCGTTACAAAATCGGATTCTATAAGGATACCTCTGTCACAAGAGTTGCTCCGTTTGACTAGAATACCTATGGTTGTAGATTTGAACCATTTCAAAATTTTACGAGAAGGCACTTCTCAGAAACAGACATTGTTGGTAATAGTTATTGTTTTGTGTTTATTTTTTATTCATACGTTAGCAGACTTTCATGATGATGATTTACTTAAATCAGTCTTCATACTAAAAAACATTTATATTCATATGTCAACGCAGATGTCATTGGGACTATAATATCCGTATCTGAACCAATACCTTATGAAAGTTATGGTACTCAAAAATATAGAAGGACTGTCACCTTGGAAGATGTTGAGTAAGCAATATGCTTTTGGTATATATTAAATGATCCACTTATATGTACTAAAATGTTTGAAAATAATACAGTGGGGTCTCTCTGAATTGCTGTTTCTTTGACGGATGGGTCGATCGGTTCAACTGTTTGGCCCAGCAATTGGATAAAATGCGAAATGTTGTAATGATTCTTCAAATTGAAAAAGTGAAATACTTTAATGGTAAAATATTATATATCAATGGTGATGTTTATTTTTAATAGTTTTATGGGTTTACAATGCAATACCGATGATATTCTACTACTGCAGATAAGCCGTCTGTTAGCAATGGGGCATTTGCAACGAAGCTTTAACTAAATGAAAACATACCAGAGATTAATACTTTCAGAAAGATGTAAGTACTTCAGTTATAAAACTAATGTTTCAAAATAATATCACATGAATTTTATTTTTATCCTTTTTTACATCGTATACTATAAACACAACATGCTACATTCATACGGCTGTATCATGAATCACTATGTTCTGTTGTATAGGTACCAAGAAATGGATGGATATGTTGAGAAGAATATTATTTTAAATGTGTTTTCTCCATCCAAAAAAGAATTGACTTTTGATGAGTTTTTTGAGAATGCGGTTAGGAAAATGGTGGGGTTTATTCGTGAATCTGAATACTTAAATTATCTGTGATGATTATAATCGGTTTTTTATGAATCTCAAGTTTGTGTACTAATATATAAATCATATTATACAGCAATGTGAAGCGATTGTGTACGCAAAGATACACAAGGTACATCGAGAACATGGTTGGTGGTATCTCGCCTGCAAGAAATGTGGATGTGTCGCCAAAGAACCTGAAGAATATGGTGAATCATCGTCATCCAAAAAGAAAAACAAGAATAAGGTGTGGTGGTGCAAAAAGGAAAAAGAGATTACTAATGTGGGACCAAGGTAACATTTTTTATTATTATGCTAAATTCCCCTAATATACATTTGTGTTGTTTTTGAAATAACACAATTATGGTCCTATAATTGTATGTTGAAATTTAGGTACAAAGTAATAGTGCGTGTCATTGACGACACTGGCTCAGCATCTCTTTTGCTGTATGAAGATATTATCACTAAGCTGATTGACATCCCATGTTATAAGCTCAAGGCGAAGTATGGAGATCAGGCTGATGATATCTTTCCTGATGAATTGGCTCTTATCGTTGGAAAAAAATTGTTGTTTCGCTTCCTTTATTCATCATATAATATAAACAACAACAACCATGTTTATCAAGTCAAGCTGATCTCAGAGGATGAAGATATGATAAAGACCTTTAAACATGGATTCATCTGCAAAGAAATTGAAGAATGATGTGATTGATTTGGATGATTGTGTGCAGAAGGATACATCTGCAAAGAAATTGAAGAATGATGATATGGTTGAAGTAGGCAATGGCAAGGATAAGTGATGATCATTTTCCTTCACAGATCAACATCACAAACATGCTTCTTTATCATGCTTTGCTTTGGTTTCTGTTTTGTTAAAGACTATTGTTGCAGTTTTATTTCTGGTTTTTATGGTTTGGAGACAGTTTGTTTGTTTTTTGTGATTTTATCACAGACACATTTTCATGCTATGGTTTAATTCAATTTGATGTTGATATATATATATATATATATATATATATATATATATATATATATATATATATATATATATATATATATGTTTTGTTTTTAATTATATATTGAATGCAGTTTGTATTTATTTGTTTAATCTTACATGGTTAAATTAATTACCTTTTAATACCAATTGGTTATATCAAAAAATTTCTAATTGATCATGAAGTTTTTTTTATACAGTGCGCCAATCACTATGTTTTATAAAAAAACTTATAATGGGTATACTTCTCCTTGGACTACATTATTTGTGTTTGGGCGTTAGATGTTTATGAACAAAAATATCATCACAATCTACAAATGGTTATAGCATAAATGCTACAATTTGAATTAAAATGACATGCCAATTTAAGATTATATGATAACAACATTCACATATATTCTTCAAATAGTCCCAATCATTCAATACTATATGTTGGTAACAAATTAAATATTATTATTAATGTTTAAATGGTGTTTCAGGAAATTATATTTTTACACTAAAGATATCATATTTATTAAGGTACATTAATTGAATATCAAACACAAATAGACAAATATGTTTTTACTATTCCTTCCTAAACTACAATCCAATACTAAAATAATTTTAACAAACTTCCAATTTTAAAGTATTGTGTTTAATATACTTTTAAACTTTATTTTTATCCATATCATTTCCTAAAATCTCTTTCTATTCAAATTCTATATATACTATCCATTTCTTGAAGCACGTACATTCAGTTACACCATTTTTGCAAACTTCATTCAAGGTTAGCATATGGATCATCCCAAGTCACAAAAAGTAAACAAACGTATATCTATATAGTTTATATAATTTCCATTAGTATACCTATAGAATGAACATGCATGGTAACATATTGTTATAACATTCGTTCATTTGATAACAAACCAGCAAGAAGAAGACTCAAAATCACCAAATGAAATTTGGAAGGAAGACCCACCCGTGATCATAATCTCAGATGATGAAGTGGTATGGTTTACATTACTTGCTAAATGAATATTAGCAAATTCATTATGTCCTTTAACTTATAATAGTTTACTTACAAGATGTTCACCAAAATAATAAACATCAAAGACTAACAACCGATGGTACGCTTGTCCAAAAGAATGTTGTTCATGTTCTCGATTCTGATGATAACAACGAAAAATGGATGTGTATCAAGAAAAACTGTTTATACCATTCAAAAAAGGAACACAATTTGGTATCAACAAACACTGTTGATGATGAAGATGTTGTGGATGGTCCCAACGTAAAATGGATCTGCATTAACAAAGAATGAGTATTCCACAATCATATTGTGGACTACGATGATGATGAAGAGGAATCGATGTCAAATAAAGTTTGTGATGCAGCTGTTGTCAATAAATGATGTCGACATGTTAGATTAATATCCATAAGTAATTCCTATTTCCTTAATAACATAATTCAAAATTTTTTTTCTTTTTTTTTTTTATCTATTTATTATTATTTTCTTTTTATCTTAATTACCATTCTGTTATGTTATTGTTATTCAATTTGTTTCTTCAATCAGTATTACTTTTATAATCCATACAATGTTTCACATTATTCTTATATCTGGTACAACAACAATATCAGATAAAACTAAGATGTTTTATCTGTTACAACAATCTCAGACAACATAGAACAACTTAAATGTGGAATAGTATAAAACTGCAAGCAAGACAGCATCAATTTGCAGGCCATAGCATATTCAAATTGACCGACCAGTGACAAAGTATAGAAAAGGGTGATTCATAAAAATATACTGCTGGGAAAAATAACACACATAGTGATTGGCTAAATTATAAAAGCTGCAAGTATTATAGTTTTACAACCAGTTTGAGTCTGAAAGTGATTACTACATAATCCTAATATCCTACTTTACCAAATACTGACATAGTGATTAGTTATTTTACAAACCACAAAATAGCAAATATCCAAACATAACACAACAAAATAATACTAAAGCATGTCTGATTACCATACCAACAAACCTTAAAGACAGATAAACTATTACGTGATAATTCTTTAACACAAGTGAAATACTGGATACTCCTCCACCTCATTCCATTTCATGTCTGTGAGCAAAAACATGTACCTGAACCTTATCATTTTATCGTATGCAAAGTGACATTCCTGTGCAAACTCATCCCATTCACCAAATACATTGATATGATTGGTTCGCTCTGGATCCTCTTTGTGAAACTCCATCTTCATAGTCATTGTACATTCCACATGTTGGTGTTTCATCAAGACTTTATTGTAAGTGTGCATTGGATGGTCCTCTAAGAACTCCGCCGGTATTGTCTGCAATAATGCAATAGTTAAATATAATACTAACTAATTATGTAAATACATAGCTTTTAACATTAAAGATATCAAAGTAATACTTACAAGTCTTTTCATAACCACAATATAAGAAAATCTCTTATAGAATGTGTCTGTAGATTCACCAAAATGTTCACGATGAGCTGGCCATCGACAAATGTGATGCATTCTGTCATCATCTGCAAATATATTTAACAAATTAAAATCCTCTTAACTTCGTATCTACACAATTTATATTAATATGTATAAACTTATGTTACAGGTAATCAATCAATCCCAAATGGAGCCCCTTACTTATCTGACTTGTCGACATGCTCTTAACTATTAGTACAGGTATATCACCATCTTTAAATCCCCTATATAACATCATTATGCTCCTAATTTTGATTCTTGCTCAACTAAATATGACTGATAACATAACACAATTAGTTCTTCTAAGAAGTCTTTATAATATAACTTATGTATGATTAAAATATAACCACATTTACCACATACTAATTAAGCTATCAATATCCTGTCAAAGAGTTTGAGAATATTCATTAACTAATTGATTTATCTCCATAAAAGGGGTGCCAAAACCTATACATGAAGTATATACACCACAACTAAGATATATATTTTTGACCAACTACTTATTTATAGTTTCATTGGCAAAGCAAAATCCGAGCCAGTTAAACTATATCCATCTTAGTTATCATCCGATATTTATACCAGACACCAATCAGTACCGTAATACAAAGATAATTTCTAAAGACAACTAAAATTTAACATACTCAACCAAATGTATAAAGACATATAAAATTTAACATAATTCTAAATTATAAAATATGTATGGAACTCACCTTTGTCTTCAAAAGGCATAGTAGGTTGTATTGGATGTAGTGTTGTCGCACCAAGGAAATGAGGAATTGTATTTGGCCACCCATCTGCTAAAAACTACTGCATCCAAAATACAGAATTCTGTTCCTTTGTAAAAACCAACAACATTCCACGTTCCAAATGCAGGGTTGCTTTGATAACATTCCAAACTTGACTATTCAGTGCATATTCTTCAGGCATATTTTCGTCTCCTACTTTTAAACCAACCACAGGTATTGTAAACCGGTGTCCATCAACATTAATCACAATATTTTCTTCCAGCCTTAGCCCAGTTAAGAACTCAGCGGAAAGTCTCTGTAAAAAAAGTTAATAATGACAATTATTTACTTTTACATTCAACATTTACCTACTAATAAGTTAAAACACACTAAAGTCAACAGTTAACTATTACCGGAGTCCTGTTTTCGTCAGCCCGAACTCTACTCTTAAAGCGAGATGGACGTCCCTCTATTCCCTCATATCCTCCGAATTCACGCCCAAGATAATCATATCCTGTAACATAGAAGGAATCATCCCCTTCTTGTATAAAATGCAACACTTGAACGTTAGGACCAATGTTTTCCTTTGCAAATGAAGTCCATTTATAACCCTTAAGCACAATAGGTCCATTGTATGGTTTCACTAAGGCTACTTTTGTCCGAATCCTTTTGTAGCTTGTCAAGTACACATATTTTTTCCCATTGTAACATTCATCCAAAAAAGACTTCAGGCATTTCCTGAATCATTATTTAATACATTAATATCCTCCTAAGTTTATTACAACTATATCGGAATATGGGAGAATTTGCATTACCTGTGATTTTGGATATGTTGTACGGTCCACCAAAACGACAAATTCAACAGTCATTGTCCTACAAAACCACTAATAATTTAGCTTCTTTTGTGCTATAAACATAGTATGGCGTAAAACTTATTACACACGCAATAATCTTTCGATATCTTCATCTTAAGAAATCCCAAATCACACAAATATAGGTATTTCATCAACTACCAGTGAGTAACAAAAAATAATTATTAAAAAACCCTAATTATCAATTCTAAACAAAACTTCATACAAATAGAAGGACCAGGTTAACTGCTAATGATCGACTTAAACCTATTCAACATAACTTTTACCATAACCTTCTACAATGTGAAACATAATTACCATAATGATTCATGGTTTTCAGTTTATTAACAATGTGAAACATGCAAGTAAGATCAAAAAATCTAAAAGGAACTGATAAGATCAAGATTGCAGATTTTACCTTTGATTTTTTCGTGAACAAATCTTTTGATCTAAGAAAATATTGTGTTTTCAATGATGTAATTATGTTTGTGTGGAAGTAACCAAATGGTTAATACTTATATGAAAAGACAAGAGTAAATGAAGTATGTCTAAGTCTAGAGTTAGAATAGTAATCGTGAATCTACACCAAATTGCATGTAATTATAAAAAAACTATTCATATTTCAGTCACAACTAAGTCAATTTGAAAATAACGATGGGCTTAAACAATTAATAAACATGATTATTTTTGTAAAATAAAAATGGGCTTAATCAATTTGTTAACAAGAAGAGCATTGTTGGGCTTAAACATATGGGGGCTCATTAATTTGGGGCCTCATTCACTTTATTTAAGTTTCCTATTAAAATCTATGTAACCAAAACCAGTAATTCACATTATCTTTTAAATATGGGAATTTGAATTTTATTGTGATGAGATTATGAGCATAAGATATTTTTGATTTTAAAAAAATCAAATCTATATCTTATGATTTTTAAAAAATCAAATCTTTAGTGATATTGATATCAATTTTAATTATAAACCATATCAACTCTTAAAATATATGAATCAAATGTATACATCTACCACATTATATATATCATTGTCCACACATCCCAAAAGAATACAAGTCACAATTTCATTTTATCTAAAATGTCGACACCTGCAAAACAATTCGAAACACATGCATCCAGTTCTTTAAACACAAAAACACACGAGAATGACGTACCAAACATTCAGTTTGAAGATCCACCAAAACAAATAGCTACACATCATTCTAACCATGGTAACAAAAAGGAAAATAAGAAGGCGAAAACTCTACAAAAGCCTGAAGGTATTGTATACGTATAATATTTATAAGACAAAACTATCATATATTCATTTGTTTTGTTATATTTATAATGGAGAATTGTTTTTTATATATGATACAGACAGGTATGTTTGCTGGAATGGTACTAGGTATAAGATTAAGAAGAAGCGTGTTGCTAATTTAGATTGGAATAGCATGATGGATTCCGTCAAAAAGGCTGATGAAATTATCAAACAACTATGTGCAGCAGGACACAAGATAACAGATGACTATATAGTTGATCACAACGTTAGTCACGATGAATAATATGTTTTGGACATGTTTGGTGATGCTGTAATTCTCATTATCACAATGTTTTGTTCTTTTCGTTTAATTTTGGTTTGTTTTTCGTAGGTTTGAAGTACTCTTTTCAGTTATGTTTGTAATAAGTTGGCTTTTGCAAATTTTGCAAGCCATGTTTATCATTACTATGTTTATGTTTTACCTTTTTTTTTTACACAACATCTTTGTTTGTTTGTTTCTTTCTTTGTAATCATGTTTATAATAATCCATGTTAAAGCATCCTTTTGTAACCATGGTTGTATTTAAAATGGTCCAATTTTATAGCCTTACTATCAAGTAAATTGAAAACGAGAGTATAGTATACAAAAATGTATAGTTCCTTTATCAGATGCAATAGCATAAATAACTTTTTGTCTTATAAAGATGTTTATCGTATTCTAAAAACAACATCACAAATAATTATTACATGCTAATCTCATATAATAAATATTTTGTTTGGGTTATCACAATGTTCCACTATTTTTAACATAAATATATGTAAATGACGCCCAATGGTTAAAATGGATCATGTCATAAATTTATAAAGCCTCAACTCATAATTTATAAGTTTTCCAATTTCCATTGTTTGCAATTTACCAAATCATTACGTGTTTAACATTGTTTTCGTCGACTGATTCATCAAAAGAACAACCTTCAAAAATAAACCATCCACCAATTTATTTTAAACTTAAATATCATATCTCACTCTATTTTAAAACCAATGTATCATCTTAAGTTGACTATAATCCCATACTAAAATAAACATAACAAACATTCAACTTTTGAATGATATTCTTCAATCCACATTTTAAATTTTTGAATAGCATATCATTTCCTAAAATTGCTAACTATCGAGTCTCTATAAATACCATTAAGCATCATCATCTATAATGATAACCTATTTTTGCGTACAATACCTGATGGATCACCCTAAATCACCTAAGGTTAAATACTTTCTTTTTGTATAGTGTGTATATCTTTCATTTTATTCCGTTAACTTTATAATGTATACTAGATGTATTTTAACATATTTATGACATTTTTAGGTTTTCAAGGCTGAAGAACATCCAAATGAACCAACTCGTGAATCCATGAATAACAATTTCATTATCCTATCTAATGATGATTTGGTATGTGTGACCTATTATAAGAGTATTATTAAGTATGTTATTCCTTTTAATTTATTTAAATAACATGCAGGATTTCCCCATCACCAAGAAACGCGAAAGACAATAAAAAAAAGAGAGTAAATTGAACAACAACGTTATTAATATTCTTTCTTCTAATGATGAGAAGGATAATTTGTTATCTAATAACAAAAAGTGTGAAGAGCACACAAAAAATGATGAAAATTTGGTATAAAAATACTATCCATTTTACATGTTTTAACTTTATTAATCACTTAACAAATTCTCACTCTAATTCTACTTATTACTAATTCGTTTTTTCTTCATGAATAATATAAATTAGGATTCGAATGATGAGATGCCAGTTAGTTTTAAGCGTTCAAAAAACGCTAAGCCAACTTGCTTTTCAAAAAAAGAAACTTATCGTCTTATTGATGAACCAAGTGATGAAGAAAATGATGAAGCTATAAATATGACACAAAATTTTGTCAACTTAATTGATGAAGAGGCAAAAGACGATTTACAACACAGTGGTGAAAAAATTGATGACGAAACTGATGATCAAATTCATTTAGAAGACACGATTGATGATGAATATTCACAGGATGAAGCTATTGATGAATTTGACAGTTTCATTGATGATGAAACTACCGATAACAGTTCTGATAGCGAAGTTTGAGAATACAGATTGATAGGTTATTCACATGTTATGAATAATGCATATAAGCAATGTTTCGTTCCACGTGTTTTCAATTATTCGAATAAAATTATCATGATGCAGTTCAATCGCTTACACGTATACAAGCGTCAAAGAATTTACCCTATTGAATATCAACAATGTCAAAAATAATGTGTTTTACAATCAAGGTATATAGTGTTAATGTATCCTGTGAGTTATTATCTATATATAACCTTATTCATGTTTATAGCTCAATAGTAATTATAATGTACATTATCAATACTAAAACAAAAATGAACATTCATCAGGCTAAAGCGTACAAACAACATAAAGCAACAACTAATCATAATACTTGAAAACAAGTAATCATTATAATGCATGATAATTTTTTCATTGAAAATTTAACATTCAGTGTTTATTTTATAACAATGTATATAAACTATCTTAAATTGTATCACATATAAATGAGGAGTTGGGCCTTTACATTAGGTTACATTGATTTGGTATACATTAGGCCTCATTTAATTGTTATTAGGTTACAAAAGTGTATTTGAATCTCATTAACAATGCTGGCTTCTTGGTCTAAAACTTACATAATTTTTGGAATCAATCATTCAAATATGGAATGATTTTAAAATTTAAATTTCCTTTCTTTGCAGCTATTTTACGTAACAATTTTCATAATTGTATCGCACAACTGGATATCAATTTCATATATCATTAGATGAATAACCAAAGGAACAATAATGAATAAATTCACTGGAAGAGACAATTTTGATAAGGGTTATATAAACTCTATGGAAAAAGTTGTTGGTATGCAAGATGATCAAAGCTCAAACAATATTTCTTCATCTGATTTTATATGTTCGAATGACTCGCATGTGTTAGCCGATCAAAGACTGAACAATTGTTCATGTAAGTTTTTATTTTTTGGTGTTGTTGTTTTTACATCTATACACATATTTTTTTACATTATAATATTTTTTTGTTTGTATAAAATTTCAACAATTTTTAATTATTTACACGATTTGTTGTTGATGTATAATCAGTAAACCCATTACAAGATCATCCAGATATCCGCAACAAGAGAAAGTCTGTTACGGTTGACAAAACCCTAAATGATGATGTTTTATCTTTCAATGATTTGCCATACAATAATGTTCTTCACTATGACCCTATATATATGCCGACAACTCTTACACCTATTGGTACGTTATGATCATATACATATTGATAGTATGATTTTATTACTATTACATGTTTATCTTATGCATTTTTTGTAACTTAGACTCACAATTAAATCTTTATGATTGACATTTTTTATCACTATACTTTTTTTATAGGTACGTCGAATAATTATCAATGGCAGAAAGGTAAATTTCTGTGTAACCAAAACACTTATCAATCTAAAGCAGTTTATCATGATAGAGGAATATTGTCTACTATTAGTCAAGATTTTGAAAATAATTATAATGTAGACATGTCAATAAATCCCGTCCAACGTTCGAGATATTCAAGTTTTGTTGATGTATTAGCTAATATGCAATCTCAACGACCTCCTCTACATGACATGACTACGAGTAATGTTATATCCATATTCCTTGATCAAATATTTATTTATATGTTCTTTACACCTTATTTGACAATATTTGTTTATGTAATAGGTACGTATTCAAACATGAACCAAACTTTGCAAACTTCTCAATCAGGGAATATGAAATCCATTTTCACAAATCCTACACCACTTAAGAGAGGATGTGGACGTCCACGCAAGCAAGATGTAGCAACCGTCATTTTACCACAACTTACGTCTGGCCGAACTACACAGTTTTCTATACAAAAAAATAGTCCTCGTGTTCTTAATGATGTTACAAATACGGTAGGAAATACAAACCGACCTAGACGTCCCCGTAAGAATCCTTTAGTTAGTCAGGTCTCACCAAACCTTAATGAAGGAGCATCAAATGAAACTGTGCAGAAAGTAGCTAAACAACCAGGAAGACCTCCCAAAGTAGTTTGCGAAACCGGTATGAAGTTTTGTATTATCAAGTATCAATATACCTTTTAGTTGTAATCATCCTAAATTTAACACACATGATCCTTATTGTTTTAAAATCCTGTTAATAGAAAATTCTACCACCAGTGATGGTTTGCCGAACCTTTCAGAAGGTGCATCATCACCGGTTGCTACAGGAAATGTAGCTAAACGAGGCGGAAGGCCTCCCAATACAGGTAAATGCTTTGAGTACATTATCTATAAACTATTTTTATTTAATCCTTCTGCAGTTAGCAAACATTTTTATTTTTTTTGTTTTCAATTTGAAACAATAGATAACTGTACCAGTAAAGCTGTTTCGCCGAACCTATCAGAAGGTGCTTTGCCAGATGTTACTATAGGAAATGTAGCTAAATGATGCGGAAGGCCTCCCAAAACAGGTACATGATTTTAGCACAAACACCTTTATAAACTATATATATTTAATCCTTTTGAAGTTAACGAGCCTTTTTTTTCTCCTCGAAAAAATAGATAATCGTACAAGTAGTAGTATAAACCAACCTGTCCCCAACATATCTTCCAGCAATGTTAGTGGATCTCTAACTCCTAATATGTTCACACCTGAAATACATTCAAACATCCCATGCCAAGATATCAATTCTACAAGTAAGCTGTGTCATATGTTTTTTATCTATAAATTTTGCATCGTAACACATTATAAGTTCACCAATCATTAAACATGGTATACAAGCAACATGTCGAAAAGAACTCGCAGATCAAAATTAGGCAATAACAGTCCAGTTTAGTTTCACATTGGTGAGCATAATTAGTGGCGCTCATATCCTATTCATGTTATATGAAAATTTCATGCAAAAAAATATTGTTAAGTATAACTATATATATCTGCAACAGGTAGTCCAGGTATTGTCTCACCAAGTCCGTCTACAAATAATAATGTTGATTCAACAAGACAACGTAACAGCAATGACAAAGGCAAGTAAATAGCACATACAACGGAAGTTGATTTATTAGAGGATGTTTCTGAGGATGAACATGGATATATTGAACGTATTTCAGGCATATCTAATGGTATAATTATTTTTTACATATTTATTAATCGTTAAGTTCTTTTTACTATTGATAGGTTTAAGTCGGTGTATATATTTTTGTATCCTAATAAACAATACAGTTTATATATTTTTTTAGATTACCTCGACCATGGTGATCAGAATGTTCAATGCATAAAATGTGGAGCAATGTTGTGGCTTACCGAAAGTAAAAGAGGAGCTACTAACTCTGGTAGCACTGATTCATTTTCTCTTTGTTGTGGTAGAGGTAAAGTGGTATTATCTATTGCATTGAAGAATCCTCCTGAATTGTTAACGAAACTCATGAATGGGGAACACCGAAAAAGCAAGTCATATCTTAAGAACATACGCCGGTATAACTCGATGTTTGCTTTTACATCCATGGGTGGTAACGTTGACCATACAGTTAACAATGGTCGCGCACCATATTGTTTTAGAATACAAGGGCAAAACTACCATTTAATTGGAGATTTGTTACCCAAAGCAGGCGATACACCAAAGTTTTCTCAGCTTTATATTTATGATCCACATAACGAAATTCAAAACCGCATTAATGCTGTCAGGTAACTATAATATATACCGTTTCCTGTTATTACTTTTTTAGCCATTTAATTTCCAGGTCATAGAATTATAGATTAAATACACCAACTATAATGTTTTTTCCAATTCATGACAGTTCCAATGAGAGTGGATCATCTTCTTCTAATAAAAAAATAGATCGTCAACTAACTAAAGACCTTAAAACAATGCTTGATCGTGCTAACCCTCTGGTAAAGAAGTTTCGAATGACTGGTCAGCAAATTTCTCATGGAGTGGAAAATGTTAAGATCAGGCTGATAGGAAGGCGTGAAAAAGATGGGAGGCAATATAACCTTCCTACAGCAAATGAAGTGGCTGCACTTATTGTTGGTGACTTTGATAACAATCATAACGAAAGAGACATTATGGTGCAAAAAAATAGTGGGAAGAAGAAAAAGATTAGTGAGTTACATGTTTCATACCTTCCATTACAGTACCCGTTGTTGTTCCTTTATGCAAAAGATGGTTATAGAACTGATCAAGGTATTAATGATGCCACCCCAGACAAGGATAAAAAATATGTCACAATGCGTGAATGGTTTGCTTACCGTGTACAAGATAGGCAAAATGTTTTTTCAACTATTTTAAATGGTAGGCGATTATTTCAGCAGTTTTTGGTCGATGGTTACACTATGGTTGAAGCGGAGAGGCTGTTATATGTAAAAAATCAGAACAGTGAATTAAGATGTGAAACTTATTCTCGATTAGCTAAAGCTGCTGAATCATCCAACCAACAAAACAAGAAACGTGGAAAAAAAGTGATTTTACCCTCATCCTTCACAGGTAGCCCAAGATATATGATGCAGAATTACTTGGACGCTATGAAAATGTGCAAGTTTTATGGATACCCTGATCTATTTATAGCCTTTACATGTAATCCAAAGTGGCCTGAGATTACAAGGTTTTTACGTAAGAAGGGTCTAAAATCAGAGGATCGTCCCGACATTACCACAAGAGTTTTTAAGATCAAGTTGGATCAGTTTATAAAAGACATTAAGGAGAAACGTATTTTTGGTCGTGTTCATGCAGGTACATTTCAAGCTTTACTTAAGTTTTGTTTCCAAATCTAAGTTTATACAACTTGCATTTTATTAATACCAATATGTTCATCTTTTTTTTTTTTTTTTTTTTTTTTTTTTTATTATTATTATTATTATTACAGAGGTTTACACAATTGAATTTCAAAAATGTGGACTGCCTCACTGTCACTTATGTGTATGGTTGGAATCAGATGACAAGTTGAGATTCCCCGCAGATATAGATAGATGTGTATCTGCTGAAATACCAGATATAGATGAAGACCCCGAACTACACCAATTGGTTAAACAATTTATGATGCACGGTCCTTGTGGTCCTGATCATAGAAGTTGCCCTTGCATGGTTGAAAATAAGTGTTCGAAGAAGTTTACAAAGCCATTTAATAAGTCTACTTTCATCGACGAAAGCGGATATGCTATATATAAAAGGACTGATGATGGAAGAACTATTAAAAAACAAGGCGCAGATCTTCACTGTGGTTTTGTCATTCCCTACAATCCAACTTTATTGAAAAGGTACCAAGCTCATATCAATGTTGAATGGTGTAATCAGTTTGGATCCATCAAGTATTTATTTAAGTACATAAACAAGGGACCGGATAGAGTTACTGCAGCTGTCGAAGATGAAGAGACGGATGAGATTAAAGACTTTTACGATTGCCGTTATTTATCAGCTTGCGAAGCTGCATGGAGGATATTTAAGTTTGATATACACCACAGGTTTCCTGCAGTAGAGCGTTTGCCATTTCACATTCCAAACAAGCATTCTGTTGTATTTGATCCCACTGAAAGTATCGACTTTCAACTCGAGCAGGCCTCAGCTAATACCACCAAGTTTTTGGCTTATATGGATCTCAATAAAGAAGATACCTTAGCACAATTGTTGTTGTATGTTGAGATCCCAAAAAATTTTGTTTGGAACAGTCAAGACAAAATATGGACTCGAAGAAAGCAAGGCAAAAGCATAGGTCGGATCCATCACGTTCCTCCATCTTGGGGCGAGCTTTTTTATTTACGTATGCTCTTAAAAAAAGTTAAAGGTGCAGAAGAATGGGACAACTTTAAGAAATTTGATGGTGTATTATATGGTACATATAAAGAGGCTTGTGACGCACTTGGATTGTTAGAGGATGACAAGGAATACATCGAAGGCATAATTGAAGCAAATGCGTGGGGAACTGGGGATTACCTTCGTAATCATTTCGTTATGTTAATGATGAAGCGAAAAGTGTACCGCTTTTAGGGGGTCATTTAAGCCCTAAATCGTATTTATTTGATCAAATATTGCCCTAAATCGTTCCTTTTGTCATTTTAGGTACTTTGGAGAAGAAATCTAGAAAAGGAAGCATTTTGGACGTTTTTGGAGCATAAAAGTGAAGAAAACGACAAAGTCTCAAAATTACGCTGGAAAGTACCTTTGACGGCGTCAGGAATTGGTCCAGACGGCGTCATGGCTTGGCAAAAGAGGTGGATGTGAAAATTACTCATGATAAGCCAGAGAATTTTGCATGAAAAATCTGACGGCGTCACCCTTTAATGTGATCAAGGTCGTCACGGCTTAAGCTAAAGAGGGACGGCGTCAAGCACTAATCTGACGGCGTCAAGCCTTGATAAGCCAGAGCGGATTTTGGAGGTCTAAAGAGGGACGGCGTCAGGAAGGCCATCCGGGAACCCTAAAAGCGGCGAGGTGACGGCGTCAGGATCTACAACGTGACGCCGTCAGCCCTTAAACTCTATATATAGTTTTGCAATTTTTTGTCATTAGTGTGGAACTTTGTGTGTAACCTTTTGGGAGGAAACCCTAAGATGATTTTAGCAGCTTTTTCAAGGCTTTTTGCCTTGAGATCTTCCATGTTACATTGAAGATAAGTTATCAATTAATCATTCAATATGTCTATGTGTTGTTTGATTCTATCTTGTTCTTGTCTTTTGTTTAACATGCTAGGCTAGGTTTTCTTTGTGTTTGATTAGATCTAATGAAACCTAACTATTGATTATTGATTATTAGTGTGTTATTAATTGTATTGGATGATTGTTCATCGATGTTAGGCTTAAGAAAACTGGCTAACTTCCTATACGGTAACTTGCTTGAACGTCTTAAGAAACATGAACCAATGCGTACTAAGGTTTTTATGGTTGTATTTAATGCATGAGCGAATTCTAGTGATCCCATGTTAGGAGCTTCTTAGCCGGCTCGACATAGGAGTGAAGTAGGAGCTTGTAGAGTTGGGGAAGTACGTACGCCACCCCACGATTGGTATTAAGGAATACACCCGTCATCCACGCGATTAATACACACTAATCAACCGGTAAAAGATAGTTAGGGAGTAAGGAAATCTAAGTAAACACATTTCTCTCCACATAAGTTTTACCACCTTTTCATTTTCAGTTATTTTATTTTATTTGCATTCGTAGTTATTTGGGTTAGTTGATTAGCAACTAATTCCGCCCACTCTTTCAAACCCGAGATTTTACTTGCTTTCATAAAATTATAAAAACATAAAAAAGAATCTTCTCTCACCCCTAGACCTATTAGAGTAGTTTTTTAATCCTAACGACACTATTCCCTATGGAGAACGATCAATCCCCCGTACTTACCACTACACTATACTACATCGGTCAGGTACACTGCCTGGTGGGGTTGTAAGCCTCTTGAGATCCCTCGAGAGGTAAAACCTGTTGTAAGGTCGCAAAACCACGCATCAGTTAATACTATCGGATAATATGTCAAGACCTGAGGTCGTTTGGGAGAAGTCGTGGACTCTTTTAGCAGAAGACGTGGAACATTTGGAAAGGCAAAAAAGAAATCATCCTAGTATCCTACAATTTAATTTTTAACAACATAAATAGTAATAAAATTGTATAAAAAAATTTCAATTGTATTTTCATGTTTGAAAGTCATTCAACAATAATTAACTCATTTTGTGCAGAACTACAACTAACGGATAAACAAAGGTACAATATATGTTTAACATATATTAAGGACAAGCTACTCAGCAATTCGAAAAGCCTCAAAAATATTGTCAATATGCCGTATCCGGATTCAAAGTTCACAATGGATGGATACAATAGGTTGATTTATGATGAACTTGATTATAATGTTCCAGAATTGATGCTCCAACATCAAGCACTATATGGAAGTTTGACAAATGAGCAGAAAGGAATATATGATACTATAATAGATGCTTGCGATAATGACAAAGGAGGTATGTTTTTTGTATATGGCTACGGAGGTACAGGGAAGACCTTCTTGTACAAGACATTGACAGCTGCTTTAAGGTCCAAGAGTCAAATAGTTCTAAACGTAGCATCCAGTGGTATAGCTGCGCTTTTGCTTGATGGTGGTAGAACAACCCATTCTCGGTTTGCAATCTCTATCAATGTTGTTGACTATTCAATGTGTACTATTAGTGCTGATGGTGATCTTGCTGAATTGATTCGCGAGACAAAGTTAATTATATGGGACGAAGCACCAATGGTTAACAGACTTTGTTTTGAAGCTTTTGACAGAACTTTACGAGATATATCAACAGGTACATTTTACTTTTATTATGCAATTTTTTTACATCGGTACAATATTACATTTCTATTCTTTAATACTAATGATATCAAAAAACTTCTTTAAATCTTAACTACAAAAAAGAGTAATAATAATTTAATTTAGTAGGTGTGTTTCTTACTGATTTCTAATTTGTCTAACTTTCAACCCTATGCATCCTTGCTAATTAACCAAATACATTTCTTCATTTTTTCCCTCATTATGCACATTTATCTTTAACCATGTAGAAAATAATATGGGATTTGTACTCACAAATTATTATTAACCAAATGTTTGGTTAGTGTTGTTTATAGTTTATATGTAATGTTTAAATTATCTTTTTAACAGATACTTATACGGCAGTTTCTGATAAGGTGTTTGGTGGTAAAGTTGTTGTCTTTGGTGGCGATTTTTGGAAAATACTCTCGGTTATTCCAAACGGTAGCAGGCAAGATGTCGTACATGCTTCCTTAAATCAGTCTTATCTATGGAAGAATTGCACGGTTCTTAAACTTACCGAGAATATGAGGCTTCGTGTTGGTTGCAACCCTGGAGATGCAGAACAAATTAAGGATTTTGCTGAATGGATTTTGAGTATTGGCGATGGAACAATAGGTGGCACTAAAGATGGCACTGCTGATGTTGAATTCTCAGAAGAAATGCTAATACCTGATTCTGATGATCATGTACAAGCTGTGATACAAGAAACTTATGATAATTGGGAAGATAATCTTTGGGATCCATCTTATTTCCAAGATCGAGCCATTCTTGCACCAACATACGAAGAAGTTGACAAAGTGAATGACCGAATGCTTTCTCAACTTAGTGGCAGAGAGAAAGTATATTGCAGTTCGGATACAGTATCATATTTAGACGTGGATTTTAATTATAGCGAGGATATGTACACTACAGAATTATTGAATACAATCAAAATGTCTGGACTTCCACACCATAAATTAGTTTTGAAGATTGCCACTCCTGTTATGTGTTTGCGCAACATTGATCAACGAGGTGGATTGTGTAATGGCACCAGGTTACAAGTATTGAGAATGGGAATCAATAACATTGAGGCAAAGATTATATCAGGTGGTAAAGTGGGTGAGGTTCGCTCTATACCTAGAATGATTATAAGCCCATCCGACAAGAAGATGCCTTTTCAACTTAATAGGAGACAATTCCCTATTTTTGTTTATTTTGCCATGAATATCAACAAAAGTCAAGGCCAAACATTGTCTAAGGTTGGGCTATATTTGGAACGGTCTGTTTTTCCCCACGGACAACTTTATGTAGCCGTTTCCAGAGTAAAAAGCAAGAGAGGTCTAAAAGTGTTGTGTTGTGACAAAGACGGCAACTACACCAACTCTACGACAAATGTTGTATATAAAGAAGTTCTTCGTAGATTATAAACTATATGTAATTTGGTTATTTTGAACGTTATGTTTGATTAAACGTTATTGTTTTATTGATAATAGCATGTCTATTTTATTCATTTGAGTCTCATGGATGTAACTACACTTTCATACATATTATACTATTAATTTTATCGTATAATCAAATTTCTAAAGCTAGTCGCCCCATCGGGGTGGGCCTTGCATCTAGTTTTATGACGTACGAATTTTTATGTATTTTTTTAATTTCTTTTCCCATATGTGATTGGTATACTGTGGTGGGAATTTGTGACGTTGTTCCTAACAACTCTGGAAAAAGGTCGTAAGGTTAGACGTAGCGTTGTGATTGAAGACGCTGAGTAAGTATTTCAAACAATTTTAATCATCTTTAATTAAAAAAAAAAAAAACAAGAGTTTGATAACCATAAGATTTTTCACATGACGTTTTGCAGAGGAAACCAAGTCCAGTGCACTTTCTGGGACAACTGGACAAAGTTGCGGAACTAATTTGCAGTGAAACGTGAAACAATTGGTCACGTGGTCTTCATGATTCAGTTGGGAAAAAGTTAAATATTTTAACAGTAAGTTTAGTTTTGATTTTACATTTTCCTTTCTTTATAAATCTTACCATTTGTTAGTGTGCCCAATTTATATATTTCCATTTTATGCAGATACTCCAGCAGTCCATAACGCTTTGTTTGGAACCAAGATTTTCATTAACAAAGATTTGCCTGAATTGGTTGCTTTTCGTTAAAGGTTATAACATTTTATAATCTTTACATTACTTATAATTATTTGGTTCTTTGTAAAATTACCTGTATATCACAACTATGAAAAAAGTGAAGATTATAATGCTAATGATTACAAGATCGAGGTTTTTGCTCTAGAGAAACGTGTGGTTACTCCTACTGAGTTCATGCAAGGAGCTGTGAAAAGATTCGTTGGTTCAATCCGTGACATAGAGCCGGTAAAATATGACTTTCCAACTATTTTGTTTATCATCCAATACTTATAATCATAAATCAAACCAGTTCCTTTTCATATTTATTTTTGGTTAACTTAACAATTGTGTACGCCACTATTCATATAATTCTGTATGAAAGTGGGTGGGCCTACACATGGTGCAAGAAATGTAATTCGAGGTGCCGTCCAGTTGCTTCCAAAGGAACATATTCATCGAGGAACCCCAAACAACTGTGGTTCTGTATCAAAGATGGACAAAAATACAATGTAGCAGCTAGGTATATATAAAATATCATAATTAATAATATTCTTCATTTACTTTAACCACATCATATGAACTTATATAATAAATATAATTTCTTTTGCATCACAAGATACAAGCTGATTGTTCATCGTTGATGAGACCGGAACTGCTCAGTTGGTGATTTTTGACAGTAATGTTTATGCAATGACTGGAGTTACTGCTTAGGTTATTATGGAGAAGGAAGGCTTGGACCCTGAACTATAGGGCTGAAAAAGTTACTGCTCAGTTGGTGATTTTTGACAGTAATGTATAAACAACAGCCATGTTTATAGGGCTGAAAAAGTTACAGAGGATGTTGAGATTATTAACTCTTTCAAAAGAGATTTTTATGGGGAAGACCAGGTATTATGAGTTCCATTTTAAAATCTAAATATCATATGAAATAATTCTTTAATCCAACTCATGTATTGTCCCAGTAATTCATTGATTGCCAAACCCATAATCATGAATCAAAATAACTATATGAACACAGGACATTGAACCCAACGAATATGTTTTCCTTTTATTGAATGAAGGGTTAACTGTTTTCTACAGACTCTTATGGATATATATACACACATATTGAACCGTCGTATCCTTCTATGAACCGACACAACCTTCTATACGACAGTTTCTAGGTTTACAAACTACACATTATAACCTTCTAACTTGACATAATTACATAATAGACTCTAAATACATACTTATTTCTATTGACACTTTTGACCCATAACACAAACTGACTTTGTATTATGTTTTGACATTATAAGTTTCCAACATCTCCTCCCTAATGTCAAAACATCTTCATCTTTTGATCTTCATTGTTCTTCATTCGATGATGATGAAGAATCATCATCACTTCGATCTTCTTCCTCTTTGACTGCATGTTTCTGAACCTGCAACTATTGTATTCTGTTTTGCTCTTGGCTTCTTTGACCATTGTTCTATCATCAGTAATCAATATATATTTGCAGCCATCTTGTATCCATTCTTTCTTTGTTCTTGTCCTTAACACCACTGTTTGTTACATGCCACATTTACTTTCTCATTTCACGAATCCATCTTGCAAACTTTGAGAATCCAACCGTGTTTCTCTTTCAAATAATCTCTTTAACTTTCTTCTCTGAAACAATCTTTATTCGATCGGTTTTTTTCTTTTCTCTTGACCGGTCTACTCCCGACTGGTTCTTCTCTTCTCTAAACTCTTGATTGATTCCCTGAATCAATTTCTTCTGTCTCTCTTCTCTTGACTTCTCTTCTCTGAATCTTGAACACGTATTGCCTTCTCTTGGATTTGCACATGTACCGTAACACTTCTTCTTGCACAACAACAAGCAACAACCATTCCTTTGTGTTTTCTGATCTTCTTCCTTCTAATATATCTAACAAATCTTCTTTCCTTTCCTTCAATCCAACCATCTATCTCTTTCTTTTTTTGACCGGATATCCCTCTTCACTTCTTCACCAATTTCTGCCATAATCCCTCACAAACACAACAATCTTTTATCTTCTTGACAACCTTCTTTTCTTTGACATAGCAAACCGCTTATTCTTCTTCTCTTCTATAAAGCAAACCGCTTATTCTTCTTTTGGATTAAAAACAGAAAAACATATGACTAAACTTCTGATGATGATCGGCCATCTCTCTCTTTCTCTTGGATGAAGAAAACATAAACTAAACCTTGATCAGAAAACGCCTTTGATTCTGATTTCTGGATTGCAACAATGATCTTTGATCTTCTTTGAACCATCGGCTCTGATACCAATTATTGTCCCAGTAATTCATTGATTGCCAAACCCATAATCATGAATCAAAATAACTATATGAACACAGGACATTGAACCCAACGAATATGTTTTCCTTTTATTGAATGAAGGGTTAACTGTTTTCTACAGACTCTTATGGATATATATACACACATATTGAACCGTCGTATCCTTCTATGAACCGACACAACCTTCTATACGACAGTTTCTAGGTTTACAAACTACACATTATAACCTTCTAACTTGACATAATTACATAATAGACTCTAAATACATACTTATTTCTATTGACACTTTTGACCCATAACACAAACTGACTTTGTATTACGTTTTGACATTATAAGTTTCCAACATCATGCAACTTTATAATACAATACTTTCTAATTATACATGACAGGATGACCAAGAAAAAGATGAGGACACAGAGGAACAGGATGGGCCAGAAGACTAGGACGCCCTATAAGGTTTCACCACTCCATCATTTCAATAAAATCTGCTAAAACTGTTTCCCTTAGCCTTGGAGGAATCTTGGATCTCAAATCCCCTTTAAGTTCTAGAAATGCATCAAAAAGTGACAAAAGCGCAAGCAGCGAACAAAAAAGAAAGAACGTGTGGTCATTGATTTGTCTGATCATGATAGCGAAGAAAATGAGATGGAAACAAACCCTAAGAAGCAGATAGTGGAAGTCAAAATTGAGAAGGATACTCAAGATGGGGAGGAAGAAACAGAGCCAGCGAATATTGAGAAGGATACTGAAGAATGGACAACAATGCATCTGCATGATTTTCCTTCCAGTATTTTATTTTTATGCACTTAGCTTGCGTTGAACAATTACTTACTTTTTCGGATTACTTTGGTGGTTTTTTTAGATACGGGCATTTGCTCATAATAAGTTGGCTTCCTTATTAAAGTCATGGTTATCCTTTCATTTTTATTATTCTATTATGAGCATGGAGATGTTTTAGTCACATTATTGCTTTTATATATCAAATTTTGATGCTTTGGATTGTTTCATTTGATTGTTGTTTTGTTGCTTACCATTTGATTAGCCCATGTTTAAAGTCTCCATACTTTAATAAGTTATCACACGCATAAAATACAGTGTTATTTAACAACTTTACTTAAAGACATTCTAAAAATGATATTTACAAAGTTATAAGATTTTAAAAACGATTTTTACAAACTTAAATGAATGGACAACCCATACTTTTGTTAGCCCATGTTTAAATGAATAAACAACCCATACCATATTTACTTAAAGACATTTTATAAACGATATTTACAAACTCTTAACAAACTAAAAGATATTGTGCAACAAACTTTAACAATTCTGATATGTTATTTGAAATTTGAAATTTAAACACTCAACCATTCAACTTCTTAACTTTAAGATAAATGAGGGAAATATTCAATTTTAAACCAACAACCATACAACTTCTATCATGGTTATCCTTTCGTTTTTATTATTCTATTATAAGCATGGAGATGTTTGGTTATCTTTACTCAAACATGCTTTGGGTACGCTTCCTGTTAAATATTTGGGTGTTCCTCTAATTGCTTCAAGACTTCTTTATCGTGATTGTAAGGAGCTGCTGAAAAATTCAAGAATAGGATTGGTGACCGGAGGAATAAATTCTTATCGTTTGCGGGTAGAGCTCAGCTTATTCAGTCAGTGTTAGCTTCTATGCATGTTTATTGGGCCTCTGTGTTTATTCTTCTGTCTCGTGTTATGTTAGACCTTGAACAATTAATGCGAGGTTTCCTTTGTTGCCAAGGTGATATGCGTAGAGGTAAAGCTAAAGTAGCGTGAGAAATTGTGTGTTTCCCCAAAATTGAAGGTGGGCTTGGCCTTCGTCGATTGGAATGGTTCAATAAGGCATTAATCACTACTCATATTTGGAGGCTTTTGACAAACAAGGAGTCGTTATGGGTTCAATGGATTCATTGTTATAAGTTGAGAGATCGTAGTTTTTGGGATATCCTATTACGCGGGAACATGTCGTGGAGTTGGAGAATTTTTTTACAACTTAGACCTATTATTCGTCAATTTGTTTGGTATAAGTTGGGTGCGGGTGATACGGCTTCGGTTTGGTTTGATAATTGGTCTTCTCAAAGCCCTCTTGCTGATATGATTACGTTCCAGGATATTTATAGGGCAGGTTTTGACCGTTCTACTTCGGTTAAAGATTCTATTGTTAATGGTAATTGGGCGTGGCCTAATAACTGGTATACTAAGCACCCTTCTCTTGGAATGATTAATGTTCCTACTCTTTATCCGGATACTTTGGATCGGTTAGTGTGGAAGACTCATGACGATGCTTTTAAAGATTTTTCGGTGGGAACAGTTTGGGAGAGTATCTGGCCAAGAGGGGATGTTGTTGATTGGTTTGACTTGGTATAGTTCTCTCATCGAATTCCCCATCATGCTATCCATCTTTGGCTGGTTATTAAGAGGAAATTGAAGACTCAAGACAATCTGAGACAATGGGATGTTAGTAGCAATACTTACTTAAACCTGTTTCAGTGTCCTTTGTGTAACACTCAACCGGATTCCTATGACCATCTTTTCTTTCAGTATTCTTTTTCTATTCAGGTCTGGGATCGTGTGAAGATTATGACTAGTTCTCCCAAAGTGGTACCAGGTCAGTCCCTAACTATCTGCTTTCACTAAATACGCGGTAACGCTAACTCATGTGCTGAACACAGGGTCAGTCACGGACCTCTTAGGTTTTTTCAGAAAGAACAAAAAAATTATTGTTAAGGTCCCATAGACAGAATATCTTACCCCCATGTCGAAGAAGAGATCTATTAGAGGCATTATCCCTAAGCTGGTTTTTGCGGCTACTTGCTATTTCATATGGAAAGAATGGAATAACAGGCTTTTCAATAATCAGAAGAGGTCGGAAGCTCAAGTTATTGAAGTGATCAAGCCTACAGTCCTTCTCAAGCTTCTCTTATGTTATTTCAAGCAAACGAAGAATGTGGAGGTTTTGTTAGATCTTTGGAAGTTGCCGAGTTCCCTCATTCGATCTCCTCTTTGATGAATTGTGCTCTCATGATATGTTGGGAGATGAGTTCGTTTGATTATCTGATGCAAGTGGAGTGTCGGTTGAGAGCTGTACTCTTTTTTCCTATCTCAAGGGATTTTCCCTTTGGGTTTTTTTTTTTATCTTGGAAAGGTTTTTTAAGGAGGCAATCTCAGTTGGCTTATTATACTCCTAGTGGTCTGCTGGCGGCTTTATTTGGTGTTGCTTGTGCTTTGAAGTGGTTTTTCCCTATAGGTGTTCTTGTCATTGTATTTAGATAGGTGATTCGGTCTGTGGCATGTCACAACCGAGTAGTTTTCTTTTTGGCTGTTCAAGCATTTGCTTGAAGTTAATGTGGTACTTCAGACACATTCCATTGTACTTCAACTTTTTGTGATTATATATATATTTTACCGGGGTAAGCCACTTTACCCCCAAAAAAAAAGATACTGTGCAACAAACTTTAACAATTCTAGTATGTTATTTGAAATTTGAAATTTAAACACTCAACCATTCAACTTCTTAACTTTAAGATAAATGCGGCAAATATTCAATTTTAAATAAGCAACCATACAACTTCCTGACTTAAAAGTTAGACTATTAATGTGAGACTGGGTTAGGATACTTTTAGAAAGTGAGAATAAAATAAAAAGTTTAAAAAGTGATGGGAGGGTAACAAGTGTCCCTCCCTTTTTTTCTTTACAGTCATTCCTTTTATTGTTTTTTACTTTTGTCAGCTCCATTTTTGCTATTTCCACTTTTAATTGATGAAAATTTTGATTTAACAGATGAACATTAATTTTTTTTTTCTTCAGAAAATTGATAAACTGATGAACATATTATGATTTTTTTAAGAAAACTGATGAACATTATGATTTTTTAAGAAAACTGATGAATTGACGAACATTGTGATTTTTTTATTTTTTATTTATTTATTTTTTTATATTTTTAGAAAACTGATGAACATTATGATTTTTTTTAAACAACTGATGAACATTATGATTTTTTTAGAAACTGATGAACATTATGAGTTTTTTTTTTTAGAAAACTGATGAACATTATGATTTTTTTTAGAAAACTGATGAACATTATATTAAAAAAAAAAACTGATAAACTGATGGACATTATGATTATTTTGAGGAAACTGATGAACAATATAATTTTTTTTAGAAAAACTGATGAACATTATGATTATTTTTAGAAAGCTAATGAACTGATAAAAATTATGATTTAAAAAAAAAACTGATGAACTGATGAACAATGTGATATCTTTTTAGAGAACTGATGAACAACGTGGTTTTTTTAAGAAAACTGATGAACCGATCAATGTGTTTCTTTAAAAAAACTGATGAACAACGTGATCTAACTGATAAATATTGTTATGTAACTGATGAACAACATAAAAAAAAAACTGATTAATATTGTGAAAAAAAAAAATCTTTTAAAAAAGAGCATTGATTGGCATGCCTAATTGGTATGCCTAAATGTATGCCTAATCTTGTGTGTCAGCATTTTGTTGGTGACAGCAGAGTGGCCCATTTCTTCACAAACCAATAAATAACTTTCACATCCATTTAGGCATAAAATTAGTCACACATTTATGCATCTCAATCATTTTCCTAAAAAAATGATGAACAACGTGATTTAACTAATAAACATTGTGATGATTTTCATAAAAAAAAAACTAATAAACTAATGATTTGTAGTATCCCTGTAATTATTTTCTTGACATGACCAAAGTCAATAATGTAGACGTATAATTATAGCAAATATTACACCACTCTATTTCACTAACAACAAATATGAATGACTATAACACCACTCCATTTCATTCCCAAGCCCATATGAAAATTGACTAAAACAAGAAAAAGCAGCTGGCCCCAGTTCATTACACCACTCCAAATCCTCCTCTCCCCAACAAATATTCAAAATCCAAAACACTTTTTTTATACAATTTTTTTATATAAAATCAAATCCACACCAACACTCCATCATCAACTCAAAAATTAGAGCAGCAGCACTATGAATGCACAAAGTCAAGGTCAAAGATCAGCAGCTCATCATCGTCAACTTTCCGATTACTACCTTGACATGATGTCATCATCTTCTACATCTAACAAAAGTTGGTTATAGTCTTTGAGAGTTTAAGATGAAATTGACAGTTTAATATCACTGTCAGAAGCGGGGAGCTCGTTTACGGCGTTGTTGAAGCATCCGGCGAACCAGGTGGTTATGCTGTTAGGCTCTTCGACGGTTTTCTGGTACCGGAAGTTGGTTACTTAAGTTCAGTAGAGAAAAAATTGTTAGGTTAAGTGTGTGTTTGTTAGGAGAAGTAGATTGAAATCTCTAGATCTAGATGATGTAAAAGAAATATTTGTTAGGAGCAGGAGAGAGAAAAATTGAGATATGAATTTAAATCAACGATTGGGATTACTTTCTACACTTTTTAATTTTATCGTCCTTTTTAATTGATCCGCTACCATGTGAGACTACCTATATAAATGGCCTCAGTTCACACGAATTTATCAAAAAAAAAAACTTATCGCATTATTAAAGTGATACTCAGATTCAGTGATGAAGAGATCAAGATGTGATTCAAAATTGAAACTCAACCAACCAAATCAACACAAGTAAGTTACACACAATTGTTATTTTTTAAACAATAAGATTTTAATACTTTAACCTTGCTAGAAGCAAGTTACTCAATCAAAGTATGAAGATTGTTTGAAAGAAATTGTTGCAGAAACAAGTAAGTGTATTGTTTTTTATAAATGTTTTACAATTGTCATATTGTTTATTAGCAACACTAATCTTGGTACTTGCTTGAATAGTTTCAGATGAAATGAAACTCCATTCAAAGGATGATGCAACGCACTCTGGGTCTCATCAGCGTGAGTTGTATTTTCATATGAAATATGAGTTAAAGAAGAGTAATTGGGAGGACTATCAGCAACAAATGGAAAAAAAGAAATAGAAATAAAGCTAAAAAGAGTTGGAACAAGCTTCTGGCCAAAAGGAAATACAAACAACTGGAAGAATATGATTCAGATGACGATAATTTGCAATCATTCGACTACGACGCTTTACATTTAGCATATGACCCTGAGTCATCCCCTAAGTTTAATTGTTAAGTTGTTTTTTATAATTTCAACGTTTGTCATTTGTCAAAAAATAATTAGCAAATCAAAAGTGTTTATGCTTGTCATGTATGTTCAATAATACCATATGATTTATATGCTTATGTGTAATGTTACTTTAATCCCAAGCAGTCCAACATCATACATTAATATATAGAACATGATCAACCGTCTTCAAAATACAGAAAAAATACCTTACTATGTTTGTAAATATTAAGAAGAAACCTGAAATACAGGAAATAAAACTAACATAAACCATCCTATCATCAGACACATGATACCACAAAGTTCATAAAACAAAACACAAAATATCCACTTATCCCGTTATCTAACAGACATGAAATACTGGAAACACACGTGGGTCATCACCATCTAACACCTCTACATTGAACGTGTATCTAAACCGTAGCATTGGTTGTAGCTGGTGAAGCATTCGTTACCAAACTTTTTCCATTTACCATAGATAGCAACATGATTTGTCCTCAATGGATCTTCCTTGTAATGCTCCATTTTCACAACCATCTTATACTTAATATCTTTGTGTTGAATGAAACATTTTTGATAAGTGTGCATTGGATGCACATCAAGGAAATTAGTTGGTATGGTCTGCAATAAAATATGATCAACAAGATCATTATAAATCTTTTAACCGTTAATAATTGATACGTTAAACTGATACAAATAAACTTAGAAGTCTTTGCCACGCGACAATGGCTGAAAAACGTGTATAAAAGGTTTCATTCTCTTCACCAAAGTGCTCCTTGTGTCATTCCCAACAGCATACATGATGCATCGTATCATCACCTACAAAAGGTACTTACAATATTAGCGACTTCACAATGATACCTAAAAGACACTCACAAATATAAATATAGCATACCCTCTTCATGATGTAAGACTTTGTGTTGCTTTTTTTGAAGCGTAGTTGCTCCAAGAAAATAAACTCGAGTTACCGGACTCCCGTGCATGTTAAAAGCCATTAACCGCAAGTAGTTGTTCCTTTTCCTTGTGAACACCACATACATTCCTGGTGTAGGCTTTAATCGTGCAACTATTATGTCCCAAGTTTCACCCATCATCAAATACTCATAATGACCAGTGTTCACTCCTACCTCAACACGCTGCACAACCACAGTAAACCTACGTCCATTTTCACTTATCCTAATGTTGTTGTCTCTATCTAACTAGGTAAGAAATCACTAGCAATCCTCTGAAAATGATTTTTTTAAAATGGAATAACTATAAATATCAAACATAACATATTATTGATTAACAACTACTTTTTTAATGAAACATAAGAATACGACGTTTTCAAATGAATACCTGACGCATGTTAGGGTAAGGGAAAACCCAGCTCCTAAACCTGCATGGACGGTTCCTTATATCTTAATAACCACTAATTTCATATCTTGACTGATCATAGCTTGTAACATTTTTTTGAACATAATCATAGCTTGTAACATAAAAGGAATCATCCCCTTCTTGCACGGAATGCAAAATGTAGGCATCCCTTGGTATATTTGCTAAACAAAACTGGGACCATCTATATCCCTTTAATTCAGCATCACCATCAATAGGCTTTACTAACCCAACCTTATACCTATACCTATCTTGACCTGTCATATAAACGTGCCTCTTTCCACTGAAACATGTTTCCATAAAGTGGTCTGGCAGATCCTGCATACAATTCCCACATACTATTATTTAGCTAACATTATTTAACTTATTCATATGTCATACTATAAAATGAAATTTCAACAACCTGTGTTTGCGAATACCACTCTTGGTTTTTCAGAACAACAAATTCAGTTGGCATGTTCCTACAAGAAATGTAATATCTATAATAAAGAACATAAACTGAGTTTGAAATAATAAAAAAGTACAATGAACTTAAGCTTAAAATTTAAAATAAACCACAATGTACTCAAACATTCTTACATCAAAGTTTAAATTAACTACAAGGCTTAAAATTGTATCATTAACCAATATTAGACAACAAATTGAAACCTATACCAAGGGATTTAACAATTACATATGTTGTAATAATAACCTAAATGTACCAAGCATTTTGGGTTTTTTTTTATAACACATATTAAGCACCATGCAACTTAATAACTCTCAACCTACACATATTTGCACATCAGTAAACATTTTTGATTATGGAAAATATTGAACAAACATCTTCGATCTATATTTCAATAACATTGTGAAACAGTAATAACCTATAACATTCGAAGCACATAGATACTCTAGCACGCATGCATCCTAAGTCATTATACAAGCTCATACATATTTCAAATGGATCACACAAGCAAATTACTAATCTTGGATAAGAAAGCCAAAAATCGGATGACTTTGTGATAGAGAGTTTGGTGGTGTGTGTTTAATGATCGATTAAAATATATCACAAATACTTACTTCAATCATATTGTTTTTTAATTGGGTATAAGAGTTAAAAGGATATCATCAATACTCTTGAAAATTCAAACACTCAAAAGATTTTGCATATATCCCACATGCATACTTTTTTAACTATTTAAGTTTTTGTTATGTTACATTATCTTATTTTTACTATAACACAATATCTAAAATGCTTGAGTACATTTTCTATGAAACCTTATTAGTACTTAATACCGTCAAAGCAAACATGTATTTTCAAGCTCAAATTAATGGAAAATGTTTCAAACGTGAAAAATTACGAAAAGCAATACCGATCCGGTACCGTATGTCATAAACACACAACGTATAATTTACTTAAAAAACGTAATAATGAATAAAATATGACAAACTATTAGAAAAATATATAAAAAGAAGGAATAAATTATTACACGAATTAAGTTTGTTGTGATAAAAAATAAAACAAGGTTACATTTGTTATTTCATCTCTAATTCCTTATTTCTTGATTCGTTACTCAGCTCTACGACGCTTTCTTTCAACATGTCCACTTATCCAACCATTCTTTTCCCACCTTCTCTCTCTCCACCTTATAGGATTTGGATCAATCATTGTCGGGTACCTACGGTGAGCCAACTAAATGTCTAAAGCATAATCAACTTGGATTACTTCTACAAAGTTCATAAGTACTTCGTCATCTTCAATTTTTCTAAGACTCCATTCTTGATCCATTTGAAATGTTGGCACTCGAAATTAATATGCAAAAACATCTTTGTATTGACTAAGATGTTTATCTACCAACGTAATTAAGGTTTGTTTCTGATGATATCAATTAAGTACATTTTATTGGCATCATTTATCCTATGTTATTCGTTTTTTTTATGTTATTTTATATGAGAATCGATATTTAATCGCTTACTTTTGTAATTCTCAGTTATAAACAAGCGTTTGGTGAAAGTTAGCTATTTTGGACATAAATTGGAGCAAAATGGATCAAGTTGGCAAAGTCTACTAAACTGAAGGAAGATACGCCGTATCATTCTAGACAGATACGCCGTACATAAAGACTTAGACGAATATGAAGACCATTGCCTGACATTGAAGCATGCGCCGTATGGAATTTATCTCATACGCCGTATATGAAACCTTGGTCAACGAGAAGATCTGACTTGTTTTACTCCAGATACGCCGCATGACATTCCAGATATGCGGCGTATCAATCTCAAGACTTCACCAAGATAATCCAAGATACTGAAGAACATGCGCCGCATGAAGACTAAAGGTACGCCGTATCTTATGACGGTGTACGAATATTCCTGAATATTATAATCTTGGACCCCACGCAAAGTTACCTAGATGCGCTGTATCAACTTAGTTGATACGCCGTATCGACCCTGCTGACAGAAACTATATAAACCCCATTCGACAGCCACATTCGATATGCAAGTGCAACACAAACCCTAAGGAGAAGAATACAGACGAATTGGTAGCACAAGACACAACCTAAAGGAAGAATTCAGAGCAGTAAGAATGTCCTTTTAGTACTTTAATTCATAGAAAAACTCGTTTACTTGTATTAGCAATCTGTTAATGGTTGAGTTAGTGTCTTTTTCACTATTTGATCGGACTTAATACTTTCCAGCTGTTATAAAGAGTATTTGATGTTTATTTGGTTTCTTTATGCATGTGCTTTGATTACGTATTAGGATTTATCGCGCCTTGTCAACGTAGGCTCGCGCAATTACTTCATTAACATTGTTTACATAGTTAATGTAAGCCTGTAAAAGGGATAAATAATACATAAACCTAGTAATCATTAAGTGCTTACACGCCTGTAACTAAGACTCCACTGAGAGAGAATAGATTTTAGCACTCATCTTATACAGCTAAGCATTTAAATGTGTGACAATTTTTCCTACTATCGGCTCGACCTCTTATATGTGTCTGTTTTCTATCTGTGTACGTGTTTTACATTCACTTATTCGTTCCCTTAGTTTTATTTACTGTTTTATCTAATCTACACAATTGTGCCAGTCTCTCAGGCTGAAAAACCCGCTTGCGTTAGATTAGGGCATTAGAACTAACTTAGGATTAAAATACTGATAGATATCTAGGTGTTAACGTTCCACTCTTAGTGTTCGACACTCTACTTACCAACTAGCTACATTGATCGGGTACACTGCTCGTTAGTGTGTGTTATAGGATAAGTCGGCTAAATATAAATTTAAAACTTGATAATGTAATCTATTCTACAACGATATACGAACGCATCAAGTTTTTGGCGCCGCTGCCGAGGAGTGAATAGTTTAATACTAAAATATCTGTTAATATTTTAATTTCGAATTAACTTTTTTAGTTTTTAATTTTTTTTTAGTTTTTATTTGCTAACTTTGTTGTGTATTTGTATTATTTGCATTCATTGTATTTTTCTACATATTTTCTGTTTTCACGTTTGTTTGTTTTCTGTAATTTTTGTTTGTTTTTCGTTTTTCTGCATTGTTACTATCTGCTGTATTTTGCTAAACTAAATGATACGGCGCATCTATTTATTTAGATACGGCGTATTGCGTTTTTATTTTATATACAACGTCTCTTATTTAATTAATTCGAGTACGACGTATTTATCCCTCTAGATACGGCGTACCCTGTTTTTAATCGATTTTTTTTTCAAAACCCTAAACGCCATACGGCGCATGAGTTTTTCTCATACGACGTATCTATCATTTATTAAAAACAGATTTGAATTATCTAAATAAACGAGAAACGGCGTATCGAATTTTGTCGATACGACGCATTAATATCTAGAAGCTTGTATTTTGAAACGTAACAGACGTACGTCGTATACGCTTCTGCGTATATGGTGTACTTATTTTTTTTTTATATATAAGCATATTTAAAAATTAATACGTACGGCGTATTGATCCTCATCAATACGGCGTATAATTTTTCTAAAATAATAGTTTGAGTGTTCTTAACGAATTGAACATACGGCGTATCCATATTACTGGATACGGCATATCGTCTGTAGATATCAGCAACTTTTGTTTTTCATATTCCATTTTCGTTATTAGTTTTCTGTAATTGTACTTTTTCAAACCTATCCTACTGATACTTTTGTGTTGATTTCAGGATGTGCATGACCAGGAGTTCTACTAAAGACCTCATCAATCCTTACAAAGAACCTGAACAAGCTTTTCATTCGCTTAGGAAGCTTTTCAATACAACAAGCCTTGATTGCTCGAGTTCAATAGAGCTCGATTACTTTTCTGATCAAGAATCTCAGTGTGAAGAAGCAATCACAGAAACAATGATTCTATGGAGGAATACATGGCTAAGACCCGAGAAGACTATGTGTCGGGTATTGTTAAGCCTAAATTCAACAAATAGGCTAAGTTTGAATTGAAAGGTCAATTTCTCAAAGAGTTGCGTGAGAATGCCTTCAGTGGATTGGAGCATGAAGATGCTAATGAGCATGTGGAAAGGATCCTTGAGATTGCAGACTTGTTCACGACTAAGGAAGTGTCTATTGACCAACTTATGCTTCGTGTTTTCCCTATTTCACTTACAGGAGCTGCTAACAGGTGGCTAAAGAATGAACCAGCTGGTTCAATTACTGCTTGGGAAGACTTGAAGAAGAAATTTTTGAAGAAATATTGCCCACCTGCGCGTACTGCTAAGAAGATGGAGGCTATCAATAATTTCAAGCAAGAGCACGATGAAACTCTTTATCAGGCTTGGAAGCGATTCAAAGATTTATTATTGAAATATCCCCAACATTAGTTGACTACTATGCAGGAGGTTATTTTGTTTTATCAGGGTCTGGATGTGCCTACTTGATAGATTTTGGATTCGAAAGGAGCTGTACCTCAGATGAGTGCAGCAAATGCTAGGAAAGCCATCCAAGAAATGGCTGATCATTCTCAGAAGTGGCACGATGGGACCTCTACTAGTAATAAAAGCAGCGATACTTCTGATGGATATGCTGCTATTCAAGCTCAATTAAATAAACTTAGTAGAGATCTCAAGAAGGTTAATGAAAAGGTGTATGCTGCTCAGGTTGGTTATGAAATATGCAAGGGTCCTCATTACACCAAGGATTATCCATCAACGAATGAAGGAGATACACTTGAAAAAGCCTACTACACCCAATTTGGCAGCCATTTCAACCATCAGGAAGGTATAGGGCAGCTGCTCCAGGATACTACCAAAGGGACAACTGTAATCCGTCATATCAAGAAAGGAGACAGACATTGGAAGAGTCCATAAAGCAAATGATGGCTGATACTGCTAAGAGACATGAAGAAAACGCTGCTCTGATCAAAGAAATCTGGTCCTCAACCGATACTTCTATCAGAAATCAGGGAGCTTCGATCAAGGCATTGGAACTACAAATCGGACAGATAGGCAAGGTACTTCAAGAAAGGGGATCTGGAAGTCTACCAAGCTCAACTGAAACCAATCCAAGAGATCATCTCAAAGCAATCACCACTACTGAAGAAATTTCGCCTTGTGTGCCTTTTCCTGGAAGACTAATGGATGCTGCTGATGCTAAAAAGCCTAAATTCTTCTTTAACTCTTCAATCAGTTTAATGGAGATCAAGGCTACTATGAAAGAAGAGTGCTTTGCAACCGACCACAACGCCTTGCCTCACAAGGAGAAAGACCCAAGAAGTTTTACTTTGCCTTGTTACATTAATGATATGTCTTTCAGTAAAGCTTTAGCTGACTTAGGAGCCAGTGTTAGTGTCATGCCTTATAAGACCTTCACCACCTTAGGCTTAGGAAAATTAGCTCCCACTAAGCTACTTATTGAATTGGCAGATAAAACTGTAAAACGTCCTGAGGGTATTGCTGAAAATGTGCTTGTTAGGATTGAAAAATTCATCTTCCCCGTAGACTTCGTTATATTAGATATGCTTGAGGATATCAAAATTCCATTGATCCTTGGAAGACCATTCTTGTCTACTGCTCATGCTAAAATAGATGTCTATAAAAGAAAAATGTCTCTTAGAGTAGGGGATGACAAATTAGTCTATAAGTGTGATAATCCTATTAAGAGCATTATTAAAAGTGTTTATGTGCTAGGATTAAGAGAGCAAATGGACCTCGACCTTGAATCTAGGCTAATGGGCGAAACCTTAATTCAAAATAATTCACGTGACCCCAGTCATAAGGACTTTGTCGAACTGATTGATCTTAATGAGCCAATTGAGCTTCGAAATAATGTTATTCAAGATTCGGACGATGAGTTGAATGATTGTGTAGTTATCAACAGATCTAAAGAATAAATTGAGAAAATTTGGGATACGAGTGAAATATTTGTTGAACTACCCCCCATCTAGAGTATTTGTGCTTGCATAACAAAAAGCATTTCCCGTCTATTGTTTTGTCATCACTACCCGAGAGGGATAGAATTTTATTTTTGCAGATCTTAAAGAAACATAACATGGAAATCAAGTATGGTCAAGATGTAATCGAGATTACTAGGTTATGGATGAGGAAGCATGATGCTTCCGACGCGTACAGTGATACAAAATAGGAGCTGAAGATGAGTCTAACTTGAAGACTCTGGAATAAAGAAAAGTGCTCACCGGGAGACAACCCGGATTTATCTTTATTATTTTTTGTTATCGAGTCTGTCAGACCTGCATATCGATGCGGCACATCTCCTCCCATGGATGCAGCGTATCGATTGCACATGTCATATCTATCCTTTATTTTTATGCATTTTAATTTTCTGCATTTTGAACAATCTGTCAGTTGATTCAATGCAGCGCATCTATGTTTAAGGATGTGTCGTATCAGATTTTCTGACTCGTATTTATTCCAGGCTCGATACGGCGCATCCCTTACCATGGGTGCGGCGTATCGACTGACATGGTGAAATTTCTAGATTTTTATTTTTTATTTTTAGGTTTATTTTTACTAAACCATCGATTAACAAGATTTGCACTACCTGTGATTTTCAAATTAGCACAGGTTGTTTACAATGAAGTGGTGGTTACATACGTTCTAAAATTTTCTTAGTGTCGTACGCCATTCATGGAGGCTTGAATGCCATTTACACACAGAAAATAAAAAGTTGCTCACAAACGCATAATGGAGGATCATACCGAGCAAATCTTAGGGGAGTTTTCCGTTCTAATTCTTTCTATTTCCTGTTTTTAATTTCAATTTTAAACAACGAGGACGTTGTTTATCTTAAGTGGGGGGATGGAGAATTAGAACGACACTTGTCCTTATTTTTCAAAAATTTGCTTAATATGCTTAAATTTAAAATTTTTCTAGCATGTTTTTGTTAAATCTAAGTTGCATGACCGCACACATAACCCTTATTTCCATATTGTGAGAATTAAGCCTATTCCGTTTCCCACTATTTTACCCAAATTCCACAAATATATGAGTGTGCCGGTGACTTGTAGTAAACTTTAGAACTTGGCTTGTATACTATTCGAGACCACCATAATGAGTATTATTGATATAATTTGAGTGACTTGTCTAACTAGGTAAATTTCTAGGATTACACCCAAATAGCCTTTATATGTTATGTGTTATTAACTAACTACATTGGTTAGTTAACCCCATGTTAAACCCTTTGTTACTCTCATTTTTAGAGTAAGATACCCCTAGAAAAACCCTCAGAGCCATTCCTTTCGTTTCTTACACCAATGTTAAAATATTTCGTTACACCCTTACACCTTAGCCTACCCTGTATATTTAAGTCCGTGGTTAGTCGCTTTTGGTAAAAGTGTGTATTCCCCGCGTTTCTTGTGTTCGTGTGCGTAAATTATTATCCTTGGTTAGGTCGGGAATTGCACAATGCAATGGAGTGAAAGTAGATATTGTATTTTTTTATTTTCGTGTGTTTACTACTTTCACTATTACCTTTATGTCTGAAGTTATGAAAAGTATGGAGATAAATTATCTAGATTTATTGTGATAGTGACGTGGTGAAATTTTACACCATGTAGTTTATTTGATGTTTGATGAAGCGAAAAGTGTACCGCTTTTAGGGGGTCATTTAAGCCCTAAATCGTATTTATTTGATCAAATATTGCCCTAAATCGTTCCTTTTGTCATTTTAGGTACTTTGGAGAAGAAATCTGGAAAAGGAAGCATTTTGGACGTTTTTGGAGCATAAAAGTGAAGAAAATGACAAAATCTCAAAATCGGCTGGAAAAGTACCTGTGACGGCGTCAAGCTCCATTGTGACGGCGTCAACCCTTGACGCCCCAGAGAGGATTTTGGACGATTAAAAGGGGACGGCGTCAAGAAGGCCATCAAGAAACCCTAACCGCGGCGAGGTGACGGCGTCAGCTCTATAACGTGACGCCGTCAGATCTGATTTTCTATATATATTCTCGTAATTTTTAGTCATTAGTGTGCAACTTTGTGAGGAGAAACCCTAAGACGATTTTTCTGCTACTTTTAAGGGTTTTATACCCTTGGATCTCCCATGTTCAATTGAAGATAAGTAATCAATTAATCATTCAATATGTCTATGTGTTATTTGATTATATCTTGTTCTTGTCTTTTATTTAACATGCTAGGCTAGATTTATCTTGTGTTTGCTTAGATCTAATGAAACCTAACTATTGATTATTGGTTGTTGGTGTGTTATTAATTGTATTGGATGATTGTTTATCGATGTTAGGCTTAAAAAAACTGGCTAACCTCCTATACGGTAACTTGCTTGAACGTCTTAAGAAACATGAACCAATGCGTACTAAGGTTTTTATGGTTGTATTTAATGCATGAGCGAATTCTAGTGATCCCATGTTAGGAGCTTCTTAGCCGGCTCGACATAGGAGTGAAGTAGGAGCTTATAGAGTTGGGGAAGTACGTACGCCACCCCACGATTGGTATTAAGGAATACACCCGTCATACACGCAATTAATACACACTAATCAACCGGTAAAAGATAGTTAGGGAGTAAGGAAATCTAAGTAAACACATTTCTCTCCATATAAGTTCCACAACCTTTTTATTTTCAGTTATTTTATTTTATTTGCAATTGTAGTTATTTGGGTTAGTTGACTAGCAACTAATTCCGCCCACTCCTTCAAACCCGAGATTTTACTTGCTTTTATAAAAATATAAAAAAATACAAAAAGAATCTTCCCTCACCCTTAGACCTATTAGAGTAGTAATTCAATCCTAACGACATTATTCCCCTAGAGAATGATCAATCCCCCGGTACTTGCCACTACACTATACTACATCGGTCAGGTACACTGCCTGGTGGGGATTGCAAGCCTCTTGAGATCCCTCGAGAGGTAAAACCTGTTGTAAGGTCGCAAAACCACGCATCAAGTTTTTGGCGCCGCTGCCGGGGAATAGTTATTGTTTAGGTTGAATTTTTATTTTATTAGGTCTACTCACTAGATTCCTTTCTAGTGAGATTTTTATTTTATTTTTCTAGGTTTTCTTTAGTCTATCTTATTTCTTTGTACTTTTGTTTGTGACACCTTCCACCTACCTCATGAGTAATAGTGATCGCTTGATCCCTGTTATTCGTATTTTCCGCCGTGCAAACTTCCAACTACCCGTTCCCACCCCTATCGTAGAAAACAACAACCTTTCACCCGACCACCACTTTGGTAACAATTCTGAGATAGAGGAGTCTGACCATGAGAATGACTATGCAGTTAGTCCATTTTACGACTCAGACTCCGATGAGGATGCTAGTAATGGAGAAGTAGTTAACGAGGAATGGAGAAAAGAGGAAATTGATCCCTTTAAGTATGTTGACCCTAGGACTAAGATCGAAAAGGATAGCCTCTTTAACATGCAATTTCCATGTAAGATTGGTTATCATAGTTTTCATGCTTATCTTAACTCATCTTTGCCTATGAACATTTTCTCTCGTGCTAATTATAATAAAATCATGGTAGATGAGCTAGAATATCAAGGAGATAACATTGTTGCTAGGATTGAACCACTACACGTATTCGTAGGAAGTTTTGTGTATTTGGTGGATTTTATGGTTATGGAGAACTTAGGAGCATTTATTGATAACAAATTAACCCAAGTCATTTTTGGAGAACCCTTCAAAAGGTTGACCAACCTTGACGAAAAACTTGTGGACGGGTTAATTACATTCTCGGATGGGGATGAAGATTTTGTTTACCAAATGCCCCGATCACATCCTAGGTTTAAGAACTTCTCCATTGAATCTTGCAATAGACTTGTGCCTATTGACTTATTAAGTGAGAATGATAAGAAAAAGGGGCTCAAATATCCACATGAGAAAAATAAGAGATATTATCATGGATGTCTGGAGCTGAATGATGAATACAAGAAAGATGAGGCAACAATTAGATGGCTCACACTCGGATACGTGAGCATAAGCGACACTAGATAAGCCTGACTTTGAGTCTAGCTACAAGACTCGTTAATAAAGAAAAGCGCTTCTTGGGAGGCAACCCAAGCTTTATTTGCTTTGTGTGTTTATTTATTTGTTTGTTTGATTTTATTTGCTTCCGTATGTATGTTTAATTTTTATTATTATTGATTCATGTTCGAAACTAAATTGTGAAAATGCTTTATCTTGTTTTTAACTTCGTCTTAATTACATATAAAGGTATTTTGCAAAAAGATAAGTGTAAGGGAAATCCAAATCGGTTTATTAGAACAAATGAACATGAATCATAACAATATTAAATTAACATACATATTAGTAATTGTTTGAGTCAAATGCTTGCATCGAGTCATAATGATATTTTGCAGGATTTCCAGGAAATAAGGATTGAGTTTTTCCAGAAATTTTCTGGAAACTTAACATGAAAAAAACTGTCAGATCACTTCTGACGGCGTCAGACCCCAGTCTGACGGCGTCAGGAACAATTTTCTGGATTTTTTTTTTTAGTTTTGTTTTTCTTCCGGAATCATAAAATGCTTTATTAAATCTCTAACTTATAAACTCCAGGAATCTGCAAAATAATCATTCCACAAGCATTATATCCTTATACAGATTTATCCCGCCGATGTTATGCAGGTTTTCGTGTTTGTTTTCTCAGGTTTAACAGGTTATTTTGGACAAGGAGATGTATGTGGAATCTAGCTTTTGGCGCTGCTTTAATCTTGAAGTTTCAACATTACCTTGGAAGAAGATCTAACCATGTTACCTCTTTATCCACCGAGCGAATCAGGGGAGTATTTGATTTCATTCTTTTACCTTATTTACTTTTACATCTTGTTATTTGAACATTGGGGACAATGTTCATCTTAAGTGTAAGGGGGGGGGGGGGGGGTAAAGTACGATACCTTAGAGAATGCTATTACGCTTGATTTTTCGTTTGTTTAATGGTAGATGTGTAATAAAACCGAGAGAAATACCTGTTAAGGCAATTTTAGTGTCAAATTTAAATTTTTTTACAACATATAGGAGTGAAACTTTGGTCTTAATGAGCATCTCACGGATAGGAGTTATATGACTAGCACAAAACCGTACCACTAAAAATTTTTCCACCCCCAAATATGTGAGGTTCGCCCCTAGAATTGGTAGGAAAAGAATTTATGCTATGATGTGTGTACCGGTAACACTTAGATTCTAGAACTTGCGTTAGGACCATTCCGAGGCCACAAGTGAGACTACATTCGTGTAGTTAGATTTACTACATGATAAGAGGCATTAGGATTAACCCATTGTTTTACACCAGTGTTTTTGTTATAATTACATTGGCTACATTGGTTAAGTAATTCTCCCACACCCTTTGCGTTGTACTCATTTTTAGTACACGATACCCCTAGTACACCCCTCAGAGCCTATCTTTTCGTTTCTAACTTTAAGCATTTTACTTAAAGTAAGAATTTGTTTACACCCCACTTAAATGTACACCCAAATCGCCTTAGCCTACCTTGTATGCACTCATTTTTAGTGCATTATTGTGACAACATTTGTTTAAACCCCAAGTTAATTATCTAATTGATTACATGGTTGCTAAGTCGAGTCATATCCTTTTACATATTGTTTTGGGACGATTGGGACTCATGGGTAAAGTACTAGTGTAATGGAGTAATGGGGAAGAACAACATTATTACCCCCATATGTGCTAAATATTTTAAAAGTACTCCAAGTGTTTCGATTATCTTAATTCGAGTCATTAGAATAGTTAATTGTAAAGTTATGTAAAAGTTCAAGTGTAAGGGGGATACAACCCCCCTGCGATGTATTATTTTGGATGGTAGGGCAAGAGTGTATGCAAAAAAAAAAAAAAAAAAAAAAAAAAAAAAAAAAAAAAAAAGTAGAAAAAACATACGGACTACCATCCCGTTTCATTTTATGTTTATTTTATCTTTTTGTTATTTTTTTCATTAGCTTAAGTCGAGTCTAGTCTTGGCTTAGCAACGCCATATTGTACATGTAATTAATCAAGATCTTTAACTCGCCACCAGTAAAATATCCTTTATCCAACAAAACCGTGTTTATCATATCCCTACACCTAACGTTATAACCCATGTAAAAGCCCTCTTTGATAGTTTATCTTAGGTGCTTACGCCTAGTGGAGGAGGTTTTTGATCCTTTCCCAAGCCTATGGTAATCTATTTGCTATGACAGGTAGTGAGAGATATTATTCATTTTCATTTATGAGATATACTTTTATGACACCTGAGAGATGTGAGTATCTAAACACTACTTGTGAGGTGCTAGTCTGTAATCTCCGTGCTTATTATGATTAAAGTGGAACGACTATTTGTTGTAATTACTTTTATATTAGCGTTAAATGACCCCTAACTTGTATTTTGATTAGAATAAAAGCGCATTTGCTTGAGGACAAGCAAATCTCAAGTGTAAGGGTATTTGATGAAGCGAAAAGTGTACCGCTTTTAGGGGGTCATTTAAGCCCTAAATCGTATTTATTTGATCAAATATTGCCCTAAATCGTTCCTTTTGTCATTTTAGGTACTTTGGAGAAGAAATCTGGAAAAGGAAGCATTTTGGACGTTTTTGGAGCATAAAAGTGAAGAAAACGACAAAATCTCAAAATCGGCTGGAAAAGTACCTGTGACGGCGTCAAGCTCCATTGTGACGGCGTCAACCCTTGACGCGCCAGAGAGGATTTTGGACGATTAAAAGGGGACAGCGTCAAGAAGGCCATCAAGAAACCCTAACCGCGGCGAGGTGACGGCGTCAGCTCTATAACGTGACGCCGTCAGATCTGATTTTCTATATATATTCTCGTAATTTTTAGTCATTAGTGTGCAACTTTGTGAGGAGAAACCCTAAGACGATTTTTTTGCTACTTTTAAGGGTTTTATACCCTTGGATCTCCCATGTTCAATTGAAGATAAGTAATCAATTAATCATTCAATATGTCTATGTGTTGTTTGATTATATCTTGTTCTTGTCTTTTATTTAACATGCTAGGCTAGATTTATCTTGTGTTTGCTTAGATCTAATGAAACCTAACTATTGATTATTGGTTGTTGGTGTGTTATTAATTGTATTGGATGATTGTTTATCGATGTTAGGCTTAAGAAAACTGGCTAACCTCCTATACGGTAACTTGCTTGAACGTCTTAAGAAACATGAACCAATGCGTACTAAGGTTTTTATGGTTGTATTTAATGCATGAGCGAATTCTAGTGATCCCATGTTAGGAGCTTCTTAGCTGGCTCGACATAGGAGTGAAGTAGGAGCTTATAGAGTTGGGGAAGTACGTACGCCACCCCACGATTGGTATTAAGGAATACACCCGTCATACACGCAATTAATACACACTAATCAACCGGTAAAAGATAGTTAGGGAGTAAGGAAATCTAAGTAAACACATTTCTCTCCATATAAGTTCCACAACCTTTTTATTTTCAGTTATTTTATTTTATTTGCATTTGTAGTTATTTGGGTTAGTTGACTAGCAACTAATTCCGCCCACTCCTTCAAACCCGAGATTTTACTTGCTTTTATAAAAATATAAAAAATACAAAAAGAATCTTCCCTCACCCTTAGACCTATTAGAGTAGTAATTCAATCCTAACGACACTATTCCCCTAGAGAACGATCAATCCCCCGGTACTTGCCACTACACTATACTACATCGGTCAGGTACACTGCCTGGTGGGGATTGCAAGCCTCTTGAGATCCCTCGAGAGGTAAAACCTGTTGTAAGGTCGCAAAACCACGCATCAATGTTAAAAAAAATAAAAAATAAAATAAAAATAAAAAAAGTTGCTACGTATTATAAACCAACAATGTAAAGTTATGTACTAGTAGAGATATCACTACTGCTTGTTGTATTATATTTATGGATTGAATGGGAGTTGGCCGTTATGGGAACGCCAACTAAGGTTTATTTTCTGAATGAGATATTATTGAGTTTAATTCATGTCTACCTACTGAAGCGGGAGTTTCCGTGTTAAAGCGTGAGTTAGTCTATGATTTGTGTCTTATTCATGGGATGGTTGGGAAGTGATTAACCACACTTGTTAGGACTTAATCTATTTGTTTTGTTTATTTTATTTCACACCAATTTATGTATTTCCCAATGTTTAATCCCTACCCTTTTACCAAGTTATTGTATTCGTTGTTAGCTTTCGAGCATCTGGATATGGTAATGACTAAGTGAGAATGTCAAATGCATGAATAAGGTAGTGACCATCCGAGTTTTAGACTAATCGAATGACGCGCCAATGATCTAGAGTGTAACTTGGTGACCATCCGTTATGAAAATAACGCGCCAGCGAACCGGGAAACACACTAGTGACCATCCATTGTTTGAGGAATCGAGGACTCGCGCCAGCAAGCTACTAAGTTTGTGTAGGAGATGTTTGAACGAAGTTAGGTTTAACCCTTAAGCCTTATCATAACCCAATTTACCGCTTTAGACTTGTCACTCCTTAGCTTTAGTGGTGGAGATGTGTATCCTTACCAAGCTTATGATAGAATATTCGTCACGACCGAGAAATTGAGCGAATTACCTAAATGTTACCACATAGATTAGTTGAGTGATTTGATTGATTTCATTTTCCTAATTCGTGAGGTGTTTGGTTGTGCAATTATAATTAAAACGAATAAATGCTTAAACTATAAAAATTCCTATACCATGTTTAGGATACATTTTCATAACTTTAAATCTAAGATTTACTTGAGGACAAGTAAAGTTCAAGTGGGGGGATATTTGATGATATCTGTGGAAAACTATAAGGAGGGTTGAATAGTTTTACCGTTTTAAAATTCTTTCGCTTTGAAAACTTAACGTGATTTCAAGTTATGCAAACAATAAACAATATATAACAAGTAAGTAGAGAAAGAAACAATCAAACCACAACACGGATGTTTATAGTGGTTCGGTCTACAAGGACTCTCTTCCTTGCCTTACTCCACTTCTCGAGCCTCTAACTCGAGAGTTTTTCTTCACTAAGAAACAAGCTCCCTTCTCAGCGGAGAAAACCTTTACACACGTCGCTTACACTTTTTCCGGTACAAAGCTAAATACCGAGTTCTTTTACAAGGGCACAACCACTCCCGATACTCTATGTATTTTGAGGACTAAAATACTAACCGATCACAACAGAGGAATATGATAGTTTGGTACAACAATGATGTGTGAAAAACAACAAATTCACTCTATGACTAATCTAACAAGTCTTGCAACGCTTTGTTGAAGCTTGTGATGCTTTGATCTCTTTGCTACAAAAGAAAGATCACTAAGAATGAAATATGTAATATGAATGGGTTAGTAATGAATGAATGAATGTATAATGTTGTTTATGCTTATGAGTGATAAGAAAACATGAATGTGTAGCTTGCTATTTATAGGCAACTGCCTTGGCAAACCACGGATGGGACGGATCCAAAAATAGGGATCCGTCCGTTATGCTGTTTGGTTCCGTGGGAGCCTGACAGCAAATCTCCAAGATCTTTCCCAAATCTAACTAAGATATTTCTATATCTAATTCTTTGTGAGAAGATCAATCCAAGATATTCATAAGATCTTCAAGATATTTCCTAAAAATATCAATGTGATGCATGTCATGATGTCATTGTAAAATTTCCATATTTAAAATTAAATTGTAAATGAATATAAAATGTAAATGTATGTAACACGTAAATGTTACTAGTGATCATATATGTAGCATGATGTTATGAGTTTATGAAAAACTTGTGGCTATATATGTAAAAGACTTAACTATATTTATGCTTTGCTAAAAATAAAATTTATAATTGTCATTAACAAAATATAGCAAAGATCGTAAAATATAAATAACGTTTTTTAGATGATATTTGTATTAACAATCTCCCCCTTTTTGTTGATGACAAAACATAAAGTTTATTTTTAAACATTGAAATAAATAGAGTGCAAGTCTTTTAAAAATATAGATTAAACTAGCTTTATGAAATTTTTAAAATCAATTTAGGCATTTTAAATTGTACAAAACATGTAATGTATGAGTTTAATATTATCTCCCCCTTTTGTCGAAACAAAAAGAAGAAATGCATAGCGGAATTGTAGTGTAAGGCCCTTGGTTATTACTCCCCCTAATTGGAGTTCCAAGTATGATGATACATAGATTTTGAGTGCTTAATAGCCCCCCTTTGGACAATATTCCCCCTAATTGGAGTGCCAAGTATATGATGCATGAAATGAGAATTCTACAAAACAAAGGTTAGTGCTTGATTAGGTCCCCCTTGACCAATACTCCCCCTTGTTATGGTGCCAAAGTATATGATGCAAGGATGAAGAATGCTACAAAACAAATGTTAGTTGATAAGAAGTTCAAACCAACCATATAATGATGCATGAATAATGAGAGCTACAACACAAATGTTAGTTGATAAGTAGTTCAAACCAACCATATAATGCACAATAAGTGATCACACACAAACATTAACAAACATCTTTCATTGGAAAATTATTTGTGACAATAGTCACAGATGGAGATGCTTACAAAGTAAATAAATGGAAAATAACTTAAAAAGAGTCCTAAAATAAAAATCCTAGAAAAGAAAAAAAAAAAAAACCTAAGATAGAAAGTTCCTAGTTTGAGCATCTATTGAGGTGGGTGTGAAATAGCGTTAAGGCGCTCAAGGATATGGTTCAAAATGAACCTCATTTCATTTTGTAACTCATGAACCAAAATGTTGGTTCGTTGAGTGAGATGGGTGGTTCGCTCACACATGGGACAACCATGGCGAGGGAAGTTGGGAGGAAGGTTTGGTTCGTTTGTTGTTGTTGTTGGTGGTGGTGGTGGTGGAGGTGGTGGAGCATGAGTTGATTGTTGGTTTGGGTTTGCTGGAGACATGATGGAGGCAAGCAATGTGGATTGTAGATCCATTGCTTCATTGAGGTGGGAATCCACCATGTTTGAAAAGGCGCAGAGGCGATCAAGTTCCTCATTTATTTCGCCTTGAGTTTGTGGTCGGTTAATCCACATTGACTCATCAATGGCTTGAAGTGTGGAAGTTGATGAGAAAGGTTGAGGTTGAGGTTGTTGAGGTGGAGCTTGATCACGATAGAGAGGACCATGAATGTCCCTATAGATAGGGTGGAAAAGTAGTGGTTCGTGTTGTGAGGATTCAACCTCAAAAGGCATAGGTGGTGGATTGGTGGATCTAGGTGGAAGGTCTTCCAAGGTTTCTAAGTAGGGGTGCGGTGAGGTTGGTGGTGTGGCAAACAACTCTATTGGTTGTAGTTTAGGTGAATGAGGAGGTGATGGTGATCTTGTTAATTGAGATGGTGCGGGTGGTGGTGTGGTAGCCACTGGTGTTTTGGTAGGTGGTGGAGTGGTGATGATAATATGTGGTGGAGTTGGAATTGACAAGGTGAGGAAGTTCTCATTATCAATTGGATATGAGATGTTTAGAGGTGATGATTCTGAGGATGAGGAGTTGATTTTGACAAAACAACATGGTCTGACACTCATTCTAGCAGTTCTTCTTTGAGGTCTTGATGATGAGGAGTTGTTTGACTTAGGCATTGTGGAGAGAAAGGTTGAGATATGCAGAAAATGCTACTAGAAGTGATGGTGAAGATGTGAAAAATGATCATCTAAAAGCTTCCAATTTATAGACTCCAAGGTTCATGGAAGAGTGTGTTTGGATTTGATGTTAAACCATACAAAGATGGTGGTTCCTAATGATTTGGAAGAAGAAAAGAAGCTAGTCATATCATCAAAGTCAATCCAATGAGATGGAGTTGAGTGAGATGAAGAAGATATGCAGTTAATGCATAGTAGTGAGTGGGAAATCTAATGATGTGATTGATCCACGGATTGCAAAGAACCATTTTCAGGGATCCTTGCTTGTTGGAGAAAGGTAACTTGAGTGGATTTTTGAATTTTCAAGTTTTGGTGGGAAATGAGTTTCCTATTGTTCTAATTGATCTAAGATGATCCTAATATGAGTTATTATCAGTAAAAACATCCTAATAACAAGAGTAAGTGAACTAGAGTGCGGGATTAATTGAAAATTTAAAAATGTAGCTGTTGATCCACGGAACCAAACGATTACACAGGCAAATCCCTATTTTTGGTTCCGCCTGATTCGTAAGGTGGTTTTTGGCGGCACCAAAACCTTGGACAGACGAAACCATATTTTGGTTCCGCCATATCCGCCGATCAAAAAAAGTAAACAGTGGGCATTTTTGAAAGCCCGAAACCCGTTCAAATCCCGTAAATTTTCCTAAAACATGTGTAATTAATTATTTGTGATTGAACAATAACAACAAAACAGGTATTAACACATGTAAGCAAATAGATCAAACCGGGGCTAATGAACTTACTAATAATAGAAGTTATGCCAAACAGTGGCTTAATAGTAGAAAATTTGATAACATCAAAATGTTATCGCCCTGCATGATCATGTTAGTTCACATAGTTGTTTGACGATAATTTAATATCCTACAATCTTAAAAATACATCACATCATTGTTTAAAACCAACTGTACCAAACACTCATTAACCTCTCATTGCCTGTCAAGTTTCTTGTTGATCATCGTTAGGAAACGCTCGATGCATTTGAACATCCCTCTCGTTTGCTTGAACTCTTCAGTTTGTTGTTCAATTCTTGGAAGTTGGTTCATAAATTCTAGAGGTGGAAGCCTAGAGTTTGGAGTCCGTCATCCACGCTCATAGATGATAATGATGATGAGGTTGGTGGATGAGGACGTTTTCCTTTTGTTACGGCTACTCTCTTATCACTCAAGGGTACAAATGTGTGGGGAATGAGGGAGTAGTCGGGGCAAAAACCTCTAGGATTTGGAGGGATAGGTGCAAAAGCTCTAAAAAGACGGGTGTGAAGCATCCCGTATGGCATAGCAGTGGTTCCTAACATTGGTATTTCGGCCATCCTTTTGGCCATATAGTAAGCAAGGTTGAAAGGTTGATGAGTTGACACGCAATAAAGCATGTAGCATAGGCAAGCATTGATGTGGTCTCTATTCCCTATGGTGCACAAGACGTTGGACCGAAGAATTTCTTCCCATTTCTTAAATTGTGGCCTAAGTTCGTTTAGCTCCATGCCAAACGGGTCTCGATTGACCTCATTACCTTGTCGGGTGGTCCTAGTGTGGGAAGTTCTAGGGAGGAAGAGATGGTCACGGATAATCTCTTTTGGTGTCAAAGAAGTGTCGTATGGAGGCCTACGATCGACAATAGAATCAATGTTTGACAAGGACCATTTATCCGAATAAAGGCAAGTACTTTCACCCGGAATTCCAAGGACTTTCGCAAATTGGTTTAAGGGTATGTTAAAGTCGTTTTGATTGACTTTGAATTGAATGGATATGAGACCATAATCATTTGAGCTAAGGACAACACTAGCATAAAACTCTAATAAAAATCTAGGACATATTGGTTTGTCAATGTCCAAGAGGCAATCAAAGTTAATGGTAGCTAGTTGTTGGCGGATGTTGGTTCCTTCTAGAAAGGAAGGATCTACGGTTCTACCCTCATGAACATATCTTTTCTCTAATGCCTTAAAGATCTTTACTTGTTCCGCGGAAACTCTTTTGGTTTTTGGTTGTGTTTGGTTAATCTAAGGTTTGAGCTAAAGTTTTAACTACATATTTGGTTCCTGTAATTCTAAACCAAGTCTAAGAAGGTTAAACGGTTCTCTCTTAAGAGGTTTGGTTAGGATATCGACAATGCTGTCTTCTAAGGATACTTTCTCGATTGAGATGTTTCCTTTTTGAACATTGTCGCGTAGAAAGTGATGATGAATTTCTATGTGTTTGGTTCTAGCATGTTGAACTGGATTCTTGCTAAGGTCGATAGCTCCTTTGTTGTCACAGAGAATAGGAACATCGTTAAGTTGAATCCCATAGTCGACGAGAGCTTGTTTCATCCAAAGTGCTTGTTTACATGCTTTTCCTGCAGACACGTACTCGGCTTCGGTTGTTGAGATTGCTAGAGCCGTTTGTTTCTTTCAGAACCATGCGGTAAGACAATGCCCAACAAAAGTACAAATACCACTTGTACTCTTTCTATCGACATAGTCACCGGCATGATCCGAGTCGGCATACACTATGGTTTCAATTCCTGTTCCTTTGGGATACCATAATCCTAAGTGTGTAGTACCTTTAATGTATCTAAAAATTCGTTTTATGGCTTCAAGATGGGATGTTTTAGGATCTTCTTGAAAGCGAGCACATAGACAAACACTAAACATAATGTCGGGTCTACTAGCCGTGAGATAGAGTAGACTACCAATCATTCCTCTATATTTAGTGCTATCTACGGATTCACCTTCTTCATCCTTTGTGAGTTTAGTTTCCGAAGACATAGGTGTTTTCATATGTTTGGAATCTTCAAGACCAAATTTCTTAAGCATATCTTTGATGTACTTAGATTGGTTGAAGAATATCCCATCTTCTAATTGTTTTATTTGGAGTCCTAAGAAAAAGTTTAGTTCTCCCATCATACTTATTTCAAACTCATCATGCATGATTTTTGTGAAATCGTCGCATAACTCTTGACAAGTTGATCCGAATATGATGTCATCCACATATATTTGAACTATGATAATATGTGATCCCTTTTTCTTAGTGAAAAGAGTGTTGTCCACTAGTCCCATTGTATACTTATGTTCAACTAGGAATGTCTTAAGTCGATCATACCATGCTTTTGGCGCTTGCTTAAGTCCGTATAAAGCTTTTTTAAGTTTGTAGACATGGTTTGGTTTTTCAAAGTCGACAAAGCCGGGAGGTTGTGCGACATACATTTCCTCATTAATAAAACCAATAAGAAATGCACTTTTGACATCCATTTGAAAAAGTTTAAAGTCATGTGCACATGCATATGCAAGTAGTATTCTAATTGACTCGAGCCTAGCAACCGGAGCAAATGTTTCGTCGTAGTCAATACTTTCTTTTTGATTATAGCCTTGAGCTACTAGCCTAGCTTTGTTTCTAGATACTACACCATTTTCATCCATTTTATTTCTAAAACCCCATTTTGTTCCAATTATGGTTCGACATTTAGGTTGAGGGACTAATGTCCAAACATCATTTCTAATAAATTGGTTTAATTTTTCTTGCATTGCTATGACCCAAGATTCATCTTTTATAGCCTCATTTATATTTTTGGGCTCAATGGTTGAAATGAAACAAAAGAAGTTACTTTGATTTTGAACTTTTGATCTTAAGGTTCTTTCATTGATTTCTCCTATGACATTATCTAATAGATGACTTTTAGATTCTTTGACATTGACTATTTCTCTATTTAAAGGTTCATCTTCTTTGTCATTATCTAAATTCTCTTGGTTTTCAAACATTTGACTTTCAACTAAAACATCATCTACCAAAGGTGATGTCTTAGAGGGAGGTGGATTTTCGTCAAATGTTATGTTCAACAATTCCTCGACTCTTAAGGTTTATTTGTTCAAAACGATATAGGCTTTACTATTTTGTGAGTATCCAAGGAACACACCTTCATAAGACTTTGGGTCAAATTTGGTGAGATAATCCTTAGTGTTTAGAATGAAGCACTTGTTTCCAAAAACTCTAAAGAGTCATAATGTAGGCTTTTTCCTCTATAAAGTTCATATGGAGTTTTATTCAAAAATGGTCTTATTAAAACTCTATTTAAGATATAGGTGGATGTGTCAACGGCGTTACACCAAAACTTTTGTGGTATGTTTTGTTCATTTAGCATTGTTCTACTCATTTCTTGAAGTGTTAGGTTTTTACGTTCTACTACACCGTTTGATTGAGGAGTACGTGGGGCTGAAAAGATATGTGTTATGCCATTAGCATCACAAAAAGCTCGAAATTGAGTTTTGTTGTCAAATTCACGACCGTGGTCTGTTCTAATTGAGACAATGCTATTTTGCTAGTTGATTTTGAATTTTCTTACTAAGAATTTTAAATTTATCAAATGCTTCGTTTTTACTTTTCAAAAATTTAGTCCAAGTATATCTTGAATAATAATCTACTATGACCAAAGTGTAGAAGTTTCCTCCATAACTTTGTATAGCGGATGGACCAAACAAATCCATATGCAATAGTTCTAGACACCTAGATGTAGATACCATATTTTTAGCCTTATGGCTATTATGAACTTGTTTCCCAATTTTGCAAGCATCACAAAAGTGTTGGTCATATTTCAACTTGGGTAGGTTCCTAACGAGTTCCTTAGATGATAGAGATTGAATAAGTCTCATATTGGCGTGACCTAAGCGTCTATGCCAAAGAGTTGAGTTGTCGTCAAGAGAGGTAAGACAACGTTTGTCTTTAGATGTTTTATCTAATTTCATAACGTATACGTTATTTTTCAAAACACCTTTACCTACGGTTATGTCGTCTTTAAGTATTTTACTTCCGTTTTCACTGAAAAGGACGTCATACTTTTTACGGCATAGTTGACTAATACTAAGTAAGTTAAAACCTAGGTTATCAACATGAGCAACATCATCAATAGAGAGAGAGTCATGAGAGATAGTACCTTTTCCAATGATTTTGCTTTTAAGCTTGCTACCAAACGTAACATTACCTCCGTTGTATGCTTGGTAGGTTGAGAAAAGGCTCTTGTTTCCCGTCATGTGCCTTGAACACCCGCTATCTTTTATCTACTCGTCTGGTTCCAAACTGACTTCCAAGAATACCTAAGTTATAGAAAAACTCAAGCATTTGGTCCCCAATATCTCATGGGTCCATTTGGGTTAAACATCCCATTATCTTGATTCATGTATGGAAATGGTGGTTAAGGGTTCCATGGTATGTAGTTGGGACCATGATAATTTCTAGGAAAGTTTGGGTTCCAACAATTTTGATAATAAGGTTGTGTGTTGTAGTTACTTTTTGGAAAGGGGCTTTTGGGAATAGTCGTCCTAGGTCTTTGTTGAGCAGTTTTAGTTCTAAACTCATTTTTAGCTTGTCTTCTTCCTATAGTAACAACTGGTTTTTGTTTGTTTATAGTTGAACTAGTATTAGATTTCCTAGTGACTTTAACAAACTCTATACGATCCGATGTACTAGCTTACTGTTCAGCAACAGTTCCCACGGATCCCTTCTCCACTACTGGCGGAACCAAGGATTTGGTTCCGTCAGATCCGTGGGTTTCTGAAACTGTTGGAACTGTTTCTTATACTTTAACGACTTGTTTCTTAAAACTACTTAAGTCTCCTAGTTTCATAAAGCCTAATCCAGTTTTATCATGAGTTAATTTTTGAATTTCCATTATCTCATCTACACAACTGATATTTTTATCAAACCTTTTGAACTTATAGTTATGTTTGATAAGTGCATCCTGTGTGATTTTAAGCTTTTCTAATTCTAGTCTAAGCTCTTGACATGAAACACATACTTCGTCAACAGTTTTACCATTTTCTAATCGTTTAACTTTTTCCTTTAATTCATAAACTTCGTTTTCTAGCAATTCCTTTTTGGTTTTTAAAAACTTATTTTTGTTTATGATTTTTAGGCTACGTTCACAGAGATTGTTGTATTCTTTTTGTAAGGTGTCATCATCAATAGAATTATATGATGAGTCAGAATGTACCTCGTCTGAGTCATGAGCCATGAGAGCAACTTCGTCGTTCTTAGGCTCTTCGTCATCATCTTCACTGTCACTCCAAGCCCCACTTACAAAAGCTCTTTGAGTTTTGTTCTTGGGTGGCTTAGGACACTCTCTATTTGATGACTTGTATCTCCGCATCTAAAACACTTTCTTTCTCCTTTTCCTTTCTCGTCATCACGGTCTTTCCGGAAGGATTTCTTTTCTTCTCGAGGTTGTCTTACGAAATTTTCTCATCTCCTAAAGAACTTCTTGAAATCTCTTACGGCCATGGCATATTCTTCATCTTCGCTACCCGAAATAAACTCTTCATCATCACTTGAATCTACCCTAGCTTTTAAGGCAATGGATTTGACTTTTTCCTTTTTGGCCTTAACTATCTCCGAATCTTTTTCCATAACCATCTCATGAACTTTGAGATTTCCTATTAGCTCATCAAGTGACATGCTTGAAAGATCCTTGGATTCTTCAATGGCCGTCACCTTTGCTCTCCACTTCGTATGAAGTGCTCTAAGAAATTCCCTGAAAAGGTTCTTACTACAAAAAGAATCGTCAAGTGCTTTAAGAGAAGTAATGATAGTATTAAACCCAGCAAATGCACTATCAATGGTCTCATCTTCAGGGATAACAAATTGTTCATATTGTTGAACAAGAAGATCAATTTTGGTATCCTTGACTTGTGAGTTCCCTTGATGAGTGATAATTAAGGATTGCCAAATATCTTTAGCGGTTTTACACATAAAGACTCTTTCATATTCTTTCCTAGGTAAAGCATTATAAAGCATCATTTTAGCCTCATTATTTTTGGCAATCAACTTCTTTTGCTCATCACTGTGATGAGTAAGTGAAGTATCCTCATCCCGACCACTTGATATATCTTTTATTATGGCTTTATGGTCACCTTCTATAATAATGTACCATAGATCTATGTCTTTTGATTTCACATAAGTTTCAAAGCGGTTTTTCCAATACAAAAAACTATTTGGTTCAAATAGTGGTGGTCTTTGCATAGATTGCCCTTCTTTGAAGTTTTCAAAATCCATGGATTGTTTCAAGTTTTAAAATACAATATATTTTGAAAGTCTTGAGTAACGTAGCTCTGATGCCAATTGTGGAAAACTAGAAGGGGGTTGAATAGTTTTACCGTTTTAAAATTCTTTTGCTTTGAAAACTTAACGTGATTTCAAGTTATGCAAACAATATATAAGAAGTAAGTAGAGAAAGAAATAATCAAACCACAACACGGATGTTTTTAGTGGTTCAGTCTACAAAGACTATCTTCTTTGCCCTACTCCACTCCTCGAGCCTCTAACTCGAGAGTTTTTCTTCACTAAGAAACAAGCTCCCTTCTTGGCGGAGGAAACCTTTACACACGTCGCTTACACTTTTTTCGGTACAAAGCTAAATACCAGGTTCTTTTACAAGGGCACAACCACTCTCGATACTCTATGTATTTTGAGGACTAAAATGCTAACCGATCACAACAGAGGTATATGATAGTTTGGTACAACAATGATGTGTGAAAAACAACAAATTCACACTATGACTAATCTAACAAGTCTTGCAATGCTTTCTTGAAGCTTGTGATGCTTTGATCTCTTTGCTACAAAAGAAAGATCACTAAGAATGAAATATGTAATATGAATGGGTTAGTAATGAATGAATGAATGTATAATGTTGTTTATGCTTCTGAGTGATAAGAAAACATGAATGTGTGGCTTGCTATTTATAGGCAACTGCCTTGGCAAACCACGGATGGGACAGATCCAAAAATAGGGATCCGTCCATTATGCTGTTTGGTTCCGTGGGAGCCTGACAGCAAATCTCCAAGATCTTTCCTAAATCTAACCAAGATATTTCCATATCTAATTCTTTGTGTGAAGATCAATCCAAGATATTCATAAAATCTTCAAGATATCCTAAAGATATCAATGTGATGCATGCCATGATGTCATTGTACAATTTCCATATTTAGAATTAAATTGTAAATGAATATAACATGTAAATGTAAATGTATGTAACATGTAAATGTTACTAGTGATCATATATGTAGCATGATGTTATGAGTTTATGAAAAACTTGTGGCTATATATGTAAAAGACTTAACTATATTTATGCTTTGCTAAAAATAAAATTTATAATTGTCATTAACAAAATATAGCAAAGATCGTAAAATATAAATAACGTTTTTTAGACGATATTTGTATTAACAATATCAAATAAGTACATTTTATTGGCATCATTTATCCTATGTTATTCGTTTGTTTTGTGTTATTTTATATGAGAATCGATATTTAATCGCTTACTTTTGTAATTTACAGTTATAAATAAGCGTTTGATGAAAGTTAGCTATTTTGGACGTAAATTGTTGCAAAATGGATCAAGTTGGAAAAGTCTACTGAACTAAAGGAAGATACGTCGTATCATTCTAGACAGATACGCCGTACATAAAGACTTAGACGAATATAAAGACCATTGCCTGACTTTGAAGCATGCGCCGTATGGAATTTATCGCATACGCCGTATATGAAACCTTGGTCAACGAGAAGATCTGACTTGTTTTACTCCTGATACGCCGCATGACATTCTAGATATGCGGCATATCAATCTCAAGACTTCACCAAGATAATCCAAGATACTGAAGAACATGCGCCGCATGAAGACTGAAGGTACGTCGTATCTTATGACGGTGTACGAATATTCCTGAATAATATAATCTTGGAACCCATGCGAAGTTACCTAGATGCGTATCAACTTAGTTGATACGCCGTATCGACCCTTCTGACAGAAACTATATAAACCCCATTCGACAGCCACATTCGATATGCAAGTGCAACACAAACCCTAAGGAGAAGAATATAGACGAATTGGCAGCATAAGACACAACCTAAAGGAAGAATTCAGAGCAGTAAGAAGGTCCTTCTAGTACTTTAATTCATAGGAAAACTCATTTACTTGTATTAGCAATCCGTTAATGTTTGAGTTAGTGTCTTTTTCACTATTTGATCGGACTTAATATTTTCCGGCTATTATAAAGAGTATTTGATGTTTATTTGGGTTTTTATGCTTGTGCTTTGGTTACGTATTAGGATTTATCGCGCCTTGTCAACGTACGCTCGCGCAATTACTTCATTAATATCGTTTGCATAGTTAATGTAAGTCTATAAAAGTATGACAACCCGCTAATTTACAGGTCAATACTATTCGATAAACTCAAATTTCTTTTCTTGACATTTACTTGAGAACAATTTACATATAACTTTTTACTTGAAGCAACGAAAAATTTAGAATATCTTTCAAGTGCACTAGTACTTAGGCTATATTTAGTCCAAAACGTTCTGATACCTTGCTCCTACTCCGGTTCAAAATTTGAAACCCTAAAACAATTTCCTTTTCTTTATTTACTTACGATTATTAATTGAACAAACGCTATTCACAATTTAAATTTAACACCCGATATACCGAATACTCTTAACGATTATTTCAAACGCATTTTTATACTTCCTAAATTATTGCCAAAGTTCCAAAAATATTTCCTTACGCCGAAGGTAATTTTTTTATTTCTTATGTTTAATTACATATAACTTACGTTAATCACCAAACCAATAACCAATACCTATTTCTAATACCCAATACACACAATATATACACTTTTGTACCAAAACAACTCTTCTACCCGAAATTATACCCATGTGCCGCCCCCCCCCCCCTTTGTTCTATAATTATTTACTAGACAAAAATTACTTGACATTAATTACCCAACATCAACCCTTGAAACATGGGGATTGCCAAGCACATTTGGGAGGCTTGACCACCAATTTGTCCCCCCCCCTAGCCCCCCAATCGGCCTAACCATGAATAACTAGCCAAATGATAACTCTTGACCAACTATTCTAACTTTGAAAAGTTCTTAGTATATATACATGTGTATGTATTAGTAGCTAGTTCAAGAGAAAAAAAAACATATCTCACTCACTTATACATACAATTCGACACATCTAAGGGAGCAAGGGAAGAAGAGAGTTTGATTGTGGCTAATTCAAGTGTCCTTAGAGTATTCTAGTAAGGGTTTTGGAACACTAATCTTGGGTTAATCAAGTGTATTGCATTCTCATCACACTAATTCACCTAAGTAAGTAAACTTTACATTGCTAAATTTCATACTCTTCATATCATGTTGTTGTTCAAGTTGCATATACTTAGTTTATCACTTTGTACATGTTAACCAAAACCTTATAACCACCAAAAATCTTTTAACAAATGGTTATGTTTTAAACAAATCTTTATTATGAGTAAACTAGTTGGTATAAAAATTTCAACAAGAAAGTAAGGATAAAAACATCACATATGTATATACTAGTGAACTTGTAATCTTAACTATCCTTGATGATCATTTACATTCATGAAAAAAAATGGACTCTTTAATATTGCTAAGTTTAGTGTTAGATCACTATTGATATGTTGAGAAATTGGTGGATGAACTAGGATTAGTTTTGGAGTTGTTGTTAAGAGGTTTTGATAACTAGAAGGCCAGGAAAAATGTTTTGACACTTTTAGAAAGTAATCTGTCCCATTCGACCTTTCACAGAAAACTCAGTAGCTTGGTGACAAGTTTAGGCTAGAAATATAGAAAATAGACTTTATAACGAAAATGTAGCCGCTTGAATGAGTTAAAACGGGCTTATAACGAAGAAGATACGTTAGTTTTAAGTTATGCGGCGAAAACTAAATTTTCTGAAAATGTTAGATGCTGTTAGGAATTTTTGAGTGGTAAAAACTGATGTTAAAAGTTAAATTAACTAGCCGGGACACTAAAAACATGTTAGTATACTTAAACACGAACTCGGGGATATATAAAACTTAGGAAACGGAGCTACAACGAGAAAGTTATGGCCTAGAAAAGATTACGACGACATATACTTTTGACAGCTTATTATTTTTGGCTATTAGGAAGATGTTAGGAAAAAATAATGTGGATTTTGGGCCCTTTAGAGTGTATTTTGTCTAAAATGACGTAAACGAAAATGGTAGAACATTTTGTATACTTGTTAGGCACGTTAGAAGTTTTCAAAATACTTATTAACAAGACGACTATAGTTTAATCATGAGATTAACAAGTTGCGTTTTCTAAAAAGGGCGATTTCCTTAATAAAAGAACACATTGACGCAACTACATTTTTGACGATAAATATTACAACAAACATGTACAAGTGATAAAGTTTAGGCTAGAAATATAGAAAATAGACTTTATAACGAAAATGTAGCCGCTTGAATGAGTTAAAACGGGCTTATAACGAAGAAGATACGTTAGTTTTAAGTTATGCGGCGAAAACTAAATTTTCTGAAAATGTTAGATGCTGTTAGGAATTTTTGAGTGGTAAAAACTGATGTTAAAAGTTAACTTAACTAGCCGGGACACTAAAAACATGTTAGTATACTTAAACACGAACCCGGGGATGTATAAAACTTATTAAACGGAGCTACGACGAGAAAGTTATGGCCTAGAAAAGATTACGACGACATATACTTTTGACAACTTATTATTTTTGGCTATTAGGAAGATGTTAGGAAAAAATAATGTGGATTTTGGGCCCTTTAAAGTGTATTTTGGCTAAAATGACGTAAACGAAAATGGTAGAACATTTTGTATACTTGTTAGGCGCGTTAGAAGTTTTCAAAATACTTATTAACAAGACGACTATAGTTTAATCATGAGATTAACAAGTTACATTTTATAAAAAGGGCGATTTCCTTAATAAAAGAAGACATTGACGCAACTACATTTTTGACGATAAATATTACAACAAACATGTACAAGTGATAAAGTAGTGTATGAACTTGCGTGCATGACCTTGTTTTCGAACCTAAGACATATGAATTATTTAGGTCGCGGTTAGAGTTATAGGACTTTATTTACCATTTACCAAAATACCAACCGAGATTTGCTTTTGCTAAGGTGAGTATCATAGCCCCGATTTTTACATTATTTATACATGATTTCTAAACCCTCGGGGTGGGAATACATTGCTTATTTTTTGGACACAAGTATTAAAACCGTTACTTTGCCTAAGTTACCGCATTGCCATTAAAGTCCCCTTGAATCATGAACCGTTAATTACTTGCGAGTGAGCGCGGATGTTATGAATAGATCTATTTGGGTTGACACCCCCGTCCGAGTTGGTCGCGCCAACCTGTCAAACGGACACATATCATTCGGATTATTTCCGAGTGTCTGGCAAACACTTATTTGGGGCATTTATTATTATGCTTGATTGCATACCATTTCGTCGAGCTTCGGGGTCATGAGCTTAGAGCACTGTATGTTATTTTTGGCCATGACGTTATATTTGTTGTGAATGTCATGCTATTGAAATCTTGTGGTCCACACTTTACTTATTTACTTAAACCTGTTAACTCACCAACAATTATGTTGACCCTTTTAGCGTGTATTCTCAGGTAATTAGGTGATGATAAACATCTATGTATGGAGCATCTCTAGAGACACATTTTGGAAGCACATCCTGATGAAGATTTTCTTTGCATTACTTAAGCGTTTGATAATGTATTAAAACCTTACATTTTGATGGTGAACTATGATATTAATGTTTTGTAAGACGATTATGTTAAATCGAACGCTTGTTTTAAAATGACTCACTTAGAGGTCATTCTTTATTTCCTTGTACTTTGTTATCCAAGAACATCACGCCCCCGGAATTCCATTCCGCTGCAATCCAGATTTTGGGGGTGTGACAGATTGGTACCAGAGCCAAGGTTATAGAGAACTAGGATGCATCATTGACCCTAGAGTATAACCACTAGGTCACGACACTTCACAACATCATGATGTGCATACGATTACAATACATGGTTTTATTTACTTACTTTATACGAGTTACTTATACTTATATATATTTATATTGACCTGGTTTACAGCGACATGTCTTCACCCAACCACCCTATCATCATTTCATCGGACTCGGATATCGATGACGCTTTTTCATCCACTAATGCACCTACATCACTACTCTTACCTTCCTATACCTCGACATTCCCATATCACTCACCATCGTTAGATGATAACTTCCACCTATTTGAGGTATTAACATCACCTGAGATAGACCTAGAAGAGACTACCAGATGTGACACTGAGATTTTTGAGATTCAGGAGACTGCCCCTACCTTTCCACTATCACCATTGTCATTCCCCTTTTTCATTCCCACATATCGAGAATTAGATGACACTCTGTGGATAGTACCAAGATCACCGACTCAACATGAACATCAGCAGATTCCTCAAGAATGGTTTGGGATCTATACTATCTCGGATATGATCGATGCACAACTCCAGGCCCCACATCCAAACTCATCACAACCCTATGATGCCACAACCCAGGATCCAATCAGAGGAGCACCAGGAAGCATCTAGATCGGACTTATATCTTTACTACCTTTTACTATTATCCTAGCCACGGGATGTGTGGCATAGTTCAAAAAAACTTGTAGTATTTTAGTTGTTGTACAATGAATTTACCAAGTATTGATTCTACTATATGGATATGGTTATGCTATGCTTGATATCGGTCTATGTAGGCCGAAATTTTCATTTTACATATTCATGTGTGTTATGATTATATTTATGATATTTTCGTGGTTGCATCTTGTTGTGATTTCGCTTCATTCATACATGTCATGGTTGCGTATATGTGAGTGTGATGATCCTTACTATTTATAAATTCTCATGGTCTCTTATGATTTTGAAGAGTAATGTCAAAGCAAGCCGCTCCAGCCATGACTCAAGCCACTGTTGAGCAAATCATTGCCAAGAGCATAACCACAGCCCTCGCCAAAAATCTTACTCACGAGGAATTTATGGATTGCGATCCCTACATCTTTAGTGGAATGGAAGGCGCGAGAGGATTTTGCAAATGGTTCAAAGAAGTAGAAACCATATTTCGAGGTGGTAACTGCCACCAGGAAGGCAAAGTTAAGTTTGCCACTTGCACTTTTCGGGATCGTGCCCAGGAATGGTGGACCAAACATGTTCAGATAATAGGGGTCGACGCTGCTTACTCAATCTCTTGGGAGAAACTAAGAAGGATGATGATTTTAGAATATTGTTTAAGGAAATGGAACAGGAAATCCTGGATTTTACCATGGTAGGAGATGATGTTGCCAAATAAACTGATTGTTTTTACGAATTAGCACGGCTATGCCATGCAATGGATGAACCGGAATGCAAGAAACTTGAGAGGTATATCGGGGGACTCTCCCCTGAAATTCGTATGTTGGTCACCTCATTAGAACCCGATATCATGCCTAAAGCTATCCGTATGGCGCTCCAGGCAATGGAACACATAGCTCACACCAAGGCCGTAGGAAATAATAATGACAACAAACGAAAATGGAACAACAACAACAACAATCAAGGTGAAAGTGTGGCACAACAACCACCTAAGAGACCAGAGTTTGCTAAAGCCCATGTTGCAGGCCCAGTTAAGAAGAAAGGGTACCTTGGTACTCTACCAAAATGTAACAAATGTCAAAAACACCATAACCCTGGTCATTGCCCTACTCCATGTGGTAACTGTAAGAAGCGTGGTCACCAGGCCAAGGACTGTAGGTATCCCGCAAATCAGAGGATCCTGGGGAGCTGCTTCGAATGTGGAAACATAAGACACTTCAGGAAGGACTACCCAGAGCTGAAGAACAAGAATACCGAAATCTAAATCCTCTAGGGTTGTATTTTCCTATTGTACTTCACCTTAGGTAGTTAGCATAACCTAGTTGTAACCAGTACCTTTTTATCTAATGTAATCTCTATCTTTTATTACATCCACGAATCTCACAAACTTCGTCTATTACATTTTCTATTCCATTTATCTTATTCCTAACCATTTCGCAACGGCATACCGCTATCCTATTAGGGGTTAGGCAAATTTCATCCTTGACTATAGACTATTACCATTCCGTAAGATTCTCCCACACATCCTATAACCCATTCAACAAATTTTATTGCAAGATATTTTACTACCACTTTATAGAACTGTTTCACATAATTTTACCTCAAGCTATTTTACTACCATCTCGGGAAATTATTTCACAGAATTCTTAAAACGAGTTATATTACTACCACCTTATAAATTGATTTCCTGTCATCCTACCAACTATTTACTACCATATTATACGAACCGATTTTTCTTGTAAAAAAAAAATAATAAAAAAAAAATAAATAAATAAAAATAAAAATTAGGCTACCATTTTACCAAACAACACGTTGAATACCATCTAAAACTTTGAGAAACATAATACTACTTTGACTAAACCGAGCATCGCATCATTAGTCCTCAATTATACATAGCCTGATCACTTATGTATAATTCAAGAAGGATTATGCCATGAAGGAAACAATCATCTTTTCAAAATTTTAAAACAATCTTCATTCAAAACACAAAAAAGCAAAGCTTTGTAACCAAATAAATTGTTCATAAACATCCCTTTTGTTAAACCCTCTCTAGATACCTACACCACTTGTCACTCACTCAACCGTTGAGTTGGAATTTTACCATTAACCTCTCTAGGAATGACTTTCCATCCACAAGGAGGATTCCATGACATAAGGAAAACAATGAAAGGATTACGGAACTACAAACAAGGTATAGAAATATACAGTAAGTTGATTCATAACGCAACGGAAAACTTAAGATCTCACGAGGCAATCCAAAGCACTATCTCTGGCATAGTCACCCAATCCTATCGTTTCAGAAGTACTAGTTAGACTAAGTAAGATAACAAACCTAAGTCATGATCCATTTTAGAAATAACCAAGTAAGTAGAATACTCATACCTGTAAGTCTTACCTAATAACAACCAATAGGCATTATCCGACATCAGAAACAAAACATTAGACATCTAAGCTTTCATACAGACATACCTACCCGACTATTTCATCCTTTTTAATACTTTCACTTCAAATGGATTTTCTTTAAAATGCGTTATTACAAATCATATACCTTGTAGGAAAATATTTTTCTGAAGTACCTAGTTTGACGAGTAAATCCCTTCTGGTCAACCTTTAACAAAACTATTGTACGATAAAAAAAACGTATAACATCAATTTTGCTAAACATTCCTATTCACATCATGTTGAAAACCCGTCTAAAAAACCGTGGGTCATATTTGAAAAGAATCCAATCTTGCATAACTACTAAATTTTGAATCATCAAGAAAGAGAGTACTTAAAAAGTCATTTGTTCAAACTTGTAAATTCATTTATTCAGAGAAAGATTTCAAACAAAACACTCAATATCGAGTCAAATTTTGAAAATCAACCGCCGTACTAAAACACTTCATACATTTAGGATCTTGTGATTGACAAACAGTAGCATGGAAAATTTCGATGAAGGAAATCTAGGGAAACACTTTCAAACAGTAAGAATCTTAGTAATGAAGACTAAGCACCTTAGGCGAAGGGAGACTCATATCATGACATCAGTTAGAGCAAAACACGAGGAATCAAAACTGTGACCATAACTTTATCCTTTCGATAACGCCCTTTCCGACAAACTTATCATTGTAGAATTAGTCACGAGACACGTTATACCAATTTCAAATACTCCTAATAACAGGTAGTTGATACACCTCAAATTTCTGGCAATCCCTTTAAGATTATTTTTACCCAATTAGATATAAGCACGATCTACCATCCTCAGACCAACGAGAATAGTAAGAGAACTATCCAAACACTATAGAACATGCTTAGCGCCGTATGACCAACTTTGAACCATTAGGGTAATCTTTTGACATTGACAGAATTCACTTTCAACAATAGTCATCACACGAGTATAAAAACTGCACCCTTTGTGGCACCCTATGGTCGAAGTACCAATCACCTGTTGTCTGGGCTAAATCGGAAAAGCCCAACTCACTAGTCTAGGACTTATTCGTGAAACAACAAAGGAAAATCGTACAGGTCAAGAATCAGTTACAAGCGACAAGAGAACGATAGAAAAGTTATGTCGGTACACGACACAAATCATTGGAATTATGTTTCCCAAAGTCGCGAACCATTAGGATTTCAAGTTGGAGAATGAGTTATGATGAAAGTCTTGCCTTGGAAAGGCGTGATACAATTTGGGAAACGCGGGAAATTGAACCCTAGGTATATTGGACCATTTAAGATTGTAGCTAGAATCGGCCGAGTAGTTTATAGACTTGAACTTCCACCAGAGCTCAGTAGTGTGCACAATACATTCCATGTTCCAACCTTAAGAAGTGTTTATTCGACGAACCCCTTATCATTCCGTTAGGAGAAACTCAACTCGATGAAGCTTAATTTCGTCGAAGAGCCAGTAGAAATTATGGATCGTAATGTTAAGCAATTGAGACATAGTAGAATTCCTATCGTCAAGGTTCGCTGAAATTCTCAACATGGTCCCGAGTTCACTTGGGAACGAGAAGACCAGATCCGTCAAAAGTATCTGCATCTCTTCACCGACAACACTCCAACGACCAACACTGACCGAATCTCGAGGACGAGATTCATTTTTATGGGTGGTAGACTATGAAAACCCGCTAATTTACAGGTCAATACTATTCGATAAACTAAAATTTCTTTTCTTGACATTTACTTGAGAATAATTTACATATAACTTTTTACTTGAAGCAACGAAAAATTTAGAATATCTTTCAAGGGCACTAGTACTTAGGCTACATTTAGTCCACAACGTTCCGATACCTTGCTCCAACTCCGGTTCAAAATTTTAAACCCTAAAACAATGTCCTTTTCTTTATTTACTTACGATTATTAATTGAACAAACGCTATTCGCAATTTAAATTTAACACCCGATATACCCAATACTCATAACGATTATTTCTAACGCATTTTTATACTTCCTAAATTATTGCCAAAGTTCCAAAAATATTTCCTTACGCCTAAGGTAATTTCTTTATTTCTTACGTTTAATTACATATAACTTACGTTAATCACCATACCAATAACCAATACCTATTTCTAATACCCAATACACACAATATATATACTTTTGTACCAAAACAACTCTTCTACTCCAAATTATACCCATGTGCCGCCCCCCACCCCCCTTTGTTCTATAATTATTTACTAGACAAAAATTACTTGACATTAATTACCCAACATCAACCCTTGAAACATGGGGATTGCCAAGCATATTTGGGAGGCTTGAACACCAATTTCCGCCCCCCCCCCCCAGCCCCCCAATCGGCCTAACCATGAATAACTAGCCAAATGATAACTCTTGACCAACTATTCTAACTTTGAAAAGTTCTTAGTATATATACATGTCCATGTATGTATTAGTAGCTAGTTCAAGAGAAAAAAAACATATCTCACTCACTCATACATATAATTCGACACATCTAAGGGAGCAAGGGAAGAAGAGAGTTTGATTGTGGCTAATTCAAGTGTCCTTAGAGTATTCTAGTAAGGGTTTTGAAACACTAATCTTGGGTTAATCAAGTGTATTGAATTCTCATCACACTAATTCCCCTAAGTAAGTAAACTTTACATTGCTAAATTTCATACTCTTCATATCATGTTGTTGTTCAAGTTGCATATACTTAGTTTATCACTTTGTACATGTTAACCAAAACCTTATAACCACCAAAAATCTTTTAACAAATGGTTATGTTTTAAACAAATCTTTATTATGAGTAAACTAGTTGGTATAAAAATTTCAACAAGAAAGTAAGGATAAAAACATCACATATGTATATACTAGTGAACTTGTAATCTTAACTATCCTTGATGATCATTTACATTCATGAAAAAAAAATGGACTCTTTAATATTGCTAAGTTTAGTGTTAGATCACTATTGATATGTTGAGAAATTGGTGGATGAACTAGGATTAGTTTTGGAGTTGTTGTTAAGTGGTTTTGATAACTAGAAGGCTAGGAAAAATGTTTTGACACTTTTAGAAAGTAATCTGTCCTATTCGACCTTCCACAGAAAACTCAATAGCTTGGTGACAAGTTTAGGCTAGAAATATAGAAAATAGACTTTATAACGAAAACGTAGCCGCTTGAATGAGTTAAAACGGGCTTATAACGAAGAAGATACGTTAGTTTTAAGTTATGAGGCGAAAACTAAATTTTCTGAAAATGTTAGATGCTGTTAGGAATTTTTGAGTGGTAAAAACTGATGTTAAAAGTTAACTTGACTAGCCGGGACACTAAAAACATGTTAGTATACTTAAACACGAACCCGGGGATATTTAAAAGGGATAATTACAATAATAGACCATGGATCGAAGTGATTTTTTTTTCTACCCCGTACCCCGGGCAACTGGACAACTCGCCCCATATGATGACACGTGTCCCCAGTTGCCCAAAAAATGTCGATTGTTGCCCAAAAAAATACACAAGTTGCCCAAAAATACAAAAGTTGCCCAAAAAATACACTTCCAGATTTCAGTTGCCCAAAAAAGCGTACGTTGCCCTTGACAAAAAAAAATATTTTCCGATCTCGGGGTAGATAAGGAAAATCACTTGGTTGCTTGGGCTATTTTTGTAATTATCCCTATTTAAAACTTAGGAAACGGAGTTACGACGAGAAAGTTATGGCCTAGAAAAGATTTCGACGACATATACTTTTGACAGCTTATTATTTTTGGCTATTAGGAAGATGTTAGGAAAATATAATGTGGATTTTGGACACTTTAGAGTGTATTTTGGCTAAAATGACGTAAACGAAAATGGTATAACATTATGTATACTTGTTAGGCACGTTAAAGGTTTTCAAAATACTTATTAACAAGACGACTATAGTTTAATTATGAGATTAACAAGTTACGTTTTCTAAAAAGGGTGATTTCCTTAATAAAAGAACACATTGATGCAACTACATTTTTGACAATAAATATTACAACAAACATATACAAGTGATAAAGTAGTGTATGAACTTGCGTGCATGACCTTGTTTTCGAACCTAAGACATATGAATTATTTAGGTCGCGGTTAGAGTTATCGGACTTTATTTACCGTTTACCAAAATACCAACCGAGATTTGCTTTTGCTAAGGTGAGTTTCATAGCCCCGATTTTTACATTATTTATACATGATTTCTAAACCCTCGGGGTGGGAATACATTGCTTATTTTTCGGACACAAGTATTAAAATCGTTAATTTGCCTAAGTTACCGCATTGCCATTAAAGTCCCCTTGAATCATGAACCGTTAATTACTTGCGAGTGAGCGCGGATGTTATGAATAGATCTATTTGGGTTGACACCCCCGTCCGAGTTGGTTGCGCCAACCTGTCAAACGAACGCATATCATTCGGATTATTTCCGAGTGTCTGGCAAACACTTATTTGGGGCATTTATTATTATGCTTGATTGCATACCATTTCGTCGAGCTTCGGGGTCATGAGCTTAGAGCACTGTATGTTATTTTTGGCCATGACGTTATATTTATTGTGAATGTCATGCTATTGCAATCTTGTGGTCCACACTTTACTTATTTACTTAAACCTATGAACTCACTAACAATTATGTTGACCCTTTTAGTGTGTATTCTCAGGTAATTAGGTGATGATAAACATCTATGTATGGAGCATCTCTAGAGTCACATTTTGGAAGCACATCCTGATGAAGATTTTCTTTGCATTACTTAAGCGTTTGATAATGTATTAAAACCTTACATTTTGATGGTGAACTCTGATATTAATATTTTGTAAAACGATTATGTTAAATCAAACGCTTGTTTTAAAATGACTCACTTAGAGGTCATTCTTTATTTCCTTGTACTTTGTTATCCAAGAACATCACGCCCCCGGAATTCCATTCCGCTGCAATCCAGATTTTGGGGATGTGACAAAAAGGGATAAATAATACATAAACCTAGTAATCATTAAGTGTTTACACGCCTGTAACTAAGACTCCACTGAGAGAGAATAGATTTTAGCACTCATCTTATACAGCTAAGCATTTAAACGTGTGACAAGTTTTCCTACTATCGGATCGACCTCTTATCTGTGTCTGTTTTCTATCTGTGTACGTGTTTGCCATTCGCTTATTCGTTCCCTTAGTTTTATTTACTGTTTTATCTAATCTACTCAATTGTTCCAGTCTCTCAAGCTGAAAAACCCCCTTGCGTTAGATTAGGGCATTAGAACTAACTTAGGATTAAAATACTGATAGATATATAGGTGTTAACGTTCCATTCTTAGTGTTCGACACTCTACTTACCAACTAGCTACATTGATCGGGTACACTGCTCGTTAATGTGTGTTATAGGATAAGTCGGCTAAATATACATTTAAAACTTGATAATATAATCTATTCTACAACGATATACGCACGCATCAGTTTCCCAAAAGTTGAAGTTTTCACATCGCATATCATGTATTCTTCCCCCCCCCCCTCCACAATAATCGTACAATACATTTGTAGTCACAATTCTTCCACTATGATGAATACAGAGGTCTATTGTTTTTGGAGCAGTAAACTCTTCACTATCTAACCAATGGAAATTAAATAAATACATAATACGAATACATGTTAGACATATTACAATTTCACACAATATATAAAACTTACTTGAATGCCCTTATTCTTCGATTCAACGATCTGCCAACACCAGTAAATAAAATTGGCTTAACTCTTGGATGAAAAATGTCGTTTTGTTTTCACCACTTTATGATCCTTGTTATTTGAAAAAAAATAATGATTACAATGGATATATAAGGTAAAATTAGTAAGATATTTGTTATTTTAAAATTTGATTATATACTAAATAAATGATCAATATGTTATGCTATTTAATCTCATAAAATATAGGAATACAAATAATGAATATATTTCGCCATATCCCTGCAAAATAGGTAATCAATATAACAATTTTTTTTTTGGTTAATAAAACAAACCAACAATGGCGTTCATGACAAGTTAATCAAACACATGTATACAATTTTAAAAAACTCACGACATTGTTGTCTGACTAATGAGCATTAACTTCACTGCCAGAAACATCAACATTTTATTTCAATTGATATAACGCCATTCTTATAACTGATTGTGATACCATATGCTGATGCTTTAGGCAATGACGTCAATGCTCATCAAGCACTTAATCTGGCAATCATATTCAAACAAATTGCATCAAATTATGTATTCCAATGGGACCAATGTTTTCAACTCGGATTTTATAAGGTTGATGAAACAAAAGTTGTATAAGACTCAATCTATATATACATGTAGATATAGTGTGAAGTTAATCTTTTAATTTTTGAAACTTCCCTAAATAAATGATTTATATCAAAAGATAGTTATCAACAAAATATCTTTAAAATAATATAAAATATATCCCAATAGCTACATAATAGGGATCATTTAAATGTAATATAAACATGCTAAGGAAATGATACTCTCTACAACAAAATATCTCTACACTTGTTTTATTCTAAAGCAAGTTTATTGTATTTAGAAAACAGATTTAATCTTTGCTCTTCAACAAACTTAAGATCTACATTAATATAGCTCAAATAAGATTGCCAATCAGAATCATCATCCATAGAAAGTAGAATGTTTACCTTTCTCATGGTGATGTTGACCCATTCACCATTTCTTGCATGACTTTTTCCAACAACCAGCTTGTCATCTTCAGAAAGTACCATCAGTGCACTGTCTCTTACTTCATCATCATCTGAGGAGACATATTCCTCATCTCAATCAAAATTCTCAGCAACTATACCCTTTGTCTTTGGCCTGAAGAGGTTTGGTGGCTTGTGTTGCCTAAGGAGTAGAAGGAGCTGCCACAAGAAGTGCAAGTTTTGCTTTAACTTTTCTATACTTAGCTTCAAAATCTTTTTGAACTTTTTTCTCAGTTTTGTTTTGAAAGTTTTGAGAAGACTGAAGTATTTTTTTGTTGAAACTTGCTAATTCCTGAGGAAGAGCTATTTCCTGAGAATTTATAAGAGGGTTCTGAGGTTGTTTTTGAGAAATAGTCTTTTGCAAAGTGACCTCTTTTACCACATTTAAAACATTTAGTGTTTTCATTTGCTTTTGCATTTGAAAAGTTTAACTTGTTTCTTTTAATAAAATGTTTAGAATTAGCCAGGAGAGCCCTTTCTTGAAATTCAATTTGTAAATCATTTAGGTACTCTTCACTGGACCTCTCATCAGCCTCACCATCTGAATTTTCTTAAAAATCCTGCACAACATCATTTGAAAGAATGCAACTGATATGGGTGCAATAGTTGGGGCCTTTTTGGTCTCTTGAGCCCTTTTTGAATCAGGGTATCTCTTGAGATTAAGTTATCTTCATAGACAAACTTCCCATAGATTTCAGGGAGCTTAAGGTTTTGAATGTTATTTGCATTTCTAAGACCCTGAGAGAAGCTTAACCACTTCTCAGGAAGACTGTTGACAAAGCCAACATTAATTTCATGCTTAGACAAGGTGACACCATCATTGGTCAGTTCATTTAAAAGGGTTTTGTAACGGGTATAGGTCTGAGAGAGACTTTCAGATTCTTTTGCCCTGAAAGTGTTATACTCAAGTTTTAGATCCATGATCCTATTTTCCTTGGTATCTGAGGGACCTTCAAAGTTGTGAACCAAGTCAGTCCAAGTTTGCTTGGCAGTTGGACAGTTGATGACTGATTCCATTATATCGTCAGGAAGACATGATATAATGATGCTTTTAAGGCGTTGGTCCTGATTGACCACCCTCCTCTTATCAGGGGTCCATTGAGCTTCAGGCTTGGGGAACCTTCAGCTGTTTTAGGGACAAATGGACCTTCATTAATACAATTAATGTAGTAAGGTTCCATTCCTGTTAAGTAGAAAAGTATGCGCTTTTTTCACTTATTGAATTTTCCAGCTTCTAGTTTAGGAGTAACAGCTGAGTAGCGTCCTCCCTTTTTATCAACTAGCTGGGGTACATTGCTTTTAGCCATGGTAAAATCTTGATTTTAAAAACTTTTGAGTCTCTGTTATGAAAGAGTTTTATAAATCAGAGGCTATGATACCACTTGTTGTTCCCTTTACACTGATAGCATTAACTAAAAAAGTTAAACTAATCGTGTTCCATGGTAAAGCAATGCATTTAAAAGTACTTTGTTAAAATACAAATGTAAAGTAAAAGACACAAGTTTTTCAACATTTAATTCTATTTGCAATTAACAAATAATTATACCCAAGTGTTTGCGGAATAACACTTGGGATTGAAATGAAAAGTATAGGTACAACTCCTCACTAAACTCAAGCTAAGCTTGAGTACAACTATGCTAACCAATTGAGCTATCTCAGGGACTTAGTTGCTTTGGAGGAGTAAAAGGTGTTTGTGAATGTCTAAACACTAAATGCACAAACTTGTCAACCTTTTACTCCATTTTATGATCCTATTTATGCACAAGTAAATTGCAACCATTATGATAAGAACAAAGATGACCTAAGCTAATGTGGACAAAATACTTACGTATTTTTTCTCTGTTACAGATGTCTATTTTGGTTATAGGACAATATAGCTTTCTGAAGGACAGTGATGACATTGTCCTGGACTTTTACCTTTCAGGGAAAGTTTGACTCTTGAATGATAAGGACTTCTCCTTATCCTTTCAAACGTTCCCGCCTTGTCCCGCTTTTAATTCAGTCTTTAGGTCTTCAGTCTTCGAGTCTTCAATCTTGAGTCTTCAGTCTTCAAAGTTGTTGAGGAGTCTTGGGATTCTGTGAGTTATTGTCATCACTCACGGAACCCATCACCTTCTTCTTTGGCTTAGGTGCCATTCATTGAGTTTCGCCTCACTGAATGGAGAGGCTTTCTTCTTAGACTCATCATGGGCATTATGAAGGTGACTCACTGAGTGACTGTTCACTTAGTGACTGGAATGTCATTATTTGTTATGTGACACTTAGGTTATATTTTGTTCAAATCCTAGATTAAATTGATTTGGGTACTGAATTGACACAACAAATTTTCTAGCTCATTGGAAGGTAAAAATCACAAGGTGCAAAGTCTAATATGATTCTAGCACCAAAAACCCTTTAAAAATGTAGTTTTCTTAAAGTTTTCTTATGATTATTGCAAGTTTCTATATAATCACTTTAGATCTATGATATTTGACATAAAAACATGCATGTTTGAACTATCTTAATGATCTATGAGCTTTGGTGGTGGAAGTGATTGGTAGATCTAAGAGCTGACACAAAATTTCTTACATAATATCATAGATTTGATTATTTTGACACCATTAGAGTATATGCATAAAAGAGACATATAGATCTATTGTACCAACTAAGATTTCTTGATAAAAATGGTGCTAAGACTAATATAAAATTAGTATAAGAGTTAGTGGAGTCGGTTTTGATTATTTGGATGGTTTTTTGACTCTTTTTTTTCAATGGAAAATTCAATCAGCTTGTTTTGAAACATCTGGGTCAACTTGTTTTAATGATATATTGATGAATAATGAGAGTTTTGACATGGTTCTTGGGTCTAAAATCAATTGCTTTGAGTCTACTTTTAAAAAATTTAAGATTTGTAAAGAGATGAGGTTGTTTGGTCACTAAGATTTACAAAATGGTGCAAGGTATCAAAACTGTCCCAAAAATAGTTTTAGAACCCTTGTGGTTTTTGGTCAATAAATCAATATCTAGGGCAAATCTATGCTTGTAATTTTTGTGCGAGTTACGTTTATGTCTTAAATAAAGTCTCCCATTGGCCCTAACCATAATACTTTGATGTAGTCCCTCTGCCATTCAAAATACTTTTGGGTGTCCAGATTTGACCATTTTTGGAGTCGAGTATGAAAGGCCGGGTAGTATTCTTTAATAAATTCCGCGAAAATTCTAAGAAATACCTAATACGCTGTATTAAAATATATTTGAAGGGCTTGGTCAGTGTTTGAGTTTAACTTGGCAAAAGGACCATCCGTTATGACCTAAAAACCCGACAAATTTGAGTTTTCGAGACTAAAAGTATAATGTGTTATTTTATGACAAAACTAGTATTTTTGACCTATTATTTTTCATTGTCGAGTCCGAGCATATCGTTGGGAGTCTAATAAGTGTCATATTCTATTTATAGGTTAATTGTAGAGACACGCGTTTGTTGAAGTTCCTAGGTTGTGTTTTGGTCATTTTCGTTCTTGTGCTCGTACTTGTTTAAGGCGAGTAATCACAGCCCCTCTTTTACTGTTTTCACTATATTTTTGGGGTGGAATGCATAAATTGTTTTTTTATTTGAACTCTCATGATTTGTTTTGAACCTTTTAGTATTTTGAACTTATGACTTATATTTTTACTTGAACTATTTGAAATTGATTCTGAACTTTTATGACTTGCATTGAACTTAAGACTTGTTTTGAATTTATGATGTGCCGTACGCACTAAAATTTTAGTATCCCTTGTCAACTGAGTAGGCTTGATTAATTGTATATAATAGTTGCTATGATGTACTGTTCGTACATTCACATTGTTAGTCCCCGATTGGTTTGCCGTTCGCACTCCAATTTATACGTACCATTCGTATGGCTTCCTTGTCGACTGAGCAGTAGATAGTGATGAAGCGAAAAGTGTACCACTTTTAGGGGGTCATTTAAGCCCTAAATCGTATTTATTTGATCAAATATTGCCCTAAATCGTTCCTTTTTTCATTTTAGGTACTTTGGAGAAGAAATCTGGAAAAGGAAGCATTTTGGACGTTTTTGGAGCATAAAAGTGAAGAAAACGACAAAGTCTCCAAAGCTGCTGGAAAAGTACACGTGACGGCGTCAAGGATTGCTCCTGACGGCGTCACGGCTTGGCAAAAGAGGTGGATATGACAAAATACACGTGACGCGCCAGAGAGTTTTACAATAGAAATCTGACGGCGTCACCCTTTAAGGTGATCAAGGTCGTCATGGTTTAAGATAAAGAGAGACGGCGTCAAGCACAACTCTGACGGCGTCAAGCCTTGACGCGCCAGAGTGGATTTTGGAGGATTAAAGAGGGACGGCGTCAGGAAGACCATCCGGGAACCCTAGCCGCGGCGAGGTGACGGCGTCACCTCCTACAACGTGACGCCGTCAGACCCTAAACTCTATATATAGTTTTGCAATTTTTAGTCATTAGTGTGCAACTTTGTGAGGAGAAACCCTAAGACGAATTTTCTACCATTTTTAAGGGTTTTATACCCTTGGATCTCCCATGTTTAATTGAAGATAAGTAATCATTTAATCATTCAATATGTCTATGTGTTGTTTGATTATATCTTGTTCTTGTCTTTTAATTAACATGCTAGGCTAGATTTATCTTGTGTTTGCTTAGATCTAATGAAACCTAACTATTGATTATTGGTTGTTGGTGTGTTATTAATTGTATTGGATGATTGTTTATCGATGTTAGGCTTAAGAAAACTGGCTAACCTCCTATACGGTAACTTGCTTGAACGTCTTAAGAAACATGAACCAATGCGTACTAAGGTTTTTATGGTTGTATTTAATGCATGAGCGAATTCTAGTGATCCCATGTTAGGAGATTTTTAGCCGGCTCGACATAGGAGTGAAGTAGGAGCTTGTAGAGTTGGGGAAGTACGTACGCCACCCCACGATTGGTATTAAGGAATACACCCGTCATCTACGCAATTAATACACACTAATCAACCGGTAAAAGATAGTTAGGGAGTAAGGAAATCTAAGTAAACACATTTCTCTCCATATAAGTTCCACCACCTTTTTATTTTCAGTTATTTTATTTCATTTGCATTTGTAGTTATTTGGGTTAGTTGACTAGCAACTAATTCCGCCCACTCCTTCAAACCCGAGATTTTACTTGCTTTCCATAAAATATAAAAATACAAAAAGAATCTTCCCTCACCCTTAGACCTATTAGAGTAGTTTTTGCAATCCTAACGACACTATTCCCCTAGAGAAAGATCAATCCCCCGGTACTTGCCACTTCACTATACTACATCGGTCAGGTACACTTCCTGGTGGGGATTGCAAGCTTCTCGAGATACCTCGAGAGGTAAAACCTGTTGTAAGGTCGCAAAACCACGCATCAAGTTTTTGGCGCCGTTGCCGGGGAATAGTTATTGTTTAGGTTGAATTTTTATTTTATTAGGTCTACTCACTAGATTCCTTTCTAGTGAGATTTTTATTTTTATTTTTCTAGGTTTTCTTTAGTCTATCTTTTTTCTTCGTTTCTTTGTTCGTAACCATTACCATCCGACATCATGGAAGGTGGTAATATCCTTGATCCCAACAACCCACCACCACAACAACACCCACCTCCTAGAGCCCGTACCTTAGGAGACTACTCTCGTCCTAGCCACCATGGCTATCGAAACACCATTGAGCTCACTCAAGGAGCCAATGTCACTCCCTTGCGATCCGACACCATCCGGTTGGTGCAAAGCGGATGCGCATTCCATGGACTTCGTTCCGAAGATCCTAATCAACATCTCAAGGACTTTCTCAAAATCGTTGATTCCATAGACCTTGATGTTGCCACTCGAGAGAAGACCCGACTGCGTCTCTTTCAATTCTCTCTGCGGGACCAAGCTAGTCAATGGCTAGAGCGTCTACCCGCAGGATCCATCACCTTTTGGGATGATCTCACCACTCGTTTCCTCGCTCAGTTTTTCCCACCAAGAAGAACTACCAAGCTAAGGAATGATATCTTGATGTTCCAACAACGTCAAGGCGAAACCCTCTACGAGGCATGGACTCGATTCAAGGACTTACTCCAAAAAGTCCCTCACCATGGCATAGAACTTTGGCTCCAAGTCCAAATCTTCTATGACCATATCAATCTCTCCACGAGGCAAACCATTGACCAATCGGCCGGTGGTAAGCTACGTGATCTAAGTGCGGAACAATCATGGGCTCTCTTGGATGATCTTGCTCTTTATGACAACGAAAGTTGGAGTGATCCCCGTGATTTGAATAAAACGGTCAAGGCAATATCTTTGCCTTCGAACAATTCAAGCACTTCCGACCGTAGGATCATAGAACTTGAAGACCAAGTAAAGTTTCTTATGAAATCCTATGAGGCTCCTAAACCTTCAGGCCAAGTGAACAAAATCACTTCTTCGTGTAAATTATGTAGTGGTCCCCACGACACTCATGATTGCATGGAACTCCCCAAACAGGCTTTTAAAGAATTCGCATCCTCGTGAATCGATAAGGCGGGAGATAAGTGGCTCACCACTAATTATGGACCCAAGAATTCCGAAGATAGGTATGAGGCATGGAAGAGTAAGCCAAATTTTAGTTGGAACCAAACTCGAAGCGTATCATTCAATGACTCTCCCCCACTCACCTGGTCTGAACATTATCCTCATCAGCATACGCATAAACAACAAAATCGCAAGGAATCACTGCAAAAATTCATTCTCTCTCAAGAAACACAGCTCTCCAAACTTGAGAATCAATTCAGACAACAGCAAGTTGATATGAACAACAAGGTTGATAACCTGTTAAAGGTTATCAATGATCGCATTGCTGGCAGGACAACTTGTGAGTTGGCACGAGTTAATGAGATCAAATCTGTCACGGTGACTCACCAAACACCCCCTCCTGTAAAAATCAAGCACCCTAGTAAACTCTTCAAACACATATCACAAAACGGAAAAGAAACTAGAGATACTCATACCCCTTCAAAACTACTCCACTTCGTGAACACCATTACAACAATACCTATTCCTAAACCCAACCTGGACCAACAATCAACCGAGAATATGGACAATGAAATGGAGGGTGAAGTTCCCAAAAAGAACCCCGAGGCGCCCGGCGACTATCTAGACTCACCAAAGAACTCTAGTACAAGAGAGGTGAGTGATGAGAAGGGCTCGGAAGAGAAATCCGAAATGCCTCATGGGCTCCCAGGACTGCTAGACCACCCCCTGGTGGAGGAACTTGAGAGGGGCACAGCAAAGCTGCCTATGGGATTTGGAGAGAGAATAGAGGATGGCGCTCCCAGGGTCTTTAAGATATCTTTCACCACTAGGAAAAAGTTTATAAAAGATGCCTACATAAACCCCAACTCTTCTATGAATGCAATATCCCTTTCTCTATATAATGAAGCCTTCACCAAACAGGTCAAATATGAAGGGTTTAATATCATCGGGGTAATAAGAAGGGTACCAATTGTGATAGAAAAGTTCCTCTTTCATATCGAGCTAACTGTATTTAATAACATGAACTCTATCATCAGCCCATCCTTAACTAGCCTTGTTCTAGGCAAACCATTCATAAAAGCAACGGGAGTGATACTCGATGAGGATGATAGTAGTGCATTATTTACCGATGGTGTCAGGAAAGTGATTTTTCGGGATGGCAGTGAAGAAGTGTATGAGTATCAACCATCATCAATTTGCAACACATGGGGGCTACACGGTAGAAGGCCTGGCCGAATTAAGCAACGTGATCCGAATAATCTCAAAATACCTTGCATGATTGGTCACAAGCATTTTTATAATGTTTACATTGACACATGTTTACCCAAAAATGTGATGTCCCTGTTTCATTATAACAACATTTGCAGATGGGGAATGATTCATAAAGGGAAGGATGACATTGGCATAGATGATGATGTACAGGTGTTTGTAGGAAATATGACATTCACTATGAGCTTCGCAATCGTCGATAATATCGAAAAGTACATCGATCCCAGGTTATCACAAGTTGTTTTTGGGGCACCTTTTTGCAAGGCCACAAGCTTGGTTGTGGACGAGCTCAATGGGATCATGACTTTCACTGATGGGATTAGGGAAATCTCATACCAAACGCCTTACAAGATGAGAGAATTCAAGGAGATTGATTATGGAGGGCTCGATGGGTTAAGTTCCCAGCTCGTGTTATGTGATGATGATGTGAGAAGAGGACGTAAGGACACTTTTGACCTGTCAAGTGGATTCTTTAAGCATGTTAAGGAGCTTCGTTCTAAATACCAAAACAATCCTCTTAATCTCGAGGACCCGAAATACCTTTACTATGAAAGTGATTCTGATAGAGAGTCAAACGGGAACCTAGAAACCGTGACCAATGATGGAGTCACGTAATGTACGGTGACTTTGAGTCTAGCTACAAGACTCGTTAATAAAGAAAAGCGCTTCTTGGGAGACAACCCAAGCTTTATTTGCTTTGTGTGTTTATTTATTTGTTTGTTTGATTTTATTTGCTTCCGTATGTATGTTTAATTTTTATTATTATTGATTCATGTTCGAAACTAAATTGTGAAAATGCTTTATCTTGTTTTTAACTTCGTCTTAACTACATATAAAGGTATTTTGCAAAAGTTAAATGTAAGGGAATCCAAATTTGTTTACAAGAACAAGGATGAACATGAATAGTAACAATAATAAATTAACATACATATTAGTAATTGTTTGAGTCAAATGCTTGTATAGAGTCATAATGATGTTTTGCAGGAATTCCAGGAAGTAAGGTATAGGTTTTTCCAGAAATTTTCCGGAAACTTAACATGAGAATTCTGTCAGATCATTTCTGACGGCGTCAGGCATTACAACCTGACGGCGTCAGGTTTTAATTTTCTGAAATTTTTGAAAGTTTTGTTTTTCTACCGGAATCATAAAAAGTTTTTATTAAATCTCTAACTTATAAACTCCAGGAATCTGCAAAATAATCATTCCACAAGCATTATATCCTTATATAGATTTATCCCGCCGATGTTATGCAGGTTTTCGTGTTTGTTTTCTCAGGTTTAACAGGTTATTTTGGACAAGGAGATGTATGTGGAATCTAGCTTTTGGCGATGCTTTAGTCTTGGAGCTTCTACTTTCTCTTGGAAGAAGATCTAACCATGTTACCTCTTTATCCACCAAACGAATCAGGGGAGTATTTGATTTCATTCTTTTACCTTATTTACTTTTACATCTTGTTATTTGAACATTGGGGACAATGTTCATCTTAAGTGTAAGGGGGGGGGGGGGTAAAGTACGAGACTTTAGAGAATGCAATTACGCTTCATTTTTCGTTTATTTAATGGTAGATGTGTAATAAAACTGAGAGAAATACCTGTTAGGGCAATTTTAGTGCCAAATTTAAAATTTTTTACAACATTTAGGAGTGAAACTTTGGTCTTAATGAGCGTCTCATGGATAGGAGTTATATGACTAGCACAAAACCGTACCACTAAAAAATTTTCCACCCCCAAATATGTGAGGTTCGCCCCTAGAATTGGTAGGAAAAGCATTTATGCTATGATGTGTGTACCGGTAGCAATTAGATTCTAGAACTTGCGTTAGGACCATTCCGAGGCCACAAGTGAGACTACATTCGTGTAGTTAGATTTACTACATGATAAGAGGCATTAGGATTAACCCATTATTTTACACCTGTGTTTTTGTTATAATTACTTTGGCTACATTGGTCAAGTAATTCTCCCACACCCTTTGCGTTGTACTCATTTTTAGTACACGATACCCCTAGTACACCCCTTAGAGCCTATCTTTTCGTTTCTAACTTTAAGCATTTTACTTAAAGTAAGAATTTGTTTACACCCCACTTAAATGTACACCCAAATCGCCTTAGCCTACCTTGTATGCACTCATTTTTAGTGCATTATTGTGACAACATTTGTTTAAACCCCAAGTTAATTATCTAATTGATTACATGGTTGCTAAGTCGAGTCATATCCTTGTACATATTGTTTTGGGACGATTGGGACTCATGGGTAAAGTACTAGTGTAATGGAGTAATGGGGAAGAACAACATTATTAACCCCATATGTGCTAAATATTTTAAAAGTACTCCAAATGTTTCGATTATCTTAATTCGAGTCATTAGAATAGTTATTTGTAAAGTTATGTAAAAGTTCAAGTGTAAGGGGAATGCGACGCCCCTATGATGTATTATTTTGGATGGTAGGGCAAGAGTGTATGAAAAAAAAAATCGAAAAAATCAAGAAAAATACAAAAAAATGAGAAAAAGAAAAGTAGAAAAAAAAACATACGGACTACCATCCCGTTTCATTTTATGTTTATTTTATGTTTTTTATATTTTGTTTTTAGCTTAAGTCGAATCTAGTCTTGGCTTAGCAACGCCATATTGTACATGTAATTAATCAAGATCTTTAACTCGCCACCAGTAAAATATCCCTTATCCAACAAATCCGTGTTTATCATATCCCTACACCTAACGTTATAACCCATGTAAAAGCCCTCTTTGATAGTTTATCTTAGGTGCTTACGCCTAGTGGAGGAGGTTTTTGATCCTTTCCCAAGCCTATGGTAATCTATTTGCTATGACAGGTAGTGAGAGATTTTATCCATTTTCATTTATGAGATATACTTTTATGACACCTGAGAGATGTGAGTATCTAAACACTACTTGTGAGGTGCTAGTTTGTAATCTTCGTGCTTATTATGATTAAAGTGGAACGACTATTTGTTGTAATTACTTTTATATTAGCATTAAATGACCCCTAACTTGTATTTTGATTAGAATAAAAGTGCATTTGCTTGAGGACAAGCAAATCTCAAGTGTAAGGGTATTTGATGAAGCGAAAAGTGTACCGCTTTTAGGGGGTCATTTAAGCCCTAAATCGTATTTATTTGATCAAATATTGTCCTAAATCGTTCCTTTTGTCATTTTAGGTACTTTGGAGAAGAAATCTGGAAAAGGAAGCATTTTGGACGTTTTTGGAGCATAAAAGTGAAGAAAACGACAAAGTCTCCAAAGCTGCTGGAAAAGTACACGTGACGGCGTCAAGGATTGCTCCTGACGTCGTCACGGCTTGGCAAAAGAGGTGGATATGACAAAATACACGTGACGCGCCAGAGAGTTTTACAATGGAAATCTGATGGCGTCAACCTTTAAGGTGATCAAGGTCGTTACGGTTTAAGTTAAAGAGAGACGGCGTCAAGCACAACTCTGACGGCGTCAAGCCTTGACGCGCCAGAGTGGATTTTGGAGGATTAAAGAGGGACGGCGTCAGGAAGACCATCCGGGAACCCTAGCCGCGGCGAGGTGACGGCGTCACCTCCTACAACGTGACGCCGTCAGACCCTAAACTCTATATATAGTTTTGCAATTTTTAGTCATTAGTGTGCAACTTTGTGAGGAGAAACCCTAAGATGAATTTTCTACCATTTTTAAGGGTTTTATACCCTTGGATCTCCCATGTTTAATTGAAGATAAGTAATCATTTAATCATTCAATATGTCTATGTGTTGTTTGATTATATCTTGTTCTTGTCTTTTAATTAACATGCTAGGCTAGATTTATCTTGTGTTTGCTTAGATCTAATGAAACCTAACTATTGATTATTGGTTGTTGGTGTGTTATTAATTGTATTGGATGATTGTTTATCGATGTTAGGCTTAAGAAAACTGGCTAACCTCCTATACGGTAACTTGCTTGAACGTCTTAAGAAACATGAACCAATGCGTACTAAGGTTTTTATGGTTGTATTTAATGCATGAGCGAATTCTAGTGATCCCATGTTAGGAGCTTCTTAGCCGGCTCGACATAGGAGTGAAGTAGGAGCTTGTAGAGTTGGGGAAGTACGTACGCTACCCCACGATTGGTATTAAGGAATACACCCGTCATCCACGCAATTAATACACACTAATCAACCGGTAAAAGATAGTTAGGGAGTAAGGAAATCTAAGTAAACACATTTCTCTCCATATAAGTTCCACCACCTTTTTATTTTCAGTTATTTTATTTCATTTGCATTTGTAGTTATTTGGGTTAGTTGACTAGCAACTAATTCCGCCCACTCCTTCAAACCCGAGATTTTACTTGCTTTCCATAAAATATAAAAATACAAAAAGAATCTTCCCTCACCCTTAGACCTATTAGAGTAGTTTTTTCAATCCTAACGACACTATTCCCCTAGAGAACGATCAATCCCCCGGTACTTGCCACTTCACTATACTACATCGGTCAGGTACACTGCCTGGTGGGGATTGCAAGCTTCTCGAGATCCCTCGAGAGTTAAAACCTGTTGTAAGGTCGCAAAACCACGCATCAGATAGTATGGATGACGCTATTAGAGGTCGGCCAACCTCTCGTTCCCCTATCAATGAAATGCATATTTTAGACCATGCGTGCTTGGCTACAAGATGTACGACTCCCTCCGTCCCAAAATATAAGTCTACTTTGGTATTTTTGATTGTCCTAAATTTAATGTCCACTTTTAATAACAACCAATCAAAATGCTTCTAAGTGGGTGAGAATAAAATTTTATTGGTTAACATTGTAACTTTTCTTAAACTTTGTGAAATTTGAAAATAAACATATAATTTGGGACGGAGTGAGTATCTTCTATGCAATGGTTTGTGAAACCATAGGTTACAAGTCTTGTATGTACGGGACTTGTAACTGAATGGGTTGACATCACCTTTGCTATGTGAACCTTTTCTCAAAAACTTTGGACTTCTTTTATTATGGAGATATATGTGAACTCATATGTTACAAGTCTTGTATGGGCGGAACTTGTAACAGGATTAGTTGATAGGATGTTTGCCATGAAGAATTTCTCTAAAAATAAAGATTTTCATATTATATAAAACCTGTGTACTCACCAACTATTTTCATAGTTGACCCGTTTACTCATGCATTTCAGGTGATCACCAGTAAGCGTATTTCATGAAGACATTTGCATAAAGGAGTCTTCACGTGTCTTCTTTGGTCGTTATGTAATAAAATGCTACCTTTTAGAAATAAAACTTTATGTTTCAATTGCCGAGGTCGGCTAAAACAATATTGTAATAATGTATTATTTCCTTTAATTTTTATTATGGTATTGTACTATATATCTTTTGCGTTGTACATTGATTGCATCGCACCTCGCATTTTCGCCTTCGGCGGGGTGTGACAGATTGGTATCAGACCTAAAGGTTATAGAGAATGCCGATTTTTCTAAAACAAAAATCGCAAATATAACCAAAATAAAGTTTTCTTAAAACAAAAATAACAACTTTAGGGTTTTGCTTAGGAGTTTCTTCGTTTCAGCTCTTAGCAAAACAAACTTGCTAATCATAGATATCCTAAGCTATTATCAGTTTGTAAGTGAGCAAAAGAAGGCTTCTTCTTACAAACTGATTTACAACAAAGAAGCTTATACATATTATTTAGTAAAAACAAATTCTTTGTTGTCTTTGAACCATTTCTCCTTTTGTGAGCTCAGGGTCATGTTCCCTGATTTTTGTTCTGCTCGAGCCTTTATAACAATTATTTCGTGTGAGCTTAGTTCCTGATGATTTGTGCATCAGGTTCACACACCTTCAATCATGGCTATCACGGATTCTCATAAATGATTTCTCCCTCTCAACAGCTGCAACTTCAGTGAAAGATTTTGGAGTTCGTGCATTTATGGTTATGGTTCAGGCTAAAGGAACTCAGTTCCTTTGTTAAATGTCTATCAGTTATAATAAAAGACACTGAGATCTTTCAAGGAATCATTTTCATCCTGAAAGGTCCTTAGGGAGTGACTTACTGTTGCTGTGAACAAGCTGTCAGTGAGTCATGCTCTCTGGAAGTTTAGTTCCTTTTTACATGAAAGAAGAGATTAGTTCACTTTAATCTCTCCATGACTATAATTATAAGTTGTCTAAACTTGATCAGTAGTAAGTGAGCAAATGCTTTTTCTTACATACTGATCATTACATCAAAGAATTACAATATTTATCATACCTAATTCTATTGATGCTGATGAAGTACGAGTACACTCTGGAGCTTGACTCTGTTCTCTTCAGTTCTGCAACCTTTTTAGTCTGTAGTCCAACGTCTTCGTACTTCAGTGCTCTGTGAACCAGCAACCACTCTGGCCAGCTTCTTGTAAACTCAGGTAGTACTTGCTTCCTACCTGGTTTGAGCAATACAGTCCATGAACTGCACAAGCTGATTCCTCCTGAGGCAAGATCAGCTGGTGTATCAACCTATTCAGAGCAAGTATTAGGGACTGTAGTACTTGGCAAATTTACACCATGGGATGACTTGGTTGGTTTTTCCACGTCCTCCCATAAGTTAGCCAAGTATAACCCAGGCTGTAAGCGCATCTCCTTGCTTACAGGTTGGGTAGCAATGAGGAGAGAACCATCAATGATTTTCTTCATCTTGTTGCTGAACGTCTTTAGGTGAAGTTTTTGAAAGAACAGAGACAACTTTATGCAAGGAATTGCCCCTGTTTGTACGATTTGTACCTATCCCTAAAGACGTATCCTCTTTCCCACTCTATCTCTTCCTTCAGATACCCCTGAACCCCCTCGTATTCGTCCATGCTGGTTGCTACTGAGATCAACCTTTGAGCACTTTCAAATGTCACCACTTTGATGGCTAATGAGAGTCTAATTGGAAATGAAACTCTCACCATATATGTGACCTTTGATGATGAAGGCGATTACACAGGACGTCATAGTCCATTTAAACCTCCTTCAGATCAAAGGTACTTGAGATTCTTGACCCACAACGTCTTGGAGTACGTGTGTTATCTAGAATCCCTTGAGGACCGGTGATGATGGAAGTGGCTTGCATGGTGGATGGAGGGTGGTTAGATCAAGCATCACTTTGCACAAGGACGGTTTGAAAGTAGCCCTTGAATTTAAAAGGACACTTGATAAAGTTTTGGTGGGGGATTTAGATGGTAGGGATTTGTAGAGGATGGTGGTTGAATGTTATTAGCCTTCATTTAAGAACGGCTAAAAGTTATTAGTAGTCATTTAAGAACGGATCTAGATCATGAGAATGATCCACCCGCTCTGATACCACTTGTTGGTCCGGTTTGACTTGAGCAACTCATGAATTAGCAAAATAAACACAAACATGTGCCGTTTGGACATGGAAAATATAACGAGTTTATGATTCATGATAAACGAAATTACAAGGTTACTCAAGAACCCACTTAGATACACTAATGACTTGGTTGGCTTTTCAATGAGGATAGTTGCAGACGGCTATCCCCGGTGAGAGAAAAATTAAGAGACACTTAGAAGCAAGCTAGGCTTAGGTTCTAGGTGTGTTGAGAATTCTAACACTCTAACTATGTTGTGGAATTCTCACTTCTTACTCTCGTTGAATGCGCACATTCTGCTTTGGTTGGAACTGGTTTATATAGCGGTGAGATTACTGTTGCTTCACGTGGGAATACTGATCTTGCCAATTGTTAGTAGATAGGCACGTGCCTAGATATCTAGCCTTGATGTCCTTTTGGTTTATCATAGTTGACAGCACCAGGTTCCCATGAGCTTCTTTTGTGTCTTGGGAAGGAACAAAGTTTATCTTCCCAAGAGTTTTCCCGATTAAACTCTATAGTCTTCACCTAACCTTCTCGGTCTTTGATCAGAGAGCTGAGAGATCATCAAGGTATTCCTGCCCTTGATGATCCCCTGTTCTTGAGCTAGAGTTCTTTGTACATACTGGCTGATGAGCACTTAGTAAGTTTGCAAGAACTATTTGACAATATCTAAGGCATGAACTTCAGTGTGTTTGTCTTCTTTAATCAGTTCATCCCAGATTCTTGGTGTCTCTGAATCTTGATCCTTGTTCAGGGAGTCATGTTGATCAGTCATAACTTCTTCATCAGTTAGATTGAAGGTTGGTGAGGTAGTCATTGTCAATGACAGAAAGGCCATCAGGGATATAGAGACATTTTTCAGATCTCAGTGTCCCTGATGTTTGCTCAAGTACCTTACTCACTGAGATTGCATCAGTTGAGTAAGGCGCTTCTTCAGTTGGTCTTTGCCAACTCTTTGAAGAATGTTGTCTGAGCTACATCCCTTTATCAGGGAGAGACATTCTCACTGACCATCAGTGAGTTAGATGATCACTGATGTTTTGTCAGTGAGTGTCTGGGCTATTTTATGTTAAAATCTTTGACAGGGACAACTGGGTAAGTTGTTGACCAAACATGTTCCCTATTTAAGGGAAAACTTGTAACCTTCTTCCTTAATTATCTAGTTAACTTTAGTTGACCTTAGTAGTGAAATGACTAACTTTGCAACACAAAGTTATCATTTCACATTAGTCCTCGTTAAATTTAACTGACCTAGTTAACTCACATAATGAAATGGCAAACCAGTTAGTCATTTCCTGAATTCGCACGTTTTGCCATCATTGTTCTATTTCTGTAAATTATGCCACTACTGTTTACTTTTCGCTGCAAATTGTGTCCCTCGGCTTAACGATCGTTAGAAAATTTCGTTACTTACTGTTCCAAGTCGAGGTATTTTAGTCATTTTGTGTTCATAGGGACATAATTTGCAACCAAACCTTGAATTATATATTAACTTTAACACATTTAGATCAAAATACACACACTTAAGAACACACACTTCATCTTGCAGCTCATGTCCTGAACTTTTTATTTTATTTTATTACTATTATTCTTTTGGTAAAAGAGAAATATATTAATACCAAAAAATATGACAACCACATTCTATGGCAAACTATGAACATCCTCATAGGGTATAGACAGGGCAAACAAAATACAACGAGGGAATAGTACCATCAATACAAACTGTCTAACTACAATCAGACAATACAAGGAAATTACAAAGAGATATGCATTCAATCAGTTCAAATATTCATCCAATAAGCAGCCTGCAATCCATCCAACATACTGATTTCAGCATAACTTCAACACACATCAATTGAAGAGGATAACTAGGGATGGCAAAAAAACCCGAACACGATGGGGAAACCCGAAACCCGAAACCCGAAGATTTCGGGGCGGGGCGGTGATGGATAAACGGGTTTGGGCGGGTTACTGGTTACATAACGGGGATTTTATACGGGTTCGGGGCAATGACCGGGGCCAAGCACCCCCGACCCGCCCCACCCGATTATACACATACATATTATATATATTATATATATACACATCTAACATTTAATAAACTTATACTCCCAACAAATTACACAGCCGCCTTTCACAGTTTCACCTTGAATGATCATTACAAATGTTGTCTATTCAAACCGGTTTTAAATATATTCATCAACATATCTTAGTGCATGAGCAAAATAAGTCGGATGGTACTCCGTCGTCATTCCTTGAATGATCCTAGTCGTGTCAAACCTTGAATGATCCTTGTTGTCGAATGTTTGATTAGCAGTTTGTGATTTTTAATTAAGACTATGTAAGGGTACTTTGTTTAAAAACTATTTGTGTTACAAAAATTGTTGGTGCTTATCTGATTATTAATGCATTATTGATTGCTCTATGTATTGTATTGCTCCATGTACTGTATGAGATCATATTTCAAATGGTGTAAGGTGTTAGACTTCGAGGGATGGCAAAAAAAACCCGAACCCGATGAGGAAACCCGAAAACCCGGTGGGTTAGGGGTGGGTTTGGGGGAGAACCCTCTCCCGATGGGTTACCCCAATAAGATCCCCGATGGGTTTCGGGGCGGGTTTGGGGCTAACTTATTTAATCAGGTTTGGGGATGGGGAAGCTACCCCTTCCCCAAACCTGCCCCATTGCCATCCCTAAGGATAACATACAACCATCCCCAAAGACTACCTCCTTAAAAAACCTTCACAAGTAAAACCCAATGAGAAAAACCTTGGAGAAGAAAAAAGAGTATAGCTCTCATAGGGATTGCAAGTCTAGAAATATAGCAGATAGATATTGCACCACAGAATAGGAAACAGAGGATAGTGGGTGTTAATACAAATAGCGTCTCAAAAACGTTATTTATATTCTTTTATCTTTCATTAGTTTTGTTAATGACAAATAAAAGGAATATCTTTTAGCAAATAATAAATACTAGCTTAAGTCTCTTAAGTACACATTTTACACTTCACATATTAACTAAGAATTACAAGTTTAGTAACTTGTTTCCTTAAAAGGAAACTTTAATTCTAAAACCATTCCATGACATCATTGCATGCATCACATACAATATCTTTGATATATCTTGGTTAGATTTGCAAGATACATAGTTGACATTTGAAGATCTTGGATGATTTGGTAAGATACAACTAAGATATGGTAAGAGACAACTAAACCTTAGCTGTCACGTCCCACGGATCCAAATCCCATAAAGGACGGATCCCTTGTGAGGGATCCGTGGGATCCGTGAGCTGAAGATCAGCTTGCCTATAAATAGGAAGCTGATCATTTGGCTCTCTCATCACTCATATAGCTTTAACACACATATTCATTCAGTACATATCTTACTAACATCATTCATAGTTGCATTTCACTTTGATCTTTCATTTTGTAGAAAAGAGATCAAGCATTCAAGGATCTACAGAACCGTAATCCTTTAGTTGCATTACTGTGTGATATTGTAGTTAGTCTCACACATCATATCTTTCATTTGTAATCAGTGAGTGTGGTTAGTGCTTTAGTCCTTAAAGCACAAAGAGTGTTGGGAGTAGTTGTACCCGTGTAAAGAACTCGACATCTAGCTTAGTGTCGGTAAAGTAAATAGGCGACGTCAGGTTGGTTCTACCTTGTGAAAGAACCCGGTGTTTAGCTTAGTACCGGAAAAGGAAGTAAGCGACGTGTAAAGGTTTTCTCCGCCTAGAAAAAGAGTTTGTTTCTTAGTGAAAGATAAACTCTCGAGTAGGAAACTCGGGGAGTAGAGTAGGGCAAGGAAGAGAGTCATTGTAGCCGAACCACTATAAACAACAGTGTCGTGTGGTTTGATCTTTCCTCTCTTTATCTTTTGTTTACATTGTGTGATTATTTATTTGTGATTGTTTCCTTTGAAATTAACATATAGTAACAAAGCAAATAAAACTTTAAAACGGTAAAAACTATTCAACCCCCCTTCTAGTTTTCCACAATTGGTATCAGAGCTACGTTACTTAAGATCTTTAAAATATATTGTATTTTAAAACTTAAAACGATCCATGGATTTTGAAAACTTTAAAGAAGGGCAATCTATGCAGAGACCACCTCTATTTGAACCAAATTGTTTTATTTATTGGAAAAATCACTTTGAGACTTATGTAAAGTCAAAGGACATAGATCTATGGTATATTATAGTTGATGGTGATTACAAACCTATTAGTAATAATATTTCGGTTGGTCGGGATGAAGGAGCTTCTCTTACTCGTCACAGTGATGAGCAAAAGAAACTAATTGCCAAAAATAATGAAGCCAAAATGATGCTTTATAATGCCTTACCTAAGAAAGAATATGAAAGAGTTTTTATGTGTAAAACGGCTAAAGATATTTGGCAATCTCTTATTATCACACATCAAGGGAACTCACAAGTAAAAGATAACAAAATTGATCTTCTTGTCCAACAATACGAACAATTTGTTATCTCTGAAGATAAGACCATTGATAGTGCGTTTGCTAAGTTCAATACTATTATTACATCACTTAAAGCACTTGATGAATCTTTTTCTAGTAAGAATTTTGTCAGGAAATTTCTAAGAGCACTCCATCCGAAATGGAGAGCAAAAGTGACAGCCATTGAAGAATCTAAAGATCTCTCAAGCATGACACTGGATGAGCTCATAGGAAACCTTAAAGTTCACGAAATGATTATGGAAAAAGATTCGGAAATTGTCAAAGGAAAAAAGGAGAAGATTAAGTCTATTGCCTTGAAAGCCAAAGTCGAGTCAAGTGATGATGATGAGTCTTGTTCAAACAGTGATGATGAAGAGTATGCCATGGCCGTGAGGGATTTCAAGAAATTCTTCAGGAGACGAGGAAAGTTTGTAAAACCACCTCGTGATGAAAAGAAATCCTCTCGGAAAGATCGTGACGATAAGAAAGGTAAGGTTGATAGGAAATGCTATAGGTGTGGTGACTCCAGTCACTTAATAGGAGAATGTCCAAAGCCTCCAAAGACCAAGTCTCAAAGAGCCTTCGTTAGTGGAGCTTGGAGCGATAGTGAAGGAGATGATGATGATGAGCCTAAGAACAACGAAATGGCACTTATGGCTAATGACACAGAAGAGGTACATTCTGATTCATACTCCTCTATAGATGATGAAACCTTAGAAGTCGAATATAACAAACTGTGTGACGTTACTTTAAAAATCATAAACAAAAACAAGTTTTTGAAAACAAAGACATCACTTTTAGAAAATGAAGTATTTTGGCTTAAAGAAAAAGCAATACGAATTGAAAAAGGTAAAGATAGTAAAGAAACGTGTGTGTCTTGTCAAGAACTAAAACTTGAATTAGAAACCTTAAGAACCACACAGGAAGATTTAATCAAACAAAATTCAAAGTTTAAAAGGTTTGATAAAAACATAAGTTGTGCTGATGAAATAATGAAAATGCAAAAGCTACCTCATGATAAAACAGGACTAGGCTTTATGAAACTAGGAACCTTAAGTGATTATAAGGAACAGACTGTGAATAAAACTGATTCAACCATGTTGGACACTCACGGATCTGACGGATCCAAAAATTTGGATCCGCCAAGTGTATCCAAAGGATCCGCGAGTACAGAAATTGAACAGAAGGTTCACAAAGTCGACCGTTCCGAGTTTGTTAAAGTTACTAAGAAACCTAACAGTAGTATAACCTATAATAAACATAAACCAGCAGTATCCTTAGGAAGAGGACAAGCTAGAAATGAATATAGAGTTAAAACAGATCAACAGAAACCTCAAATGAGTTTTCCCAAACACCCCTTTCCAAAGAGTATAGTTAATCCACAACATACATATCAAAATAATTGGAACCAAAACATACCTAGAAACTTTCATGGTCCTAGTTATATGTCATGGAACAATTGTCCACCATTTACATACATAAACCATGATAATGTCATGTTTAACCCAAACGGACCCATGAGATATTGGGGACCAAATGCTTGAGTCTTTTATGAACTTAGGTATGCTTGAAAGTTGATCTTGAACCTGATGAGTGGATCAAAGATAGTGGGTGCTCAAGACACATGACGGGAAACAAAAATCTTTTCTCAACCTATCAAGTGTATGGCGGAGGTAATGTCACATTCGGTAGCAAGCTTAAAAGTAAAATCATCGGAAAAGGTACAATCTCTCATGACTCTCTATCTATTGATGATGTTGCTCATGTAGATAATTTAGGATTTAATTTACTTAGTATAAGTCAATTGTGCCGCAAAAAGTATAACGTCCTTTTCAGTGAAAATGGAAGTAAAATACTTAAAGATGGCATAACCGTAGGAAAAGGTGTTTTAAAGAATAATGTCTATGTTATGAAATTAGATAAAACACCTAAAGATAAGTTATGTCTTACCTCCTTGGACGAAAACTCAACTCTATGGCATCGACGCTTAGGTCATTCTAATATGAGGCTTATTCAATCTTTGTCATCCAAAGAACTCGTTAGGAACCTACCCAAGTTGAAATATGACCAACACTTTTGTGATGCTTGCAAAACTGGGAAACAAGTACATAATAGCCATAAGGCTAAAAACATGGTATCTACATCTAGATGCCTAGAATTATTACATATGGATTTGTTTGGCCCGTCGGCTATACAAAGTTATGGAGGAAATTTTTACACTTTAGTTATAGTAGATGATTACTCTAGATATACATGGACAAAGTTTTTGAAAACTAAAAATGAGGCATTCGAAAAATTTGAAATTCTAAGCAAGAAAATTCAAAATCAAATAGGAAATAATATAGTATCCATTAGAACTGACCATGGTCGAGAATTTGACAATGAAATTCAATTTGGAAATTTTTGTGATAGTAATGGAATAACTCATAATTTCTCGGCTCCTCGTACACCTCAATCTAATGGTGTAGTAGAACGTAAAAATAGAACAATTCAAGAAATGAGTAGAACTATGTTAAATGAACAAAATATACCACAAAAGTTTTGGTGTCACGCTGTAGATACTTCTACCTATATCCTAAATAGAGTTTTAATTAGACAATTTTTAAATAAAACTCCTTATGAAATTTATCGAGGCAAAAAGCCTACATTAGGATATTTTAGAGTTTTTGGAAGCAAGTGCTTCATTTTAAACACAAAAGATTATCTCACTAAGTTCGACCCAAAGTCGTATGAAGGTGTATTTCTTGGGTATTCACAAAACAGTAAAGCATACATTGTATTAAACAAGGAAACATCAAGAGTCGAGGAATCGTTGAACGTAACATTCAACGAAAGTCCACCTCCCTCTAAGACATCACCTTTGGTAGATGATGACTTAGTTGAAAGTCAAATGGTTAATGATATAGAAAACATTGAAAATGACAATGAACCCATAAAAGGAGAAATAGTCAATATTAAAGAAACTAAAAGTCATCAATTAGAAAACGTCATAGGAAAACTTAATGAAAGAACATTAAGATCCAAAGCTCAAAATGAAAGTAATTATTTTTGTTTTATTTCAACCATTGAACCTAAAAATATAGACGAGGCAATAAAAGATGAATCTTGGGTAATTGCTATGCAAGAAGAACTTAATCAATTTATTAGAAATGATGTTTGGACATTGGTACCTTCACCTAAAAACCAAACCATAATAGGCACCAAATGGGTCTTTAGAAATAAAATGGATGAAAAGGGTATTATATCTAGAAATAAAGCTAGGTTAGTAGCTCAAGGTTACAATCAACAAGAAGGTATAGATTACGATGAAACCTTTGCACCCATAGCTAGACTTGAGTCTATTAGAATATTACTTGCATATGCATGTGCACATGATTTTAAGTTATTTCAAATGGATGTCAAAAGTGCTTTCTTAAATGGTCTTATAAATGAAGAAGTATATGTTGCACAACCTCCCGGCTTTGCCGACTTTGAAAAACCAAATTATGTTTTCAAACTTAAGAAAGCTTTATACGGACTTAAGCAAGCACAAAAAGCTTGGTATGATCGACTTAAGACTTTCCTAGTTGACCATAAGTATACCATGGGCCTAGTAGACAATACTCTCTTCACCAAGAAAAAGGGATCACATATTATCATAGTCCAAATATATGTGGATGACATTATATTCGGTTCAACTTGTCAAGAGTTATGCGACGATTTCTCAAAAATCATGCATGACGAGTTTGAAATGAGTATGATGGGGGAACTAAACTTTTTCTTAGGTCTCCAAATTAAACAATTAGAAGATGGGATATTCTTCAACCAATCAAAGTATATCAAAGATATGCTTAAGAAGTTTGGTCTTGAAGACTCAAAACCCATGAGAACACCCATGTCCTCCGAAACCAAACTTACTAAGGATGAAGAAAATGAATCCGTAGATAGCACTAAATATAGAGGAATGATTGGTAGTTTACTCTATCTTACGGCTAGTAGGCCTGACATTATGTTTAGTGTTTGTCTATGTGTACGTTTTCAAGAAGATCCAAAAACTTCCCATCTTGAAGCCGTTAAAAGAATCTTTAGGTATATCAAAGGTACTACACACTTAGGATTATGGTATCCCAAAGGAACGGGTGTAGAAACCATAGTGTATACTGACTCAGATCACGCAGGTGATTATGTTGATAGGAAAAGTACTAGCGGTATTTGTACTTTTGTAGGATATTGTCTAACATCATGGTTCGCTAAGAAACAAACTGCCCTCACAATCTCAACAACAGAGGCAGAGTATGTGTCTGCAGGAAAGGCGTGTCAACAAGCACTATGGATGAAACAAGCTCTCGTCGACTATGGAATTGAACTTAACAACATTCCCATTCTTTGCGACAACAAAGGTGCTATCGATCTAAGCAAAAATCCAGTCCAACACGCTAGAACCAAACATATTGAAATACGCCATCACTTCCTTCGCGACAATGTACAGAAGGGAATCATCTCAATTTAGAAAGTTTCCTCAGAGGACAACATTGCCGATATTCTCACTAAACCACTTAAACGAGAACCTTTTAATTATCTTAGACTTGGATTAGGATTAATGGAACCTAGTGATTAGGAGAAACATTAGTATAAACATTAGTTTAGCCACACACGACACTAAACCAAAACATGTGTTCTGAATCCGCGGATCCAATCGATAACAAGGACGGATCCTTTGTTTGGGATCCGCCGGATCCGTCGCATGCTGAGTTCAGTTTATTATTTAATAAACAAGAACAACTACTATTCATTCCTCACTCCAAAACATATCACCTTACTACATTCGACACACACTTACTCTCCATCACATTTTAGACCATTTTCTTCTACAAATCTGTGCTTCTAACATCACTGTAAGTATTCTTATCATATTTATACTCCTGATCTGCGTCTAGGATTTCCATTTCATGCACAAAACCAAAACTTGGGGTATATGCATAATTCTTGAAAAATCATGAAGCATATTTATTGCATTATACTTAAAAACATGTTTTTCTTAGTTAGGAATTGCATCTCATAGCACATTGTCTTAATTTAACAAAAACCCATGAAAATTTTTCACTAAAATCTTCTAACGACTAGGTAAAATGATTTTTTCTTACATTGTTCATACAAATGCAAAAACGTTATCTTTTAGACTTCACTTGCATAATGTCTCTTGAATGCTAAAGGGAATACATAACTAATATGTATTTTCGGGTACATTCAACCGTAGCTACATTGAAATAGGAGCGTTTGGGTTATCTCTCGTTTATAAACAAAATTTGCATAAACTAATTTTTCTTGCATCAAAAGGAGTCGAGATAACCGCACCTCCACATTGTCCCCATGTAGGCACACACTAGGAATTTTACACTTCCTTTGATCATTTTAACTAAAACTATGTAACTTTTTGTACTTAGGAAAATCATGCCTCCCGCAACCAACTACGATCACAAGAAAACCGTTAACTACTTACCTAAAGTCCACAAAACCAAAGGTCTAACCAATGCCCAAATCGAAATTTTCAAAGCCTTAGAGAAAAAGTATGTCCATGAGGGTAGAGCCGTAGACTCATCATTCTATGAAGGAACACAACTTAGGGAACAATTAGCCGCAATTCGATTTGATTCTCTTTTAGATATAGATGAACCAATTATTCCTAGGTTCATACTTGAGTTCTATGCTAGTGTAGGTCTTAGTTCGAGTGATGAAGGTTACTTAAGTCTTCATTTTACTCTAAATGGAAATCTTGTCAACATCCCTCTTGATCAATTTGGTGAGGTCTTAGGAATTCCAAGCCAAGGGACATGTATTTACTCGGACAAATGGTCCTTAACAATCTTAGACTCCAATCTCGATAGGACGGCACCATATGCCACTCCTCTCGAATCAAAAGAAGTGATTAGGGAACATCTCTTCATTCCTAAGAACAACCCCACAAGAATGTTTCGTGGTCGTGAAGTTGCTAGAGATCCATTTGCAATGGAGCTTAATGAACTCAAACCCGAGTTTAAGAAGATGGAGGATGTATTAAGGGCTAATGTGATGTGCACCATAGGAAACCGTGATCATATCAATGCTTGTTTATGCCACATGATGTACAACATCTCTACTCATCAACCCGTCAATCTTGCTTATTATGTTGCCAAAAGAATGTGTGACATTCCGGTTCAAAGCAAGATTGCAATGCCTTATGGTATGCTCTTAACCCGACTTTATAGAGCCTTTGCACCCGCTCGTCCAAACCATTTAGGCTTTGTTCCGGATTACAACGAAATTGAACATACCTTCGTTCCTTTGAGCGACTTTAGGGTTAGTGTTGATAAGGGCAAACGTCCTCGTGTACCAACATCATCCTCATCATCTTCAATGAGTGAAGATGATGGTATGCCAAATTCTAGGATTCCTCCACCCAGGTACTTGAGCCATCTTCCTCCAATTCAACATGAATCCGCTGAATATCGAAACATCAAAGGAATGGTGAAGAATCTGGGTCGTTGGATGATGAAATTACACAAGGGGATGAAGAAGTTGAAGAAGAAGCTGAGTTGATGGAGTGTTTGGTTTTAAACAATGTTGGATATTGTGTTGTTAAACTTCTATGTGTCTAGAATTTATCTGAGAACACTTGTTGTGTATGTGTAATAACTAACACTTGCAGGTGGATAACCATCATGGTTATTAATTTTCCGGGTTATAGCCAGTGTTTGGCATAACACCTAAAACGGTAAGTTTCTAAGTACGGATTAAACTATGTGCAATCATGTGTTAATGTTATCATATTTAGTTGTTTTGCTATACATATTAGATGCTAAATAAGGTCTAGGTGAATTTTTGGGTTTTCGTCAAAAAACGAAAAATATGACATATGTTCTGTTTAGTTTTTAAGTTTTAGGCATACGGATCCGGCGGATCCCAAAACAGGGTTCCGCCAAGGCTTATCGTTGGATCCGCTATCCGCCATCCTGCGGATTTGGCGGATCGCTAAACATGGTTCCGCATTTGCAACCACTTGGATCCGCATGTTTCCCAGTAAAATTATAAAACTTTTTCGACTTATCCCGATTCTTAAATCTTTAATGTTTAGTATCACTTAGGATTCATTCACTGATCACAATTCCTCTTAGAATCATTTAGGAATTCTTAGAAACTTAGGAACAAAAATTCCCACCAAAATTTAAATTTTTAAATTTTAGGTGTGAGTTACCAAACAGATACAAAGAAGGAACCCTTTTTAGGGATCCGTCAAATCCGTGGAAATATCAAATCATCAGACTTTCCACTATCTTCTTGTATTAACTGCAAATCCACAACATATTACTCAACCAAAGCTCAATGGATTGACTTCCTTGATATGACCTGCACAAATTTTTGTTCCAAATCATTAGTAACCAACATTCTCTATTGGATTCACATCAAATCCAAACACACAGACTCACAAACCTTCTGTCTATAAATTAGCACTTTAGGATCATCCCTTCACACAACAACCATTTCCTCTCCTGTACATCTTAGCTATCATACTTCACCATGACCAAGTCAAACAACTCTTCCACATCTAGACCTTCAAGAAGAACAGCCCGCATTAGTGTTAAACCATGTTGTTTTATCAACTTAGCAAACTCCTCATCTGAGGAAAATTCTCCTCTCAATATATCATCACCCATTGCTAGTGAAAATTTCCTTACACTCTCTACCCCAACACCATCAAATGTTATTATACAAACACCACCACCAACCATTACTCCAATAGCCTCTACTCCACCACCGGCTCCATCACAGCCTGTTAGATCACCATCACCACCAAAATCACCCAAACTCCAACCCTTGGAATTATTTAGGACTCCTCCTACATCACCACATCTTGATGACTTAGAAGAACTTTCACCAAAATTACCCAATCTTCCACCCATGACCTTTGAAGGTCAACAACCCATGCTTTTTCACCCGGTTTACCCGGATATCCATGGCCCTTTATACCATGATGCACAATCATCCCAACCTCAACAACAACCTCTATCACCCACATCCACTCTAGTTGCCATTGACGAGGCAATGTGGATGAATATGCCTCAAACCCAAGAAGAGATTAGTGAAGAGCTCAACCGTCTCTACACTCTCTCGGGTATGGTTGACCATCGCCTTCATGAAGCAATGGACATTCAAAACATTCTTATGAACTCCCTCCAAACACCACAACAACCATCACCCAACAACAACAACCAACCACCACCACCACCACCACCACAAAACTTAGAGCCTAGTCTTCCTCCTGGTTTTTCAAGTCATGATTGCACACATTGTGAGAGAACATCTCACTTGGCCCAAAGGACCAATATTTTGGTCCATGAGCTTCAAAATGAGATGAGGTTCATTTTGAACCATGTTCTCGAGCGTCTCAATGCAATCTCTCATCCGCCTCAATAAAAGTGTTGTTAGGAACCTTCTAGGATGATGTTGTAGTTGTCTTTATTTAGGATTTATTTTGTAATGTAACATCATATCATATTTGTGACTTTTGTCACATAATTTTCAATTAATGAATGTGATGTTTTTATGCTTATGAGTGATCAACATATTGCATATTATCATTATCATTGTGAACTAACATTCTTATATAGCATACCTTGCTTATGATTACCCTAGGTACATATAATGATCAGACACTTAATTTGACTTTTAAAAGTCAAAACTTATTGAAAGGCTTGTTTAGGAGAATACTTCACAAGCATTCTACTTCTTCATTGAAGTCATTCATTACTAACACTTCATTTGCAGCATATCATACCCTTCATAGTATACGTTGGTACTCGAGAAGTGAGGAGTATACATCAAGGGGGAGCATCTCATAAGCATTTCATATACTAACCGTTTGTTTTGTAGATTCATGCATTATTTCCTTGATTACTCCATCTAGGGGGAGTATAAAACAAGGGGGAGCTTTAAAGTTCTCAAAATCGCATTCCGCTACGCTACTCTTTTTGTTTCGACAAAAAGGGGGAGAAAGGAACTAAGTTTGCATCAACTGTGATTCATCACAGTACATACATTTTTTACAAAACTTTTCTTTAATAAACAAACTTAATATATATTTTTAAGAACTCATGCTATATTTATTCTCTTGCTCAAAAATATACCTTATGTTTTGTCATCAACAAAAAGGGGGAGATTGTTAATACAAATAGCGTCTCAAAAACGTTATTTATATTCTTTGATCTTTCATTAGTTTTGTTAATGACAAATAAAAGGAATATCTTTTAGCAAATAATAAATACTAGCTTAAGTCTCTTAAGTACACATTTTACACTTCACATATTAACTAAGAATTACAAGTTTAGTAACTTGTTTCCTTAAAAGGAAACTTTAATTCTAAAACCATTCCATGACATCATTGCATGCATCACATACAATATCTTTGATATATCTTGGTTAGATTTGCAAGATACATAGTTGACATTTGAAGATCTTGGATGATTTGGTAAGATACAACTAAGATATGGTAAGAGACAACTAAACCTTAGCTGTCACGTCCCACGGATCCAAATCCCATAAAGGACGGATCCCTTGTGAGGGATCCGTGGGATCCGTGAGCTGAAGATCAGCTTGCCTATAAATAGGAAGCTGATCATTTGGCTCTCTCATCACTCATATAGCTTTAACACACATATTCATTCAGTACATATCTTACTAACATCATTCATAGTTGCATTTCACTTTGATCTTTCATTTTGTAGAAAAGAGATCAAGCATTCAAGGATCTACAGAACCGTAATCCTTTAGTTGCATTACTGTGTGATATTGTAGTTAGTCTCACACATCATATCTTTCATTTGTAATCAGTGAGTGTGGTTAGTGCTTTAGTCCTTAAAGCACAAAGAGTGTTGGGAGTAGTTGTACCCGTGTAAAGAACTCGACATCTAGCTTAGTGTCGGTAAAGTAAATAGGCGACGTCAGGTTGGTTCTACCTTGTGAAAGAACCCGGTGTTTAGCTTAGTACCGGAAAAGGAAGTAAGCGACGTGTAAAGGTTTTCTCCGCCTAGAAAAGGAGTTTGTTTCTTAGTGAAAGATAAACTCTCGAGTAGGAAACTCGGGGAGTGGAGTAGGGCAAGGAAGAGAGTCCTTGTAGCCGAACCACTATAAACAACAGTGTCGTGTGGTTTGATCTTTCCTCTCTTTATCTTTTGTTTACATTGTGTGATTATTTATTTGTGATTGTTTCCTTTGAAATTAACATATAGTAACAAAGCAAATAAAACTTTAAAACGGTAAAAACTATTCAACCCCCCTTCTAGTTTTCCACAGTGGGTGTTGATGCAATAATGACTAAGGCCATTATAATGTTTTAATGATAACAAATATACATTTAGGACATTTAAAATCACAAACGATAACCAAAAACCAAAAAACCACATTGTCTGGGCCTGACGCGCTGGATGATGCGAGTCACACCTCCCCATCGCGCCAACCTCGTCAAAAAGATGTGCATCAGTTTTTCCAAATCGGCTTTCCTCTTAATATTGAAATATCAAAATTTAAATAAGAGTAAACTCCAAAATACATCCCTGTGGTTTACCCCATTTCGCACCATACATCCCTCTCGAAAAAGTTGCAACATATACATCCTCCGTTAGTAAAAGTTAACCTATATACATCCATGAGGACGAACAGTGCAAATTTTGTGTCGTTAACTTGGACACGTGGCAGTTAAGTAAGGGTATTTCTGTCATTATCTTTCACACCTACTGCACCACTCTTTTAATACTTTTTTCACTCAAACCCAGTTCATAAACACAAATCCAAAACGCAAATAAAAAATACCATAGAAACAAACATAAAAACCTCCTTCCTTTGTGATCTTCAGTTCCTTTTCTGAAAACACAAACAAACCCAGGAACAAAGATTGAAGAGAAGTGGGAATCCTATTCCCTTAATGGCGACTGCTAAAGATGAAAACCCACAAAACCCACAACAACAATAAAGGGTTAGCAGAAGGTCTGACAGAAAGAATAAAGTCAATAAACAAAAGATACCCAACAAAAGATGTAAAAGTTGTGGAATATAATGGCAAGGAAGTTAAGATGTCATTGAACAACTGTTGCCATCAGTGTAAAAGGAACGACAAGGAAGAAGTCGTTCGATGTCTTAACTGTTGCCATCAGAAAGAATAAACAAAAGATACCCACCATTAATCCTCTTCAATCTATTTAAACACAAATCAAAATCTCAAACCCAAATCAAAAACACCAAGATCCATCTATTTAAGCTCAAGAACATGTAATTAAAACCTACACACCAACAAACCCAATTCACACAACCTCGATTGGTGCTTAATAATGTATATAGACTTGTATATTTTTCTAGCTTGTACTATGTTGATTCTCTCCATTTTCTGCTGTCATTCAACAACACAAAATGCCCAAAATCCCAAAATCAACTACTACTCTCAAACCCTAAAAAATCATCCACCAAAAAACTCTCAAATCCAATCAATACCCATTTCAATTCACTCAATTCTAAGCAAAACCCATGTTTCAGTTTCCTCTCATTCTCCTTTTTTTACCAGTCATTCTCATCTCCGGCGACTCTCCGGCGCTGAAAAATGAACTCCGGTCACTTCTTGAGTTTAAAAAAGGAATCTTTGAAGATCCCTTAAACAAAATATTCAATTCTTGGAACATTAGTACTAGCCCAGATTCAAAGATTTGCCCATCTTTTTATGGAGTGACATGGGAGGATCAGAATGGGTTTGTTAATTCCATTGTTTTGGATCATTTGCAGTTGTCTGGTGAATTAAAGTTTAGTACTTTAGTTGGGTTGAAGTACTTTAGTTGGGTTGAAGTATTTAAGGAATTTGTGTCTTTGATTTGTGTTTGTGTTTTTGATTTGCGTTTTGGATTTGTGTTTATGAACTGGGTTTGAGTGAAAAAAGTATTAAAAGAGTGGTGCAGTAGGTGTGAAAGATAATGACAGAGATACCCTTACTTAACTACCACGTGTCCAAGTTAACGACACAAAATTTGCACCGTTCGCCCTCGAGAGGGATGTATGGTGCGAAATGGGGTAAACCACAGGAATGTATTTTGGAGTTTACTCTTTAAATAATTTATGTTTTAATAGCAAAAAGTAGATAACCACACATAAGAACAAAAATCAACAAATTAGCTATATTTACAAATCATTAGCCTATAGTTTTCCTTATTCATGATGAACAATTAAATTGAGATAGATCCTATTTGAAATAGTTACGTTTGTGTGTTGACTGGTTTGGACTGGATAAACTCAATGATAAAACTTGTTTTCTTTATTATTATGCCCGAACACCACCTCTCCCCTCCTCCTATGTGAAGAAACATTCCCCCCATCATCAAACCAAACCCATAACTAATAAACCACTTACTATACTTACCACTTTCACTCAATCTTGTATTATACCCAATTGGGGTGGTTTCTTTCAGGTAAACTTGAATTTCATTTTAATAATAGTAGCTAGATCTAGTTCTTGTTATGTGTGATTTGATAGAATTGGGGGAATTTTTATAATAAGATGAAATCAAAAAGCAGATCTAAGCCAGCTAACAGTAAAAAGAGAAATCGTCCTTCCAGCAGTGATGATTACTCATCCGAAACTAAAGTCGACACTCCCAAAAAAGGTTTAGATGTATTTGAGTTTGATGAGTATGATGGCTTTGATGATACTAGGTATAAGAAACTTGTTGTCAGTAATGCTGCTGCCCCTAAGTGGAAGTTAAATAAGCATACCAACAATCAAAACGACTCGAAAAATAAGGCTACTACTACTAAAAAGCTCTTTGAGACGGATAATCAAAACGAGTCGAAAAATAAGGCTACTACTAAAAAGCTGTTTGAGACGGATGACGATGATGATGATGGATTTGATATATCCCTTTCCACGTTTACTCAAAACTATCGATCATCCTTAAATAAACGTAACGGATTACAAGGGAAGAGTAATGGCGTCTTGAAGGTAAAGGAAAGTGAAACTAACAAGGTGGATGATGAACCCGAACCTACAACTCCAGACACGGAAAAGTTGACTAAGGATGGTGAACCCGAACCTACAACTCCATACACGGAAAAGTTGAGTAAGGATGGTGAAGATGTTAAAAACGACAAACAGGAGACGCCGGGTTACAAGATATATAAGCGTACTAAAAGGTCAGCTGTCTCTAATAAGAGTAAGGAGAAATTGAATAGCAGCATACGGAAAGTGCTTAAAAAACCAACTCAGAAGGTGACTCCGGTGTCGGTTAATAAGGTGAAGGCAAGCAATGATAAGAATGATGTTGTTTCTGAAAAGCAAATATTGCGAGACAAAATTAAGAGTATGCTTCTTGATGCTGGTTGGACCATTGATTATAGACCAAGAAAGAACCGAGCTTATAAGGATGCTGTCTATATTACTCCTGCTGGAACTGGTTATTGGTCTATCGTTAAGGCTTATGATGCGTTTCAAAAGATGGAGGAAGATAATTCTAAAGATGGTGGCGAGTTTACTCCTTTACCTGATGAAGTACTTGGTAAATTAACGAGGCAAACGCAGAAAAAGATGGAAAGAGAAACGAACAACAAGAGAAAAAATGAAGTTGAAGAGGATGATGATACAGATGAGAAAAACGGAAGAAAAAGCAGGAAATTAGGTAGATGTACTTTGTTGGTTCGCAGGTCTGATAAAGGTTTAAATTCAGCAAATGGATTTGAACTATATTCAGGAAAAAGGTCTATACTATCGTGGTTAATTGACTCAGGAGTTGTGGATGTGAGTGAACACGTGGAATATATGAACCCTAGAAAGACACGTACAATGCAAAAAGGGTCGATTACGAAAGATGGAATCCTTTGTGGTTGTTGTAGTAAGATTGTGCCTTTTTTGAAGTTTGAGGAACATTCAGGAAGCAAACTTGGTGATCCATTTCCAAATATCTTTTTGAAATCCGGAAAATCACTGATGGAGTGTCAAATTGATGCATGGGATAAACTAGGAGTGTTAGAAAAAAATGGTTTTTATACTGTAGATGTTGAAGGTGACGATCCTAATGATGATACTTGCGGGTTATGTAGTGATGGTGGGGATTTGATATGTTGTGATGGTTGTCCGTCAACCTTTCACCAAAGCTGCTTAGATATAGAGGTACGGAAATTTATGCACTCCATTTTTAAGATTTTAATGTTTTAATCTTTTTTTGTGTGCTCTAATTACAGATGCTTCCCGAAGGTGATTGGCACTGTCCAAATTATCCCTGCAAATATTGTGAAACAGTTGGTGGTAAAACTGAAGAGTCACTACTTGCGTGCAGCCTTTGTTAGAAGAAATGTAATGACTCCACTTTTTTGAATAGTCTTTTAGTCTTCGATTAAACCTGTTGGTTGAACGGAAATTTCTTGATGTTGCAGATCATGAATCATGCAGACCAGAAATAGATGTCAAGCCAATTGAAAAAAGCTCTCAGAACTTATCTTTCTGTGGAGACAAGTGCCATGAGGTATTGAATGTCATGATATTCTTTCTTTTTTGTTGGTATATCTCGATTAAACCTTGTAGGTGTTAATTTTATTCCTTCACAACCCATCTCATTATCATGATTATGGTATACATGTGTGTGTATGTGTATGTGTATGTGGATATGTAAGCGGGTTAGAAAGCTCTTAAATGAGGGGTTTATTCCTGTTCCAGTTATTATTATTATTTATTATTATTATTATTATTATTATTTTTTATCTATTATGCGTTACATGTGTATGGGATATCCGTTGGAGACTTTTAGGGCCCAATCCATCCTTTGAATGATTGTGGATAAAAATCAGTATTTCGAGCAGTTAAATGTTCAGTAAAATAAAACTTCTTGGAATTGCACTTTAAGACGAAAGTGAACCACTAGCATGTTAGGACGCTATAACCTAACACTTTGCAGAATTACAAACATAGAAATGCTTGATGCTGGGAATATCAGATGAGGTGGTATTTAATGGGGGTTAAGTATGCATACAAACATTCATTCATAACCACGCACACACTCATGAGACTACACAAAACATGAGAAAGTTAACTAAACACAGCAGATTGAATGTTATCTGTAGCAGCCTTTTAGAAGCAAAAAAAAAAAAAATGATACTATAATTTTTGTAGGGAAAATTGCATATTTAGGTAACATTCTTTGCACTCTTTTTCAATTTGGGTAACATTCTTTTAATTGCATCAATTGCTGGAATGTTATTCCCTTGTTTCTTCAATTATGTCAATATGCACGGTAAAATAATGAATTCTTTTAATTTTAACCAAATTTACAGATTTTGTTGTGTATGTCATATTTCTTTTTCCACCTCATCATTCAATGTGTACGCTTTTGTCTATAACATGTACTGAGCAAGTATTTTTTGTCCTTGTAATGACATAGACTTATAAATTGCAATTGTTATTCTATATTCTTCACATATTAATGGCACCACATAAAGCAGTTTTCTTTCCTTGTAATGACTTAGACCTATAAATTGCAATGTTTATTCAATATTCTTCACATATTAATGGCACCACATAAAGCGTTATGTGAACTTTAGTTAACTATATACACATAAACAGAAGGTATACATGTTTTATGTCATTTTGTGATTGCTTAAGGTTACTTTTGTAACTTGAAGTAATAAACAACACATATGTTGGTCAAAAAGTATCACTCGGACTGCAAAATGAGGTCAGTATCATTACATGTGGTCACTTGTATATCGAAGTGTTTAATGTGTATCATATTGTTGTATGGCAATGAGATTAGAAGGTGTTTGTATGATTTATTCTGATTAAGAAATATGGAGTATATAATGTTTAGTGCATGCTGTGGGAAAAGATATGGTCATTTGTTTGTAGAGGGGACTTGATGAACAATATATCAGTTTTATCTTTGTCTCTGTGTTAGGACTATGTGGATCATCCGATCATGTATGAATATGCTGTGATCGTGTTGAGCATATAAGATTGCCATTCAATACTACTAACAAAAAAGTGGTCCGTCGCTTACTAAACATGATTTGGGGGTAAGGGTTTGTAAATGAATCGTTCATTGTGTTTGAAAGAATATAAAAGGTTTCTTGTACAAGTGGAAATTACACTTTAGTTTTAATTTATATTTACATTAGCCCACCTAAAGTAATGAGCCGGAAAAAACCATGTATATAATAAAAATTTTAAACACGGTAAAAATTGATTTATTTTGTAATTTTACTGTATATATTGACTAAATTGAAAAAACAAGGGAATAATATTCCTGCAATTGATGAAATCGAAAGAAGGTTACCCAAATTGAAAATGGGTGCAAAGAATGTTACCCAAATATGCAATTTTTCCTTTTTTGTAAGTGGGAACATCAGACAAGTTGAGCAACTAGTTTAATCAAGTGTCTCAACATTCCAGTAACATCAGTTTTTCGGTAGTAACTATTGCAAACATGTGGTCAGTTGGAAGGTCTTTAATTCTTCTTTTATTTTCATCTACATGATAAGAAAAATACCTTACAGTGTTGTTTATCACCTCTTTTCTCAGTGTTAATTGGATGCTTTAGTTATCCTGATTAAATACTTTGGTCATAACAACCTCTCTTTTTGCAGCTATACAGCCAGTTACAGAAAGAAGTTGGGGTGAAGCACGAACTGGATTCAGAATTCTCATGGTCTCTTGTTCATCGATCTGATTTATTGACTGATGCATCTTCTGTACAACTTTCTCGAGGGGTGGAAGGCAATTCCATGTTGGCAGTAGCCATGTCAGTCATGGACGAGTGTTTTTTGCCTGTTAATGATAGGAAAAGCAAGACCAATCTAATTCGTAATGTAGTCTTCAATTGTGGGTAAGTCTTCAGTTCATCTAATATTTAATCTGCAGTCTTGGGATGTTTTAAACATCTAAATACACTTTAGGCGACTTTCTACTGTTTTACCCATTCAAGATAATATTAACTCCAAATCGATTGTTACTAATAAACTTATGCTTCGACTAGATAATGCACGTTGTCATTAGCTAAATTTTTTTGAAATGTTAATTGTTACTAATAATCACAATCATTTAAATATTGTTCACTATGTGCAGTGAATATAGATATTCAATATCTGCATGTCTACCACATTCAGCAGGGGTTGTATCCTTGTATTGTTATTTTGATAGTGATGTGCCACACGAGGAATGAATGATTGTCTTTGCCTATTAGTGGAAATGATATAAATAGGAGATGATAAAATTGGTCAACTGGTGTATTAAACTAGCAGGTGATGGAAATACAGCTGTATTAAGTTTGGAGTTCAAGTTGTCAGTTGAAACCTTGTTATAGGATAGATGGAAAATAAATATATGTAACTGAAATGAAGATTCAGATTAGCATAACAAGTTCTCATGAGGTGGTTATAGATGTGTCAGTGCATATTTGAGGAATACTTATCAGCGAGAAACTTCATAGAGAACTTAGTGACCGGTAGTAGGTAGTAGGGGCTTCAAGTATTGAAATAAGAATCTCTGACAATAGGCCATTTGAGGATTAAATACAGGTTATGCTTTTTTTGTGTTCTTAAACACTTCTTTCATGGGATCATGACTCACCTGGAAACCTTTAGCAGTGGTTAACAATCTACCTTTAGGAGGCCAAGTTCTTGCTAGTTTTATGTTGCATTACAGGAATTTTTTAATGTGTACTGATGCTTTCTAATCTTCCTGTAGGTCAAACCTTAGCCGGTTAAACTATAGTGGGTTCTTTACAGCTATTTTGGAGAGGGGTGATGAAGTGGTTTGTGCTGCATCCATCAGGTAGGGTGCTTTATTTGATACGCTGTGTAGTTAAATGGAGTAGCGTGCGAGGTTCAAAAAAAAAAAAAAACAAAAAAAAAAAACAAAACAAAAAAAAAATGGAGTAGCATGTGCTGTGTGTTGACAGTGGATCCTGGTGGTCCTTTTCAGAAGTCGTAATCTATTTTGTATGTGATATGGTCAGGATCCATGGAACTCAACTAGCAGAGATGCCATTTATTGGGACTCGTCATGTACATAGACGTCAAGGGATGTGTAGTCGGCTACTATCCGCTATTGAATCGGTAAGAAGGTTACGTGTGTAGGTTCTTGCAATATTATTACCGAAACCAGGAATTACACACACACACACACACACACATAACAAACGCATTCACGCACACATGTATTTGTACACGTTCACACACACATGTATTTGTCCACGAGTACACGTAGACACAAACCTATAAGTCCACAGTGGTGCATTCCCATGCGTTTACTCTAAGCCTCTAAGCTTTTACGTATATGCATCTACGTCTATGTCTAACTGTACATCTACATGTATGCGTTTATACCTATGTGTATAGTCTACGTAGACATAAATGTCGTGTATTTGTGTATGTATACATATGTCTGAATATATATTCCCTCTGTTTTGCACTTTCTGTTAAAAAAAATTATGCCTACTTCGATTATGTGCAAGCAATTAAAAGATTGTTTAGTGTTTCATCACTTTTTTTAGCCAATTTGTGAATCCGTATACAATATTATTTAATCTTTCTTCTCTCCTTCTCATTGACAATTCTTTTTGTGAAATTACATCTTTGTTACATTTTTTTTTCAGGCTCTGTCCTCCCTCCATGTTGAGAAGTTAATCATTCCTGCGGTTGCTGAACACATGAGTACATGGACTGATGTATTTGGTTTTCGTCCACTGGAGGAATCACACAAACAAGAAATGAGGTCTTTGAATATGTTGGTGTTTCCTGGGACTGATATGTTACAAAAGCCGTTAGTGAAGCAAGACACCCTCCCTGAAGGTAATTACCACTTGTAAAAGAGACTGCTTTTTCCTGGGACTGATATGTTTAGTGTGTTATGAAACTGATTATCTGATTATCATGTTACGGAAACGCAAATAATTCGTTTTAGAGTTTGGCAAAATAAAACCAAAAAGTGATTATTTGCGTTAAGGACCTTTCAAAACGCAGTTGTGCAAACGTAGTTGGGTACATGCTTTTTGAAAACGCTAGTTTTCCTTTTACATTTAAATTATACTGTTGCCCCTTTAAATGCTTGCTCTTTGTAGTTTTAGGCTTAACTCAATTCACCACTTTCTTTTCTTTTCTTTGGTCCACGTACAACATCTTTTATTTATTTATTTTTTTCAGGTTGTTAATTTTGTGTTTTTGCACTCATTATATTTCAAGCTATCACCATTACTCTATTTTTATATGCCTATCTCACATATATAGATTGTCACAAGTCAAATATATAAAATGTTTTTTTAGTCATTTTATCTATCATGTTACTAAATAAGCTGATTTGCCAAACACTAAAAAGACTGATTATCTGATTATGTTGCGATATTGAACAACATAATCAAATTCAAACACTATGTTTCAAAATCACGTTTTATAATAGCTGATTATCTGATTATACGTTTTCAAAACGCAATATCTATTTTTATTAAGCAATCCCAAACACCCCCTTATTAAGACTTGATAATTATATATGGTTACTGCAGGTAACAATGGTGTCCTAGTAGACAACGTTGAGAAATCAGAGCTGATATCTTCCAACGTTAAGGATTCTAGTGACAAAACCGCTACTGCAGATAGTGGTTCTCAAGAACCTGGTGATCATGGTTGTTCTGTAGATGCAAACACAGAGACTCTTCCCAGCAATTCTCCTGTTAAAGATGAGATGTCTGTGCCAGTAGTTGCTCCAAACAGTTCTGAAATGGTCTCTAGCATCAAAATTGCTGATGATGCTGATTCACGTACAACCCAAGTCCTTGATGTTGCATCACGTGATACTGTTTCTTCTGATACTCCCTGTGAACTTAAAGTGTTGGTTTCTGTAGATCCACATGTTGAGTCGAATGTGGAAGAAACTGCTACTGCCAAAGCCACTGATGTCTCTGATGTTCATTCAAGTAATATCATTTCTTCAGCCACTCCTTGTGAATCTGAACTCCAGATCCCAGTCAATGAACCTGTTTCCACGAATCTACATTCGGACACCAATGTAGGAGAACTTGCTATGCAGAATGGTAATGAGACTAATGTAAAAACGATGCCCATGGTGGAAAAGCTTGATATGCAAAATGGATTTGATAACACCACTGATAATATCTCACTTGAAGCCCAATCACCTCCTAAAGTTGGTTCTAACAATAATGTTTCTTCACATGCACCTTGTGAACAAGAATCTCCTTCCTTAGTTTCCCACAAGCCTGTTACAGTAGAAGAATCATCTGCTGATGTCATTCGTGAGACTGGAATACATGCTGTTGAGGACATCGTTAAGCTCTCTGAAGGGAAGAAAGGTTTGTATGAAAGTGAAATAATTGCACAAGAAAGAGTTTGAGTGGTCAACATATATAACCCATGTACCTCTAGTGTTATAGTCATCTAATCACATCCAAAAGTTAACTGAAAAGGTATATCGAGGCTTGATTTTCCTTGTATTCAGTCTTCACATTGATTTAAATTTCCGGGATTCCCTCGTGTTGTTGTATCAGGCAAGATATAAATAGAAGGCGTCCTCCGTATAGGCAATTATTTCAATATAGAAGCATCAGATTCTAACAAAAGCCAACCCATTTCTTATAACACTACATCCGTAATGTAGCCCATTTGTAGATTGTCATTATTGTGTGTACTAATCTTGACTGGTTAATCCTCATCTGAATGGTTAGTTTATCAATTTCTGTTTACTCTAGTAATTATTATTACTAGTATTATTATTATTTTTATTATTTTGCATGAACACGAGCACGATCAGGCTAGCATTTGGCAGCTTGTTCATAAGATTTTTATATTCTTACATTTTCTTGTTATTCTTTGCATTGTGTGACTTCATTTCAAAGAGTGGTTAAATAAAGCTTGTAATCTTTGGTGTTTGCCTTCAACTCAAAAGTGTGGTCACCAATTCTTTACATGGTATGTCGGTCACATATGTCACCAAAACAAGATGATTCGATCGTTTGTAAACCAGGAGCATTTGAATCTTAAGAGAGCAGAACCAGGAGCATTTGAATCTTAAGAGAGGAGTCTCCGCGCATTGGGATTTCTACTTGAGCATGCCTGCCATTAGAACTTTTGAGTTTGCAGATAGAATGAAAGGTTATTTATTTTAGCTTTAGAATGTGTTTGTTTGTAGACTGACAATTTCTCTTCCACTAAAGAGAAACAGTTATACGAACCATGTATGTGTTTCGACGTGTTTTAAACTTTAAAAACTTTCAAAAAAAAGTTTAGATTTAGAAGGAAAGTATTGTTTTGAGTTTTGATAAGTACGGTTAAAATGGTAAAAAAAAGTCGTTATTTGGTGCTTGAGTAATGGTTAAAGAATCTTGTCAACTACACTATTTTATAAAATAATTATTTTTTAACGAAAACTAATCAGGAACTAAAAATGTTTTTAATTTGAGTAAATTACATGGATAGTCTATGTTATACTATTAGAGTAGCAATGCATAGCAACAAGGTTTTCTAGCGGCAAACAACTATAGTTACATAAAACAATTAATCAAAATATTACTATATTTTGCACGGATACTCGTTTAGTCTTACAATCGCATCTAAATTATTACTTTTTCCGTCCCTAAATAAATGTCTATTATTGACTTTTAAAGTTTTTTTTTTAGAACTTTGACCTTAAATTATTTTATTTGTGTTATGTAATACTTCATGAAAATTATACCAATGAAAATACATTTAAAACTCAATCCATTCATATATTTTGAATCAAGTGTTACATAACACAAATAATACTTCCTCCGTCCCGTATTAAATGTCCTGTTTTCTCAACTTTAACCTTAACTAATTTTTTGTGTGTTATATAATATTTGATGCAAAATATATGAACGGATTGTGTTTTAAATGTATTTTCAATGATATAATTTTCATCAAGTATCATATAAGACAAACAAAAATATTTAAGGTCAAAGTTTAAAAAAAAAGACTTAAAAAATCAAAACTGGACATTTAATGTGAGACGGAGATAGTATAATTTAAGGTTAAAGTTTAAAAATGAAAACTTTAAAAGTCAATAGTAAACATTTATTTAGGAACGGAAAAGTCAATAGTAAACATTTATTTAGGAACTGAGGGAGTAACAAGTTCTTTGGGTTGTTTATTTTCGTGTTGTAGTCTTGGGTCAGCCAAAAGAAAACAAATTACAGTATTTATTTGATTAAAAAAGGGATAAGGTATATGAAAAATACATTATAAAAAATCCCGCTACCAAAGAGATTTTGTGTTTTATGTAAGAAAATAAGAGTTTGATTTGCTCTTGGACCATATCATTCTTCAAAACTTCTCTGCTGCTGGTGGTGGTGGTGGTGGTGGTGGTATATAATATATCTACTCACTTTTCTTTTTATATATTACTCATGCCCACCAAGTGTTTGATAAAATTCCTCAACATGAAAATTCTGCTGCTATAAAACAGATTTTAGGAAAGTGGTTCAGGTAACATATTGCTCTTTTTTTACAGGAAGGAATGATGATGCATATTTCTTATTGATACAGCACCATGAATGCCATAACCGCCACCATTCCGCAACCCACCGTCCACCTAAACCACTTCAACCACCTCTTGGCCTCCCTTTCAACTTCTTCCTCCCTCTCACACCTCAAGCAAATTCACGCCAAAATCATTCGCTATGGCCTTCACCGCTCCAATTCCCTCCTCATCAAACTCGTTCTATCTGCCTCTACGCTATCTTCTCCGTCCTTTGATTATGCGTTATCTGTGTTTTACCAAATGCACAACCCAGAACCACATCTCTCTAACAAGTTCTTGCGTGAACTGTCCCGAAGCAACAGACCTGAAAAAACCCTTTTAGCTTACGCCGACATGAGGGAGCAAGGATTTGTTATCGACAGTTTTAGCTTCCCATCGCTTCTCAAAGCATGCACCAAAGTGTCAGCGTTAAGTGAAGGGATGGAACTTCATGGGTTTGCCTTAAAAATGGATTTTGTGTCTGACCCGTTTGTACAAACTGGTTTGGTTGCAATGTATGCAGCCTGTAGCCATATTGAAGATGCAAGGCTGGTATTTGATAACATGTCCAACAGAGATATTGTTGCGTGGAACATTATGATCAACGGGTATGGTGTCTTACCGTGCAACTCTTTATTATAGTCGTAATGAATTGCTAATTTCTCACATTTTTTCAACTTCCAAATTGTAAACAGCTACTGTGGGAGTGGGCACTATAATAATGTGTTGCCCTTGATGGAGGAAATGAAGAGATCGAACGTAAAACCAGATGAACAGATCTATTCAACTATTCTTTCTGCTTGTGGCCGTGCTGGAAATCTAGAATTTGGGAAAGCTTTTCATGAGTTCATCACCGAAAGCAAAGTTGTGGTTGATTATAACCTGCAGTGTGCACTAGCAATCATGTATGCAGGTTGTGGCTCCATGGACATGGCAAGAAGTTTGTTTGAAGAGCTGTCACCGAAAAACATAGTTGTTTCTACTGCCATGATTACAGGGTACTCAAATGCTGGACAAATTTTATCTGCACGTTTGATTTTCGATGAGATGGCAGAAAAGGATTTGATTTGTTGGAGCGCAATGATTTCAGCATATGCAAATGGAAGTCAACCCCAGGAAGCCCTTCAGTTGTTCGAAAAGATGTTAAGTTCGGGTGTAAAACCCGACCAGGTCACTATGCTAAGTGTTATTTCTGCTTGTGCTAGTCTAGGTGCTCTAGATCATGCAATAAAAATCCAATTATATATTGATGAGAATAGGTTAAATGGAGTTTTGCCTGTAAACAATGCACTTATTGACATGTATGCAAAATGCGGGGAACTCAAGAGGGCGGAATCAGTTTTTGGTAGGATGCCTAGGAGAAATGTCATTACATGGAGCAGCATGATCGGGGCTTATGCTGTTCATGGAGATGCTATGAATGCCCTTGACCTCTTCCATCAAATGAAAATCCAAAAAATGGAGCCAAATGGTATAACTTTTGTCGCTTTGCTGTATGCTTGTAGCCATGCCGGATTGGTTGAAGAGGGTCGAAAAATCTTTGCATCAATGATTGACGAGTACAATATAACACCCAAACTAGAGCATTATGGTTGCATGGTGGATCTATATGGCAGAGCTAAGTTGCTTAGAGAAGCTCTTGAGGTCATCGAAGAGATGCCCATGGCACCGAATGTTGTCATATGGGGATCGCTCATGGCTGCATGTCGAGTCTACAATGAAGTTGAACTAGGCGAATATGCAGCAAAACGGGTTCTTGAGCTAGACCCGTATCATGACGGGGCCCACATCCTCCTGTCAAACATATATGCCAAAGAAAGAAGATGGGAAACTGTTGGGGAAATGAGGAAATTGATGCTGAAGAAAGGTGTAGTGAAGCAACGAGGATGTAGTAGAATTGAATTGGATGGTGAGATACATGAGTTCTTAACAGCGGATACAGATCACAAACAAAAAGATGAGATATATGGCAAGTTAGACGAGGTTGTAATTGAGTTAGAGGTGGCTGGTTACACCCCAAATATGGGTAGCGTTTTGGTTGATTTAGAAGGAGAAGAAAAGACAAAGGCATTATTATGGCATAGTGAGAAGTTGGCACTCTGCTTTGGGTTACTAAGACAGGAAAGAGGATCTTGCATTCGTATAATAAAAAATCTCAGAGTCTGTGAAGACTGTCATAACTTCTTGAAGTTGGCATCTAAAGTTTATGACACTCAAATAGTTGTACGCGATCGAACCAGGTTTCACCATTACAAGGACGGCGCGTGTTCTTGTAAAGACTATTGGTGATTGGTGATACAAAGGAAACGATAGGAAAATGTGAGTATATGTGAATGTCCCACATGTAGTCTACAAATCTAGCATATAGAACTCAGCATAATTATGTATTTTTGAGCTGACTTATTGAGTTAAATAACTTGGCAGTTAATTTTTTTTAACGGTGAATAGGTTTTATGTGTATAAAAATGAGAAACACCCAAGTTACTTCCTAACTAGACAAGATAACACAAGCAAAGGCTTAACCCATCTGATCATACCACCATAAAATTAAATTTACACAAGCGATGTTGTATGTTAAGTAAAAGTGAAAATATGACTTTTTGCACATGCTTTGGTTTTTAAACTATTAACACTATAAAAGATAACCGTAACACCACACAAGGGGGTGTTTGGTTCGTCCTCACCTTCCTCCGGCTTATCACCGGCAGTCTGTCCTAGGATTTAAAGTCCCAAGCGAATTGAATGAGTTTGGTTAAATAAACTAAAATAGAGTTCTATAGCCAACAGAGGCGGACCCGGAGGTGGTTCCTTTACTACTTTGCTGAGACGACAAAATCAACGAGTCAAAAGTCAAACAGTAAACGGGGTCGGTTTAAGTTATGTTATTTCGGATACAATATAAAAATATCTAAAAAACTCTATGGTAAGATTTTCTCGCGTACATTGTTTTTCAAATAATTAGAATATGAAATTGTTGGAAAATTTAGTGCACTTGAGGGATCAGTTCATACCTGATAATGAGTCAGGAGGTACGGAGTGTACACCCATCAGGTCCATGACTACCCTGACTCTGATAGTGGTTGGGGGTAACTCGTCAGAAGGTTCAATCCTTCAGAGAAGTTACTACTGCTAGTTCTAAGTTAGTACTGCTGGAGCAGAGTTACTACTGCTAGTACTATATTAGTACTGCTGGAGCAGAGTTACTACTGCTAGTACTAAGTTAGTACTGCTGGAGCAAGTTACTACTGCTAGTACTATGTTAGTGCTGCTGGAATGAGTATGTAACTACTCTGACCTATTCAAGTGGCAGTTAAAACTACTTTTATGACCACGTTTAATTGGTCATGTAACCACTATTGACTATAATGGGGATAATTATGAGGCGATTAATGGGCCGATTAATCCTCATAATCTCATTTGACTAGCTATGAGTATTTTCCTATATATTGGAAATCAAACATGCATGAGAAATAGAACAGAAAACATAAAACACTTGGATGCACAAGGGTTAACATTTGGTCTTATCCCAAGTAGATATTCGTGAGACCCATGCAATAGGGTCGAATAGTTTACTTTGGAAAGTGATAACACGATTCCAAGTGATATCCGGTAATCATTCATTGGTACGTAGTTAGGTCATTGATTATCTTCACCCTGTTCTTGGCTCACTACTACCAACAATCAAAGTACACTATTTTGTGATAATCAATGGCTGCTGCTGTGTAACACCCCCAATATCAAGATTTGCGAAAGCATACATAATTGGGTGCTACTAAATCGATAATCACAACACAAGATATAGAGAACGGATTAAAAATCCGTTTTAAAATACATTACATATTCAAAGACATATTATCATACATCAAATTCAGTTCAAATAAAATGTAGCCCATTTAACAAGCGGTCCCAAATTCAGAGTTTAACGCATCAATAAAAACATTTCCAACAATTTTTATGACCATCGCCATGCCCTGCCTTCAGTAAACACATTCTAAATTTCCTGAGAAAAACATGCTAAAAGTCAGCTAACGCTGGTGAGTTCATAGGTTTAAAGTAAATAAGCACATATGGACCATAGCAAATATTCAGCAAACAATTCAGCAAATCACACACTATCCCGCTATGCAAACGCTAAGCTCATCCAACCGAACTAGACAAACAATATGCCTAACTGGCATAGCAAATAAAGGGTGCCCGCGAGTGTTAATCCCCAGACACTCGGCAAATTTCCATATGGTATACGTTCGCATTGACTATGTCGAGCCAACCGAACGGGGGAGTCACCCCCAATAGATCTATTTATATCACACGCGTTTCCCAGCAGGAATTAACGGTTGATGATAGTGGGCGCAATGAGATTCAGCTAACTTAGGTTTCTGCATATAAGTGTGTATAAAAACAAAGACATTTTTGGTCCATGAAAACAATTTTGCATGTTTCTCACCCCAAGGTTTATAAAAGCAATACATATAAAAATGGGGCTATAAACTCACCTTAAAACAATAGCAATCTGCTAATCAATCAACAATACAGTGCAACCGCTCCGACACGCGACCTAGATCAGTATGGTAAGTATTAGCGAAATATTCGTATTTTAAATGTCTTAACTCAATGGAAAAGTTTACGTGCGACCAGTGCTCGTGTATTTCTTGCTTGCTGTGTAGTAAAGTACATTTCAAAATGGTTTATCGTATATAATTCTTTGGTGATGGCTCATGGTGAAAGTGTACGGTGAATATACGTGCGACGGAACTTCCGTGCTTTGCTTGTAGCAAACTGCGTAAGTAATATATATATATATATATATACACTAGATGTCGAAGCCCGCCCGATGGGCGGGCATGACTTGTGATTTTCCTTTGAATGCACTTCTTTTTTAATATAAGTGTGATCATGAACGAATAATCCAAGAAACGAACCACAATGGCAACTTCCTTCAGGTATAATATTGTAGGGTTCAAGGTATTTATGTAAATGTATATTCATAAACTGAAGGCATTTTTACCACGCATATATCTAGCTCGGCGTTCATCCTTGGGCAGAAACACAAACAGCAGGTCAAGATTATCTTGGTAAATGATTATTGTTGAAAAAAATAAGATATAAACATACCGATTTTTATATTGAATGCATTGACAATGAAATTAAATGACCGTTAACATTTATAGAACAATTAAAATATACAAAGTTCTTTGTAACAACATAGTGTACGAAATAAAGCTATTACCATCCTTATCAAAACAGAAAACTTTCAATCCCTTCCTGCTCTTCACTCGAGAGACATAATACCCATTTGCAAAAGACGGTTTTGCTTATCATCCAACATTATGTTGATCTAGTTTTCTATGTCATCTACATACTCCCTCAACTGCACACAAATAAACATAATCCATAACGATTGATGTAGCTTGATCAGGTTACAGAGATAAAGAGATACCAGAGTCAGAAAGCAAATATAAAGTTTCAATAAGTTTAACAATAGCTCTTCAGTAGTGATCTTACATCTAGGAGAATATATGACCAAACAACTGGATATATTGTGCTTCAAAGAGCTATTTGTGATGCATATTCCCCGTGCCACCTTGCCACTGACACCTCCAACTTTAAAGACATTCGAAATGTCTTCTGAAGGAGTATTAACCGGTGAGGATGTGATGGTAATTGAAGGATCCATAACCAACTTATCACTGGTTGTTTCCTGCCCCGAAACCAATTTGACACCTTTATAAGTCCCACCATCCTGCAAAATAATAAACAAATAATGATGAACCAATTATGAATAAAAACAGCATAGTGGTAATAGAAAAAGAATTTATTTCAACAAACCTCGTCCAGAAGTATAGATATCACTGGCATTCTCAAGACCTGTAAAATAAGTGATAGCAAAAAAAAAAAAAAAAACATTGTAACTAAAGCAAGTTCAAATAATACCAATAGTAAGCAAATATGACTTACATAAAGACACCCTTTGACAGTAGCACAGCGGCAAAAGGCTTGTGGCAGTTCTCCTTGGATTCTGATAACATTCGGCGTTCCGATTTGGCGACACAGAGCAGCAACTTCTCTTAGACTATCCTCTCTCCATGCAGATAGAGCCAAACACGCTCCTCTGTTTGGATATTCATATGCTAGATTCTGATCATATCATAAAATTTTAACATATATCAGTCACTTCATAACACAAACGCGGATTATAAATATCGTGATCATCTCAATTGGATATAGAAGTCTAAATAGAATTATACACATAGATTTGCACGAAATACTCATACTAAAAGCGTTATGTTCTTTTGTGGGTCATTTACAATCATACTCATATCACACACTAAATTTCCTTTTTTATGTTGTAGCAACCACCAAAAGTTAAAAATGCTCGACATTTTACTTTAAAGAATTAGCAGACATGAGACTCGTGACAGAAGCTGACGATCTCATAGGAATATTATGATACACATAAACAGAAATGCAAAAAATTTTATCAGTAAAAAACTATTGGAATAGTACTCTATGTGCCTAGAGAACGTATATCATATTTTTTAGTCAAGACACTCCCCGCAATGAGAAAAAAAGTTGTAGTTTATATAGCCGCACCAGGTTGAATTCAAAACACACAAATGGTAACCCACTATGCAGAGAACCAAAAGTGAGAAAGTAGTAGTTACCTTGCATCTGAACCAAGACTTTTAAACTCAAACCACCACCCTTTTCCATTGCCCTCCCTGCTGCGCCAAACAATTTCCTTGACGAAAATGGATTTATTCAACTGAATTCACATTAATTAGAACACAAACACATCCACTCAAGTGAGTTATGGTTACCTAAAAAAACTCAAGACCACATTTACCTCGAAAGGCAGAACGATTGAGGCTGTTATTGACATACTGGGTGTAGTGATGACAGCTGCGAGTGGTCATGATTGTAGTCGAAGGCTGCATTATTTAGGAAGGTTTTCAGCCTTCTCCCTCAACACTCGGATCTTCTGCCTACTGAGCAGTCCACCTTATTGTCCCTGAATCTGTTGGTCTTTTGCACATTGGCACTACTGATCAACCCTGCCAAGCTCGTAGCGGCGGCTACAACTGTTGTGAATGCGAGTGCAAGAACTATTAGCTTTTCCATTGTGAGAAGATGATGTGTTTTGTGAATTGATTTGTGATTAATTAATATTTAAAAGAAAATCTAGTGAAATATTTTATTAAAGTAAAAGGAAGAACTGAAGGGATAACAAACTTACCATCAGACGGTGGGGACATTGTGACTAAATCGGGTGTCGAAAGACCTTGCATTGGTGAGCCTACAGAAATTACTTCACCAACACCGTCACACCCACCAACTGCGGGCAGCGTTGGCCTCAGTTACCACAGGGTACATACCTACAACACCATTCAAAACACAAACACACACACATTATAGCATTTAGTGTTTACATTTTCTGACTCAAGTATAACACTAAAGCTGGCCAACATTTGACTACCATGTTTATGCTGTTTGATGACACGACATCGATCATGTCATGTGTTACTTCGGTTCCAAAGCTTATTGTATTTCTTCCCTGATTTTGGTAGGCAGCTTCGGCTACATAACATTGCATACACTAAATTCTGTTACAAAAAGGCTAACACCCAAACCGGTAAAAAAAGTAATTCTAGAAAGAAAAAACGATAAATAAAATCATTTGCACAAAATACATATTCAATCTTGCTCACCCGTGGGTAGCGTATGACTCACGTGCACACTTTTGCTGGAGGTCACCCCTTGTTAGTCGTCGGTTACATTTTGTGTCTCAGGTACAAACGCGAGCCTCATAGATGTAAGACAATTAAAGAGAGCTCTTTTTACGTCACTGTGCCAATCATACGGTATCTCATTTTACGGGCTTCTTGACTGACACACCGTCAACATGTCAACAATTTCCAGACAATTGTAGCATTACTATGGAGACCTCGTTCAATGGGTTAAGGCTGTTGTTCTGTTAACTCACTTTCAGACAATGGTTTGTTTCTTTTAGGATTCAGACACAAAGATGGACCTGCATAAGATTGTTTGTTCTAAAGTCAAGTTTAAAAAAAAAGTCTATAAACCATATGAAAAAAATAATATGTCTGCACAACAAAACATGAAGAAAAGCAGCCGCACCCTGTTGTTTTTCAGCACTCATCAACACATGGTGAAGTATGTGTTGGGAAAAAAATGCCATTTTTAACATGATCAGGCATGTTACCTGTTGATTACCGGTTCTGCAAAGAATCATCAACACCACGATGCACCAATACATCCTGGTAAACCATTCTCGCCTTAAATTGCAGGAAGAAGAAACCCTTCGGTTAGGCATAATTGGTTATGCAAAATCCTGGTAAGCCAATACATCCTACATAAGCATTATGTATATATACCAGGTTATGGAGTTGTATCTCATACTAAAGAAGTTATTAACATACACATGGAAGAAGGGACATGCAGTTCTTATTCAATTCTTTTATAATGTATTTGGTTACTACTTAGTGATACCTACCTAATTATATATGATGATCTCATTCCAGGATGGGGAAACTTGGCCCAAATACATCTTCTCAGCATTTTCTTATAGGATCTGCAAATAAAAAGAATATATACATAAACAGATATTCTAAGAGCATACAAATATGTTTACCTGATGTAATATGTGAAGGCAACTCAAATTTTATTCATCGAAGAAACATGAACCCATAAACTTGAATATCCTTCTCTTTTAGACAATTCATCACACACCTGTGATTAAAAACACGATTACTCATACTAAACATTATTAATGTAAATATATAATTTAGTATCATGCTTGATATCAAAACAGACAATATAGGTTCTCGATTTTTTATACCTCTGAAACGACAATTATGGGCAACAATTATACCTCCGAAACGATTTGGGGTAATTAATTTTATCATACCTGCGAGGGGTTCGAAGGATTGGGCGAGAGATCTTGATTTCTTTTAATGTTTAATGAAACGATATTAGTTTAATTAGAGTTATATGACAGATTTTAAGGGGAGGCGTTAATTGTTTAAATTCCCTCCCATAGCTTTCAGATATTTATCAACTTTGACTTGGAAACTAAATAACAAAAGTTGGATTGCTCCACTGGTTGAGATAATTGTTCATGCTTGGAGAGGATCCTATGTTCGAACCTTGCTACCTTCATTTTTACACTAATTTTAATCCGAATTTTAGCAAGGGTTAATAGTTGCTTAGGTGGACAAAATGTGATAACATGGCTTTTAATGACAATTACATGGCAATGACGTGGACTTATGTGGCATTATCTACGTGTAACGCCTCCTGTTATATATATATATATGTATATATATATATATATATATATACTAGTTGTCGAAGCCCGCCCGATGGGCGGGCATGTATTATAATTTTACTTCTGATGGTGTTACTTAACGGAAATTTATTTTTTAAGTACTGTGTTTTTTATTATTGTTTAAAATGCATTAGTTTATGTTTGGTTGTAATTTTTGTTTTGATGGTGTTACTTAAGGGATTTTTGGTTCTTAAAGACAGGGTTGTTTTCTTTTGTTTTTGTTGTTTAATTGTTCTAGGGTTTTTTTTTTTTTTTTTTTTTTTTTTTTTTTTTTTTTTTTTTTTTTTTTTTTTTTTTTTTTTAAGATTGACGTACATTGTAATTGTTTTCACCTTTTCGTTTTTTTTTGTTTTTTTTTTTTTTTTTGTTATTTTTAAAATTTTATCATTATGTATTGTTTATTTTTCCCTTTTTGTAAGTGATTGTTAAATCGGGTGGTTATGGTTTCAAACGATCGGCGGTTTTAACAAAAAATAAGATATAATCGTACCAAATTTTTATTGAATGCATTAAGAACAAAAAAAATAAACGGTTGTCGAATATGAGAGAAAAAAATTCAAAGTGATACGCAAGAACAAAGCATCAAAGCATAGCCCGTTCGATGGGCGAGCAAGCCTTATAAATATTGTTAAAAAGCTTAAGTTAACGAAGTAACCTTACATTTCTTGTCCCGTAATTAGTAAATTCCAGTTTACAAATAGAAAGATATGTGTATACGATTTTGTATTTTTGTAGTATATTAATATGTATCCTACAATACAATTATATTTATAACAGGAAATATTCGGAAGGATAAGATTTGCAAAGAACCTGCATATAAAGAAGTCAAGTATATAAAAGGAGACTCATGTGAAAAGTGCATCTCTTATGGAACTTGTGTACCGTACATGATTAAAATCATTTTTTGATAATGAACCGGGGAAATTCAACAAATCAACTAAAATATTGTATATACTTAATTAAAGATTAAAAAAAACGTTGGAGATAAAGTTTAGTCTCTCAACTGGTTGATGTCCATCTTTGGTTCAAGACTCGGTATCATCTTTGTTGACATTTCATTGGATCCTTGAAATAACATCGTAGAAGAAATATCAAATAAGTTACTTATGAAGTATAATAAATGAATAATGCACGCAAGTATTTTCTTGTGTAGGCTATTTAAGATAACAGGTAGCTTGGCGCCCGCGGCGTTGCGACATGACTTTTCTTTGAAAGTGTTCTTTATTTATCTACCGATTTCTAATACGCGAAGATTATTTAACGGATAAAATAAATTTTTTTTTTCAAGACTTCATTTTTGGTGAATTTTTGTTACCCATAGTAGCTCATGATATATTTGTGTATAACTGTATATTATACCTTAAAACATGCGATCCATAAATACAGATGCAATATAACTAACGTGCTTTTTATCATAGACTTTTACTCATAGCAAGCAGTTTCCGAATGTCCAGTCCGTGAGAGTTTCATGCAACTTAAAGGGGGGTTTGAAATATATAATTTTTAAACTTAAAATGAGCATTAAAACCTGCTGGAGGGAGAGGGCGGTTGCGAGTCGCTTCACATGATGTTACTAAAATAGTTTGATCATCGGGCCATCTTTGAACTTGTTTATGAAGTGGGCATTCTATAGCCATTGTGCAACGTTTGTATGCTCATGGTCACGTATTTCCTTTTGCCAGTATCTGTGCCATTGACACCTTTCGGTAATATGCAACCCCATCATATCAAAACAAAATCAAATCACGTAAAAGGAATTAAGAATGTTAAATAAGCTAGCTAATGTAACTTGCTGATATAAAAACTAAATTCTTGTTGATATAAAAACCAAATATTTATTAACATACTTAATCAACAGGCTGTTGATCATATGCACGACTATGAGAATAAACATGGGGATTTTTCTGTGTCAATAGGAGCGTTTGGATAGAACTTGAGTTCACCATTGTCAGTTGACTAAAGATGGAAGAGGATCTCTTGTTGTCCAACTTTCGTGAAGTCGAAGCTATTCCCATCAAACGGGTCCATTTCATTAGCCCAACCCACCAAAACACACCCGTTTGCGCCCACTTTAACACTCGCTTCTATCCCCATTTTAGCACTGTAACACATCCATCTCAGCCTCTAATCCCACACCCATTTCGAACCCATAAGCGGCCCATTTTAGCCCCTACTTCAGGATCAAAACACACCCGTTTCAGCCCCCAATTCCACACCCATTTCAGTCCCTAAACTGACCCATTGTAATTATTTGTTGCGTAATATTAGATGATCGTTAATTATTTGTAATTATTGATTATTTGTGATTGATTGCGTAATATTGTCAATTTGAAGACCGTTTGACCTTGGTTTTGTGAGATAATGAAAATCTTCGATATGGGTTTTGAAGATGAAGTGATTTGGAGATGGGTTTTTAATATCTTAAAATGAATCGAATTTGGATTGGGGCGGCGACACAGATCCGGTGAAACGAAAGTGGAGATGACCAGTCGAAATGAGGAAGACGAAAATGAAAGTTTAATTATATGTGCACAACTTTTATAAATTTTGAGGAGCGGGAATGATGAAGAAAGTTTAATTATATGTGCAAAATCTTTTTTTTTTTAAATTAAAAGTAAATAACATTTTTTTATTTATCTTTTATATATAAATAATAAATACTTTACATATAATTTTTATTATTTATAACATTATATATAAATAATAAATAAATAAATAAAATCAGACATAATTATATTTATTGTGCTCAAACTGTTTAAGACTATACGTTTTTCAAAAACAATATGATCGTTTTCTTTTTCCAATAATAAAATAATAACACATTTCAGTATCTTAACATTAAAAAAATTGTTATTTTATTCATTCATTGTAATAAAATTTAAATATACTCAATAATATATATCACAAAAACTACATTATATCAACATTTATTTAGAGTATGTGTACCAAATTATAAATATATCATTTTTTTGAAAAAAAAGTAACACCACAATTACATATAACAAAAACATTAAAAGAAACAATACATCCATATAAAAATTAACTATTAAATACTCAATCACAAATAATCAATAATTACAAATAATTAACGACCATCTAATATTACGCAATCAATCACAAATAATCAATAATTACAAATGATTAACGATCATCTAATATTACGCAACAAATAATATCTACGAAAGTTGGACGGTACCTGTTGATTTTTTCATTGTAGCGCTGACTTCAGGCCACAAACACATTTGGGACAACTATTCGTGGAAATTAACAGCAGACACACAATGATTACATGGACTGATATTGACAGATGATATAGACAAATGGTCGTTAGTTGTATCCGTGTGATTGTGTGATTGTTGTGACGGGCTGCAACGCAAAACAAATCGTAAAAATCAAATGTATATAAAGTTACAGACAAACGCAAAAATCGACAATTTGTATTACTAATATCAAAAAAATGCATGTTACTATTTCAGATGTTAATCTGAATAGATTAAAAAATGGATCGTAACTATTTTAGTTGTTAATTGATGCATCCCAAAAAATGACGTAACTATCACAGAATTGCCTATATATTATTTAATATATAGGAATTCCCAAAAAATGGAAAAAATTGAAAAAGTGGAATGAAGATGCATCCACATGTTACTATTTCAGATGTACAATGTAATATATTTTCTTTACTATCAGAATATGGTTGTTAGAAACATAACATGTAAACATGAAATACTAATCATTACTCAGAAAAAAATGTGCTTTAGTGGCAAACATACTCTTACTAATATATGTTAAATCTTTATACGATTAACAAATACTTTATATTGCTCACTATTAGTGTATTCTTCAGAAACAAAATATATTTTAAAAGGAGATCAGAAATGAAACATACCCAAATATTTACCCATTATAATATTGTGTGGAGAAATTTGAGCTTATGTGTTAATAATGATGTTTAAATTTCAGTTTCAGTTCGATGAGAATAACACTACTTATGTTTAAATTTTAGCTGGAACATAGAACCTTGTGTCGAGTAGAATGTTTACCTCGCTTAGCAAAGAGTTTTCGTAGTGTTCGACAAATATGGAGGACACCTCTTATGGGCTCTTAAAGTTCCAGCCACCACATTCTTGTGTTCACCATGAAGCACCATTTTATCAACTCTGTACATATTCCCTCCATAGACACCTCCTGATTTTTTTACTCATAAACTTTTTAATCTGTTTATAAAACCAATGAAAACAATTTCACAAACACATAACGTATTACATATTGTAGTTTCATTCTCATGGTTAAAACCATGCGTAAAGGACTCAATTAACCCCGTTAGCTTTTTGTGTAAATGAGTATATCAACAAAATACCAACGCCTGGAAAACCCCATGGGGCCTGCACCATGGCGCTCATGCCCACGGGCTCCCACACGCATTACAGACACATGACAGTCACACATGACATTCAGGTGAAAGATCAGACTCAAGATATCGTCCATGGGGCATAGTGTGCAAGTATTTGAGATAGTACTATAGTTAAAAAAATGTGGTCATCATTTTTACCTGCACGTCTGTCATTTCCATACTTTCTCCATCCAAATAAACATTGTTAGATCAACATTGAAACCATGTTGAAACATACTTGTTGTATAAGAGCTGTTAGATGTGCTTGTTTTCTCATTCTTGAGCGCCTAGCAGATTTTCTAATTGAAACCATGTTGAAACATAGCCAGCCATATAAGTAGTAGAAGTGACCAAGTTTTCTTTCATAGCATCATGAAACAAAAAATATTACCTCCTAATTATACATCTGTTCGTCGTTGCTCTCAGTAGTATTGGTAAGAGGCTCATGAGCTGGGTGATCAGCTGCAGCTTCAAATGTTTGATATAGAGCAGTCATTTAGGCATGTGCCGAACATGTTACTATAATATAAATGTCACGAAACGGTTGACTATTAACTACAAATCCCAGTTAGAAACCATGTTGATAACATAGCAACACAGACATATAGGAACTAACAAATTCACTTGCCTTGAGTCGTAGAATGCGTTCGGCTAATACTGCCACGTATATTGCTGTTGTCCTTTTCTGTTGTTTGACTATTAACTGCAAAAATAGCAAAAAGAAAACAAATGAATTCAAATATTGACACAAACCATATTGACTGATAAATAAACGAATTACAAACGCACTCATAGACTGATAAATCTGCTTATTTACGTTTAAGGAACAATAAACAATTAGCTGATGTTTAGCAATCCCAAACACGTTATCAAAGTCCAGTCGATAGTGTAAAACTATAAATTACAAATACAATATAAGTTTAGCACTCAATATGTTCAAGAAAGTTTATGGCCTTTAAATTGCTATTATACAGAACATGAGCCTTCTAATTTATTGATTTTCATAACAACTTAATGCATAAGCAACTTAATATAGAAATACTTATTGAACAGTAAAGCAAACGTAAGATAACATATTTTGAAAAAAAGTTTGAGTTTATAACTTAGGTTTTGCTCACACTAATCCGCTCTAATAAGCTCATCGATGGACCACCACTACATCAATTAAAGGGGTGTTTGGGATTGTATATATGACTGCTCATTGCATATTTCTAAAGAAGAAAGGGCAATTTTGAAGTGTTTGGATTGTTTGACTTATTTAAACAATTGCTGCTTATTCGTAAAAGCAGCTTATCAGCTAATGTAGTGTTTGGATTAGCTCATACTGAATCACAATTAGAAAAGTTACAATGCAATGTATAACTCAGGTGTGCATTGTCCAAGCTTAAGGGAATTTGAAGGTCGACGCAATAGCACTAATTACAAAAGTCGTTGGAAATATTGTAAAAGAATAACAACGATGTCTACTAATATAAGAACCTTTTACATTTTGCCGCTAGCTATAAATGAGTACAAATATAAATATGCAATAATAAATCTATTAATAGCTTTTTATTTAGAGACCACCTTATATAAGGGTGTATGCATGTGAGTCGTTATCCCGTAAAGTGGTTGAAGTTAAAACAAAAAGTGTGTAAACTATTTTGAGTTTGTTTATGCAAATAATATCTGTAGGCAACTGATGTAATGTTGTCATTAATAAACATGAATTCAATAGAACTATTTTATTATAGCTCAAGTTTATAAATTTTATTGTGTGTTAAAGTGAACCTACGATGAGAATAAAAAAATGGAGCACGAAAAGTTGTATCTTAAAATAGAGGACATGAAGTTATATCTTTCACATTAGTACCTTCAATAATTCTTCAACAATATGTATGGCATTCGAGATATCACACACGCCATAAAGTAGATCAAGAAACCGCCTCTGAATACTGCATTTCAAAGACAATCAAACTGCTTATCAGTAATATTTGAGTCACAGATATGTATTGTACCCATATGACTCAAATAGTATACTTGTAGAAGCGTCACCTGATGCGCTGCCACAAACAGAAGGCAATAATCATTTAAACCATTCCAGGTGAACTTCCGACGATGCATTTGACAAAGGATTTAGAGTCTTTCTTGCTTCAAGAATTGATGAATTTAACTCCGATGTGCCCGCCACTGCATAATGTATCCCTTGTCCAAACTCTCAGCTACATAAAGGAAGGAAAAAATGTTATCATTTACGTAGAGTATGTATTGTCGTCAAATTAAATGCTATGAATAACCAATGGAAGCACCATATTCATCATAACAATAGCAACAGTATACACGTTGCATATCAGAAGAGGAAGAAAGAAACCACCAACCTTAACAAATAAGATTATTCTTGGTAAACGGGTTCATCTCCATTTGTAGATTCTTCTATTATCCATATAACCTCGAACCATAAAAATGAATGTAACAATGAATCATAAATATAACAAAACTTAAAGAAAACTTACAGAATTAGCTGCAATATTATGATTATGAAACAAATATGAAGTCGAGACTTACTTAACGGGAAACTTTTGAGATTTCATCAAGTATTCAAGAAACAAAGCTCGGTTGTCCAGAACGGAATCTTCCACAAATAGCCATCCACATCCCTGTTCTAACTTTCATCTGAATATTAGACAGTGTCGGCCTCGGAGAACGCACGTCCCACTGAAAGTGGTCTCATCACTGTCATGTCTTGGCTAAAATCACTTAATTTTTCACATGCTTATGAGTAATATATAGAGAAGTCATCCCTATAACAGGTGAAAACACAAAAGACGGCCAAAATTCCACTGTGTGCTTTCAGTTTTGGTTCCTCAAGTATGTAATTGATTTTCCTATTGTCCCTAAAGGCTAATGCCAGCAGAACCAAAGCTGAAAACAGAAAGTGCTTTTAGGGACCAATTATCAACATGGGATGATTTCTACAGTTCAATCTATTTATTATGTAGCATTGTTTCAAAAGCTCAAGGTTACTCATTAAGAACAGCCAATCTAAAGGGTTACCTGGCCAGTAGAATCAATTGCTGAAGGTGCGACAGGAAGCATAGGGTTGGTATAGTCCTGAACCATTATAAAGCTTACAACGTTAGCAGAAAATTGGACATAAAATAAGAGCCTAGGAACATGAGACAAAGAGCTGAGAATTTCCGACAGCTCTACACAATCACAATAACATCACTTATCAATAAAGAATAAATAATCATGAGTGACAAATTTTAAAAAGGTGCAACTCATTTAAAGAATAAAGATATAGTAGCAATCTTATATAAAATAATACAATAAGGTAAAAATTATAAGAAAGGGGATCTAATTAGACCAGGGATTCTACTTCAGGCATGGACTGTCAAAAAGTGAAGGTCACAATGGTATATCCCTGAAACGTTAAATAATATCAAACGTAGTATGAGTTCACCACCTATAATTGTTCACACTATAAACATGTAAATCAATCTGCAAAATATTATGAGTTCTAAAGAGACGTACCTGTGGTTTTGGGAAGTTCATTACAACAACATGTGTTCAACTATTCTGCAATGAAACCAACATATGCATACACAATATATATATATATATATATATATATATATATATATATATATATATATATATATATATATATATATATATATATATATATATATATATAATATAACACAATTTCATCATTAGGTTTTTTACCTTTGGTGTATTAGTAGTAGTTGTCTTCTTGATTAATCTCTCAATAACCCTCTAATACATGAACACAAAAAAAGCCGTTTAGATGAAAAAAAAAGGTAGTATATGAATGATATTAGGGTTTTGTATGATATAACGTAAGCAAACTCTTGTTTTGTAAACCTGCACAAATTAGAGAACAAAAATATTATTGGTATAGATGAAAAATGGAGGAGAAAACGTGATATTAGGGTTTTTGACAAAAATTATATTATTAATTCAACAAATTAATATTGTGTAACTATATTTAAGGAAAAGATATGTGTGATAATTTAAATTGCTCTTTTGTTTAGTATATTTTTTTGTTTTCGGTCCTTGATCCCAATCAATGGCTTGGCGCCAATGGTTGAGATGTTTGCATTCAATCTAAAGATCCAAGGTTCGAATCCTGTGCAATTCATTTTTAAATTAATTTAATCCGAATTTATGCTTCTCAAAAATCTGGCCTAAATATAAAAAATGAATTTTAATCAAAATACTGCTTAGGTGGCATAGTTTATGATTATGTGGCATTGAGGTGGCATTTATGTGGCATTATCTATGTGTAACGCCTCCTGTTATATATAATATAATGTAGAGATATATATATATATATATTATCGTATATATATATATATTTAATAATTAAATATTTAATTAATTAAGAATTATAATTAATTAAATAGTCATTGAATAATTAATATGATAATGGTGCTGGTGGGATACTATTATATTATAAATTATTATAATCATTTATAATATAATAATGTTTATAACGAAAATTATAAGTATTTAGTTTTCGAAAAGTTTATAAGTGCGAGTGCATAAGTGCCAAAAATATATTTATAAGTCTTATAAGACCTAGAAATATTAATTTAGGAAAATTAATATTTTTAATAATAAAAATCACCCGTTTCGTCTTTTAGTCGGTTTTTGTCCGAAAATATTCTAAGTGTCGCAATTTTAGAAAAATCGGGCATGACCCATTCGTTTATTTAAGTTTTCCCATTTTTCTCAACTGTTGCAAATTTCCTCAAAAATCCCTTTTTATTAACTATAATTGCAAAAATAGTCCAAAGTGTATATTTATCGATATAACTATACTTATCGTTACAATTACTTCATAATTATAGTTTTCGATACAAAAGTCAACGTTTATTTAAAATTCTTTCAAAAGTCAATAAAAAGTCAATATTCATAATTGTGGGCCGAATTTCCTTTTAATTGACTTATTTGGCTTAAAATGCCAAAATCAACCCAAAATGGTTTTTATCGATATATATCGTTCTATTTTACAAAAATAATTATAGCGAGTCTAAAAATGTTCCAAAATTCATTTTTGTCTCCCGAGAGGTTTATTGGGCCGAGTAGGCCACATTGAGTCCAATAACACATTTTTAGTCCGATACCTAATTAATCCTTTTTAGTTATGTTATATTTTACGTTAAATATCAAATAAGCCAATAAGCACTTCCAATAAGCACTTGGGTTCAAAACAGCCAATGTAGGCTGAGATTATGATGGGCTCGGCCCATTTATGCCAAATTAAATTTTAGTCCAATTCATGTAGTGAAAAATCAATAAGCTAGTGCTTATTACAATAAGATAATTAAAATAAGCTAATAAGCATAATCTTCACCATTTCACCACTAGAGCCAAAATTTTATGTTTTTCAAAACCCCAATCATTATTTGTTTAAAAAGTGGCCGATCCGTATACATACACATAAAAGTGTATATTTCGTCTTAAAATACGCGTAATTAGCACTAATAACTTTTGTACCATCAAATTAGTTCCACAAGCAACAAGATTTACCACACAAGCAAGAAACATCATAATTTGTATGAAAACTTAAAAAAAGTCGAGCACACAAAAACTATACCTCAAACCCCAACTTTTTCATTTTAACAAATCATACACATTTAACACTTATTAACATTTTTAAACATCAAAACACCATGATATGAACAAGATTTGAACAAAATTTTGAAAATCCTTACAATGCTATAAAGATGTCGAGGGGTAGAAGGCTCAAGAACACACCAAATTACACCAAATTTACCCAAAACACGTTCTAAATAACCCGAAACACTTGAAAGTACACCCAGATTACTTATAACTTCAACAAATTTTTATGGATCTTGCTTCTTTGTGTTTGGCCATGAGTTTTGAATAAGAGGGAGGGTGAAAATGATCTAGGTAAGTGTAGAAGATAAGAATGTGTGTGTGAGATTGTATGTGTTACAATTAGGGTATAAGTACAAAATATATACATGCATAATCCACTAATGCAATATCTTAACATATAATATATTTTGTCCCTTAGCGTTGGTTGTACACGACAAAAGGGGAGGGGGATTTAGTGGGTTTTTTTATCCTCGTTGGTGTATCGTGTGTCGGTTTAAGCTTAAAAGTTACTGTAAAGTTCCAGTTTGACGATTTTGGACACGTATACGCAAAATAAAGTTTTTATTGACGTTTTCGTCAGAAAAATAATAAAATATTATTATTTACTCAAAAATGCATTTATTTGACTGCTACCATATATACTGTGTTGTCGGCACGCGTGTGAGGTTGCTTTTCAGTAATTACGAGAAAGCTCTCAGTAAATTACGAAACTTGCCAGTAACTATCAGAAATGGAATAATTTACGCTTACTGACAAAAATAAACTTTTTCTGCAGTGACTGTAAGCTACAGTATGCGGGACAGCTCACAAAAATGCTCAATAATACTCAGAAACATGCAATCGCGCATAGAAATGCTTAGCTTAAAAATAATAAATAACCATTTATTATTAATTTAAAATGTGAAAATTACCATTTGTCACAGTCTCCCCAGCTAATCGGGAAATCCGTCCCGGATTTCAATTTACGCTACTCGATGAGTTCGAAAAGAGATGAGGATATTTTCGCTTGATTTCATCCTCTCGCTCCCACGTATACTCGGGGCCTCTGCGAGAGTTCCAACGGACCTTCACAATTGGGATACGACTCTGCTTTAGCTGTTTAACTTCCCGGTCCATGATTTCAATCGGCTCCTCGATGAAATTCAGTTTCTCGTCAAGCTAAATCTCATCCAAAGGAATAACAACGTTATCATCAGATAAGCACTTTTTCAAGTTGCTGACATGAAAAACGTCATGCACAGCGCTGAACTCGGACGGCAGTTCGAGTCGGTAGGCTACCGGCCCGATTCTGGCAAGAATTTCGAAGGTTCCAATATAGCGAGGGTTCAGCTTCCCACGCTTACCAAATCTTATCACGCCTTTCCATGGCGAGACCTTTAAAATTAATTTGTCACCCACTTGGAACTCAAGGGGTTTTCGCCTCTTGTCGGCATAGCTCTTTTGACAGTCACGAGCCGCTTGCATTCAGCTCTTGATCTGCACAATCTTTTCAGTAGTCTCGTGGACTAGGTCTGGTCCGGTAAGTTGACTTTCACCGACTTCAGCCCAACATATTGGCGATCTGCACTTACGACCATAAAGTGCCTCATACGGTGCAGCCTTAATGCTAGTGTAATAGCTGTTGTTGTAGGAAAACTCGGCTAAAGGAAAATGCCTATCCCAGCCGTTCCCGAAGTCAATCACACAGGCTCTCAGCATGTCCTCTAACGTCTAAATGGTCCTTTCACTCTGACCATCAGTCTGAGGATGATAAGCAGTACTTATGTCAAGGTCGGTTCCCAATGCGTCCTGGAGCGACTTCCAGAAGTTAGACATGAATCGGCTGTCTCGATCAGAGATGATAGAGACAGGCACACCATGCCTTGCGACAATTTCCTTCACATACAGTCGCGCAAGTTTGTCCATGCTATCATTCTCCTTTATAGGAAGGAAATGAGCTGATTTAGTGAGACGGTCAATGATCACCCATATCGTGTCATAACCGCTCGACGTCTTAGGCAGCTTGGTGATAAAATCCATAGTGATGCGCTCCCATTTCCATTCTGGAATTTCAGGTTGAACAAGCAGACCGGACGGTCTCTGGTGTCCAGCCTTGACTTTCGAGCACGTTAAACATTTACCGACGTACTCGACTATATCGGCCTTCATGTTTGGCCACCGATACAACTTCTTCAAATCCAAGTACATCTTGTCGGATCCTGGATGGATGGAGTATTTGGATTTGTGGGATTCGTGCATGATCAAATCACGAATTCCTTCGTATAGCGGGATCCAACTCCTGTCCCCATAACACAAAACTCCATCGGATCTTTTTACAAAGCCATTCTCACTTTCTGGCATTCCGTAAACCTTCTCACGTGGTCGGTTTTCTTCCTTGAGTGCCTCGACCTGAGCCTCAAGAATTTTTGCTTAAAGCGGCGAACTGATCATCATCCCTAACAATCTGACTCTGAGGGGTTTGATCCGCTCTTTTCTGCCGAGGGCATCGGCAACCACATTTGCCTTGCCTGGGTGGTAACGGATCTCACAATCGTAGTCGCTAAGCAATTCCAGCCATCGGCGTTGCCTCATGTTCAGCTCCTTCTAGTTCAAGATGTGTTGTAGGATTTTGTGGTCGGTATACACCACACACTTAGTGCCATAAAGATAGTGCCTCCAAATTCTAAGTGCAAACACGACTGACCCTAACTCTAGGTCATAGGTTGTGTAGTTTTTTTCGTGCGTTTTTAGCTGACGAGAAGCGTATGTTATCACCTTCTCTCTCTGCATCAGCACAGCTCCCAAACCTTTGTGTGAAGCGTCACAATAAACAACAAAGTCTTCACTACCCTCAGGTAAGGCTAAAATAGGTGCACTACACAATCTTTCCTTAAGGAGTTGAAAAGCTTCTTCCTCCTTATCTCCCCAGTCATATTTCACATTCTTTTGTGTCAATTTAGTTAAAGGCTTAGCTATCTTGGAGAATCCTTCAATAAACCTTCGCTAATAATCGGCAAGTCCTAAGAATTGGCGTATTTCAGTGGGTGTTGTGGGTGTTGCGGTAACACCCTAGGCAAATCCCGCATTGGCCGTGACTTTTAGTGATGCTGGGACACATGTTAACATTCGCCTTATACAACAACAACGCGTTTTGTGGTCTAACGGTTAATCGTCCATACGGTTAAGCGTGCTCGTGTGAGAGTAGTACTGGCTTGGGTGACCTGTCGGGAAGTCTTCACATGAGGGCCACAAAAGCAAAGCCGTGAGCCTACGGGCAAAGCGGACAATATTGTGGTCTATAAGGCGAGGTGTTACAGGTGGTATCAGAGCCACTCCAAGCCGTTCGGAATGTGGGGCAAACCTCATCGTCGTTCTAGGACGATGAGTCCCTTAGACAGGGTTGTTACCCAACTTGAATCCCGGGACGGGATTCCCTTAAGGGGGGTGAATGTAACACCCTAGGCAAATCCCACATTGGCCGTGACTTTGAGTGATGCTGGGACATATGTTAACATTCGCCTTATACAACAACAACGCGTTTTGTGGTCTAACGGTTAATCGTCCATACGGTTAAGCGTGCTCGTGTGAGAGTAGTACTGGCTTGGGTGACCTGTCGGGAAGTCTTCACATAAGGGCCACAAAAGCAAAGCCGTGAGCCTACGGGCAAAGCGGACAATATTGTGGTCTATAAGGCGGGGTGTTACAGTTGCCCAATTCTTTATTGACTCGATCTTGGCGAGATCCACGTGAATACCTTGACTATCGATTACGTGACCCAGAAACTGCACAGTTGATATCCAGAATTCACACTTTGAAAACTTGGCATATAACTCCTCATTTTTCAATTATTCCAAAATTAGCTTGAGGTGTTCCTCATGCTCTTTCTCATTCTTGGAATATATCAGAATGTCGTCAATGAATACTATTACGAATTTATCCAAATACGGCTTACACACTCGATTCATGAGGTCCATGAATACAGCTGGTGCGTTTGTCAAGCCGAATGGCATAACTTGGAATTCGTAATGGCCATATCGGGTTCGGAATGCGGTCTTCGGGATATCCTCTTCCCAGACTCGAAGTTGGTGATAACCTGATCTCAGGTCTATCTTGGAATAAACCGATGAACCCTGTAGTTGATCAAATAGATCGTTGATTCTCGGGAGTGGGTATCGATTCTTGATGGTTAGCTTATTCAGCTCCCGATAGTCGATACACATCCTGAAGGATCCATCCTTCTTCTTAACAAACAAGACCAGAGCTCCCTAAGGCGAAGAACTCGGTCTGATGAAACCTTTTCCTGACAGTTCAGCTAACTAATCAGACAGCTCCTGTAACTCCGTCCGTGCTAGCCGGTAGGGTGCTCGCGCTACAGGCGCGGCTCCTGGCACCAAATCGATTTGAAATTCGATTTGTCTGGCCGGTGGGAGTCCAGGTAGGTCTTCTGGAAAAACTTCCGGGAAATCCCTCACGATTGGCACGTCTTCCAATCGTTTCTCTCTCGGATCCTTTTCTTTCTTTTCAGTAACATGAGCTAGAAAGAGGTGGCATCCGATCTCTTTCAATTATCAGAAACTCGTTCCCGTAGGGTACTTCGACGATCTTTTCATCACAGATAATGACGGCATGATATTTCGATAGCCAATCCATCCCTATGATGACGTCAAAACTACCCAACTCTACTGGCATGAGATCGATGTTGAATGGGTGGTTTAATAAGTTTAGAGTGCAACCCCTTATAATGGTATCTACTCTTTCTAGGTTCCCGTTAGCTAATTCTACGTCGAAGACATTGTCTAAGGTGGTTGGAACAATATCAATTAAAGAACTAAAAGCAGTCGACACAAAAATTCTATCTGCTCCCGTATGGAATAATACTGAAGCATAAAGATTATTTAAAAGAAACGTACTCGTCACCACATTCGGGTCATCCTGGGCTTCCCTTCTGCCCACAGCATAAACTCTTCCACGGGCTCCTCCTCCATTGCCCTAGTTTCCATTGTTAACTATTGCTCCCTGGTTACCATGACCACCACCATTTCCCTAATTTCTGGGTTTGTTGCACTCATTTCGGTAATGACCCTTTTCACCGCACCCAAAGCAGGTGACTTCCGCCCTACGGTTGTTGGGTGGTGTTGCTTGAGCGGTGGCTAGGGGTCTTGACCTACAGTTCTTTGCCAAATGTCCCACTCTCTGGCAGTTGTGGCATTTTACTGTGCACTGTCCCTTGTGGTGTAGCTTACAGCGGTTACAAAGAGGTGCATTCCTGTCATACCCCCTCTTATCACCTGAACCAGCTGTATAAGCTTTAGCTACTTCCTGCCTTTTGTTCTGAGAGTTGCTGTTACTACCCTTCGAGTGGTCTTCCCACTTCCTCTTGTTGTCAGCACTCTTTTTTGGGACATCCTCCAGTTCCTGGTCCATCAACTTGTTTGCTATCTCCATGGTTTCATGAAGATCTGCAGCCCTTGAGGTAATCACATCACCCCTTATGGACTTTTGCAAACCTTCGATATACCTCTCAATCAACCTCGTCTCAGTCTGAACCATTTCAGGACATAGCAAAGCCAGCTCCTGAAATCTCTGGTTGTAAGCAGCCATGTTGTTGTTCTGCACCTTCAAATTCCAAAATTCTATCTCTAACTTCTTGACCTCATTTCGTGGGCAATATTTCCTAAGCACTAATTCCTTAAATTCATCCCACGACATAGCATAAGCAACATCCATGTTAGCAGATTTCATGTAGTTGTTCCACCAGGTCAAAGCGGCATCCATGAAAGTGAAAGATGCGTACTGACCCTGTTGTCATCGTTACAACCACTGATGCGAAACACGGTTTCTAGCTTTTCAATCCACCTAGTCAAGCCAACAGCTCCCTCTGTTCCTCTGAAACCTCCAACCATGATCTTTCGGAATTCAGAGTAAGTGCAAACACGACTGTTGGTCACTGGCCTTGACGTTCCGGTGTTGGTGGTTGAATTGTTTGCGGCTGCGAGAGCGGCGACCACACGATCATTAACGAGCTGATCTAGAGTTGCTTGATTCACCACAGGTGGATTTGCCGCGACCCTGGCTGGGGCGGCGTTATCAGCAACTCGGCCCTGTGCGGCTCTTGCCGGGGCGGCATTCTCAGCAGTCCTTCCTCGCACTATCCTCGCTAGGGTAGGTGTGTTAGCAGTTTGTCCTCGTGTGACTCTAGTTGACTTTCGTTTAGGTTCCATTTATCTGCATCACAAGAAGATGACGATAAATGAGATCTCGATTATAGCAGGAAAGTGTCATATGAATATATGGGTATTGCAAACAGAATGCAAGAATAAAGTCAACCACAGAGGAAAAACGAACAATCGAATAGAAAACTAAGCTTGTTATATATATATATATATATATATATATATATATATATATATATATATATATATATCGAGTGAATAGAGGTTTACAAAATTACAAGCATGGTTAAGAGTTAGTGCTGGAATACTAAGTGATAACTAATCAGTCTAATGAGATACATCATCAACTAAACTACTCTAGGCTCGGTCACTGTCTAGGCGTAACTGCTCAAATGATGCAGTAATCCCTCCAATAGTAGTCTCCAACTGACTAACACGGTCTCTCAACTCCTGATTCTCTCTCATCACAGCACTAATCGTATGCTCTGCAGTCATAATCCTCTGCCACTGAGTACGATCAGTACCTCCAGCTCTCCTCAACATTCCCTGAATCCTGGTCTGGCCTCTGCCCAAACCGATAGCCCTAAAGTCCAAGTTCCTAAGCTCACTACCATGCAATCTCTCCAATGCATCCAATCTAGCTCTCAGTCCGATCATCAAACGTCTGTCAGAATACATCTCCTTAAACAACACACAAGCAGCCCTGTCAACTGTCCCAATCCTCCTCTCAACAATCTGAATGCGGTCAGACTGCTCTAACCTCTCGATCTGGTCTGAGCGTACATCAAGTAGACTGGCCTGATTCGAAAGCTGAATCCATACCTGCTCCATATCAGTGGGTTCCTCGAGTTCTGCAAGCGGAGAAACCACTGTTGATAGAAGCGGAGAAGGTATCGGAGATGGAGATGATGGAGTGTACTCCGGACTAGCTGCACGCACACCGTGCTGGTATCACAAGCAATATCAATCCACTGACTATCACTCATATCCTGTATCTGGGTAGCCCTAGAACTCTGCCCTACCTCAAGTATTCCCTGCACATCCTCCATGATGCCCTTACCATCCCGTGGCATCGTCACCTGATCCACATCCATCGGTGCTTCCCTGTCCCTGTCATCACCCGCACAAATAGGAGCGTGCTCAATGGGTGCTGTCACTGCTGGTGTAGACTCTACCTGAACCTACTCTGGATCCTCCACTGGATCCTCATCCTCATCTGAATAAGACTCAAGGGATCTCCGAAGTCTCTGACTAGGAGGGGAACGGTCTGGAGATGACATGAGTGACTGAGATGGTGATGAAGTAGGGGTACCCGGGTAGCCAAAACAGGTCCTTCTGAGTGGTGAAGATAATACAAATGATAGCTGGATGCGACATCCATGGACTCTCCTATACGAAGCCCGACGTCTGATAGGTGGGGTAATCTGAGCATGCTGGGTGATAGTGTAAAGCTGGGCTGGAGATGAGCGGTGAGCAGTAGTGTAGCGGGGTAAGTATGGTGAGGTAGACACTGGAGTAGTGTGTGTATGCTGAGCTGGAATGTGTGGTTGAACAGCGGTTCTGACACTTTCCATCAACGGGTCATCTGAAAATGGAACTGGTTGTCGCAACGGGGAAGTGTGTCCAGTAGCAAGTACCTCATCATGTGCATCGGAAGGGAGAGACATAGTCTGTGACAAATACGGTGCGGCATGTGTAAGTATATAGAAAATACTTATATCATACTTCCTACGTCTCAAAATAATTGTCAGGAGACAAGAATCACATAGTTTAATAAAAGTGGAGCCACTTTTTTTTTTTCAACCAATCACAGAGAATATTCCCCTACTATATTATCTAGTTTTTACTTAAAAGGGAAAGTTGACAATTATTTTGAGACATCCCAAAATAGAAATATGGACAATATTTTTGAGACGGAGGGAGTACAAGTTAAGTAAAATACTCAAATAACATAATATAAAACTTAATCATATAAAGCAAATAACGCTCAAATCACAGCAAGCTAGGCAGACAGGCATCTGGCGGTCATAAGGAAAGTTTTTCATAAATCGGTTATAGTTTAGGGTTTTTATAACCTAGGCTCTGAATACCAATCTGTAAAACCTCCAAAATCAAGATTTGCGGAAGCATACATAATTGGGTGCTACTAAATCGATAATCACAACACAAGATATAGAGAACGGATTAAAAATCCATTTTAAAATACATTACATATTCAAAGACATATTGTCATACATCAAATTCAGTTCAAATAAAATGTAGCCCATTTAACAAGCGGTCCCAAATTCAGAGTTTAACGCATCAATAAAAACATTTCCAACAATTTTTATGACCATCGCCATGCCCTGCCTTCAGTAAACACATTCTCAATTTCCTGAGAAAAACATGCTAAAAGTCAGCTAACGCTGGTGAGTTCATAGGTTTAAAGTAAATAAGCACATATGAACCATAGCAAATGTTCAGCAAATCACACACTATCCCGCTATGCAAACGGCAAGCTCATCCAACCGAACTAGATAAACAATATGCCTAACTGGCATAGCAAATAAAGGGTGCCCGCGAGTGTTAATCCCCAGACACTCGGCAAATTTCCATATGGTATACGTTCGCATTGACTATGCCGAGCCAACCGAACGGGGGAGTCACCCCCAATAGATATATTTATATCACACGCGTTTCCCAACAGGAATTGACGGTTGATGATAGTGGGCGCAATAGGATTCAGCTAACTTAGGTTTCTGCATACAAGTGTGTATAAAAACAAAGACATTTTTGGTCCATGAAAACAATTTTTCATGTTTCTCACCTCAAGGTTTATAAAAGCAATACGTATAAAAATGGGGCTATAAACTCACCTTAAAACAATAGCAATCTGCTAATCAATCAACAATACAGTGCAACCGCTCCGACACGCGACCTAGATCAGTATGGTAAGTATTAGCGAAATATCCGTATTTTAAATGTCTTAACTCAATGGAAAAGTTTACGTGCGACCAGTGCTAGTGTATTTCTTGCTTGCTGTGTGGTAAAGTACATTTCAAAATGGTTTATCGTATATAACTCTTTGGTGATGGCTCATGGTGAAAGTGTACGGCGAATATACGTGTGACAGAACTTCCGTGCTTTGCTTGTAGCAAACTGCGTAAGTAATATATATATATATATATATATATATATATATATATATATATATATATATATATTATCGTATATATATATATATATTTAATAATTAAATATTTAATTAATTAAGACTTATGATTAATTAAATAGTCATTGAATAATTAATATGATAATGGTGCTAGTGGGTTAATATTATATTATAAATTATTATAATAATTTATAATATAATAATGTTTATAACAAAAGTTATAAGTATTTAGTTTTCGAGAAATTTATAAGTGTTGGGAATTAAATGTTCTAAAGATCAGTATTGGGAATTACAAGTTCACAAAGTTAGTACTGCTGAGAAGAATACACTAACAGTTCCTACTGCTAGTGTATGTCTAAAGCCTCTCAAGTTATAACTAACAGTACTAACTGAAGTTAGTACTGCTAGTACAAAGAAGGTACTGCTGGTTGATCCTACTGCTGGTGTAACTCATACTACTGCTGGATGGATAAGTGTCGCGTTTACTACTGTTGGTTGGATAAGTATAAAAAGATATTTGTGTATAAAAGTCAAGTATATACGGTAGATAATATCTTTGATTTGTAGTCAGTCAAACAAGTTGTAAACATAGATACATGTTGTATCTTAGCTACTGACACACTCAACACATGTAAAGCAAGTAGTTCGACAAGACTTATCATTTATTGTAAAGATCTTCTTTGGACTATAAAAAGAAGATCTTAGACTGGATATTTTGTGTGACTAAAAAAGTACTTAATTCATATGCTTAGAATATCTATCAAGAACAAAAGAATATAACTTATCATAGAAATCATAAGTCATAGATTCAAGGTTTGTAACCCTAGTGATAGTGAAGATCACTCGTATTATTATCTTAATAATATTGACTCGTTTGGTTTTAACATTGTGTGTTCATTGTTCATTACTCAAGCATTACTTTCCATTTCCAATAACCAAATAACCTTATAAGTGTGGTTAAGTAGATTCCGCATACTTAACCATATTAACTCAAAGTATCACATACACAAGTTACAAAGGACTAACATCCTGCAATAGTGTATCGAATCCTTCTCAATTGGTATCAGAGCTAGGCTGATATATTTGATTTAGAAGAAGAAGAAGAAATGGACGTGGAAAATACTCAGACTGCAAATATTGCTGCAAAGTTGCCTATGATCAAACAGAATGAGTTTGAGTTATGGAGGTTAAGGATTGAGCAATACTTTATGGTTCAAGATTATGCTCTTTGGGATATCATTATGTTTGGTGATTCTTTTTCACTAGGTTATACAGATGTCATTCTTGAAGGCAAAACAATTCGGAAAAGAAATACTGGACCAACTACCAATAAAGAAACGATACAGAAGAGGAATGATCAAAAGACAAGAAATTTGTTGCTTATGACCATTTCTGGTGAACAGATGCTTTCTTTTAGCAAGTATCCTGATGCAAAAATTCTTTTTGAAGAGATTTGTGCATGGTTTGGTGGTAATGAAACTACCAAGAAAACACAGAAGACATTGCTGAAACAACAATTTGAAAACTTTAGTTCAAATAGCAATGAATCTCTTGATAAGCTGTTCTCTATATTACACAAGCTTTTCAGTCAGTTAGCTATGTTGGGAGTTGAGATAGCCAAGGAAGATCTCAACATGAAGTTTTTAAGAAGTCTACCTGAAGAATTCCATACTCATGTGGTTGTCTGGATGAACAAGCCAGGCATAGAAACCATGAAACTCAATGATTTGTACAACAACTTCAAAATTGTTGAACAAAGTCTAAAGAAGTCTGGAAGCTATAGTACTAGTTCTGGGAATATGGCATTTATGTCATCTCCCAACATTAGTAAGTCTGAAGAGGTAGATGAAGATGAAGGTGTTTCTACTGCTAGTTATGGTGTTTCTACTGATACTACACAAAAGAATGTTGCTGTACTTGGAGATCCAACATTCTATGTATTCATGTCTAGTCAAACTAGTGGTTCTCCTCTAAATCATGAAGACCTTGAACAGGTGGATGATGATGATTTAAAAGAGATGGATATCAAGTGGCAGGTTGCTTTACTGAGCATAAGGGCTAAAACTTTTTGGCAAAGAACAGGAAAGCAGATTACCATTAATGGTAATGAAACTGCTGGGTTTGATAAGAAGAAAGTAGAGTGTTTCAATTGTCACAAGGTGGGACACTTTGCAAAAGAGTGCAGAAAGCCAAGAAAGTAAGAAAGTAGGAGCACATGGACAAGCAAGATAAAAAGAAGGAAGTCACTGTGGAAGAGCCAAAGGCTATGCTAGCCATGGATGGTGTTAGCTATGATTGGAGCTTCATGGCTGATGAAGATGAAGCACCAAAAGAAGCTGCAATGGTGGCAACTGAGACTGCACTGATGGCCTTTTCTGATTCAGAGGTAAATTATATAATCAAGTGTAATGAATCTTGTTCTGCTCTTAAAGATTATGAAAAACTTTAAAAGGAATCTGATGATCAACTAGAAGAGCTATATAACACACTTGCTAATTTAGCTAATCATAAAAGAGGTCTAGCTGTTCTTGAAAAATAAATCTTACATTTTCAAGGAAATGAATCTAAGTTTAGTGATGACATGGCTAACCTAAAAAGAAACTTAGAATTCAAAGATGAATGCATTATTGTGCTGAATGAATCACTAGCAAAACATAAAAAGGCAAATGAAAATGTTAAGATAACAGTAGATACATAGCTTATGCCTCAGATGGAATCAATAAAATTTGGGAAGCTCAAGTTGTTAATAAAGCTAAGTCTGGTATAGGTTACAATTCTGTTCCTCTGCCATACAGAGGTGTTCCTTCACCTCCAGGTATTGACCTAGCTCACACAGGTTTCGCTGAGTTTCAAGAACCAATAATGGAATATGGTTCTAAGTCTACTGAGAGTCCTAAGGTAGAGAAAGTAAGTGAAAGTATATGTAATATTTCACTTCCTAAGGACAAGGTATCCTCTGATAGGAAATCAGATGTTGTAGTCATTGAGGACTGGAAATCTGATAGTGATGAAGAAGAACAGGTTATGCCTAAACCTGAAGTGGTTAAGAAAGCAGGAACGAGTGTTCCTAAGACAGTAAAAAATCATACTGATAGGCCTAAAATCAATGTTAAACATGTTAGGCAACCAGTTAGGTATTGTGAGCAATACAGAACCACTAACAAGCCTAAAGGCAACCAAAGGAATTGGAATGGCCTTAAGTCTCACCAACTAGGTGATGAATTTGGCTTCTATAACAAAGCTTGTTTTGTATGTGGAGAATTTGACCATCTTGCAGCTTTCTGCAACCAAAGGGTATATGGGTATACACACAATAGGGTGAATTTAAAAAGGCAAACTCCTAAAAGTCACTCTAATAATACAAGAACAATACCCAAAACAGTTTCATTTAAGTCTGGACCAAAAGCAGTTCCTACTGCTAGACCAAAAGTTCATACTGCTAGACAAGCAGTTTCTACTGCCAGACCTTTTTACTCTGTTTACCCAAAACCAGCAGTTCAAAATGCAAAAGTAACTTTCAAATATGCATCTAAAACTGCTCAAAGGCCCATTCAAACAAAAGAAGTGGTCCAAAAACAAGTTTAGAAACCAAAGGGAACAACTGCAAAGCTAGCCGTTTCTACTGCTAGGCAAGCAGTTCATACTGCTGCTAGGGAAAACAGGGCAAATGCTGTTAAGGCCTCAGCATGTTGGGTTTGGAGACAAACTAAATCCAATGGTGCATCAACCATTCTTAAGAGATTAAATTACGTTGATGCACGAGGCAGATCCAAATCAGTAATGGCTTGGGTCCCCAAAGGAAACTAATATTCCTCATTTCTATGCAGGAACATTCAACTGATAAACAAGAGGATCAAGGATTCTCAGATAGTGGATGTTCAAGGCACATGACTAGCAACATGTCTTATCTTTCAGATTTTCAATCAATAAATGGAGGATATGTTAGCTTTGGAGGAGGTATTGGTGGCAAAATTTTTGGTAAAGGTACAATTAAAACCGGAAATTTAGATTTTGAAGATGTGTACTATGTGCAAGAGCTTAAGTATAATCTTTTTAGTGTCTCACAAATGTGTGACAAAAAGAACAAAGTTCTTTTCACTGACACCGAATGTCTTGTACTTTCTCCTAATTTTAAGATGCCTGATGAAAGTCAAGTACTTCTTAAAATTCCAAGAAAGGGAAACATGTACAGTGTTGATATGAAGAACATTGTTCCTAAAGAGGCACTTACTTGTCTAGTTGCAAAGGCCACGTTGGATGAATCAATGAAAAGGCATAGGAGGCTTGGTCACATTAATTTCAAAACCATAAATAAGATTGTTAAGAATGGTTTGGTAAGAGGTTTACCTCAAAAACGATTTGAAAATGACCAAACATGCATTGCTTGTCTTACAGGCAAACAACACAAAGCCTCTTGTAAGCCCAAAATTTTTAACTCTATTGATCAATCATTGTTTATGCTTCATATGGATTTATTTGGACCTACTTTTGTTAGTAGTATGATGCATAAAAGATATTGTCTAGTTATTACTGATGACTATAGCAGATTTACATGGGTTTTCTTTTTAGGTTCTAAGGATGAGCCTTCTAGCAACCTTAAGACATTCATTACACAGATAGAAAACCAAGTAGACAAAAGAATAAAAGTCATTAGATGTGATAATGGGACAGAGTTTAAGAATAGAGTTATGGATGACTTCTGCAAGGAAAAAGGTATTAGGAGAGAATTTAGTGTAGCTAGAACTCTTCAGCAAAATGGAGTAGCTGAAAGGAGAAATAGAAAACTCATAGAAGTTGCTAGAACCATGTTAGTCGACTCTAAGTTGCCTATCACTTTTTGGGCTGAAGTAGTTAATACTGCTTGCTATGTCCAGAATAGGGTTTTGGTTGTCAAATCTCACAATAAGACATCATATGAGCTTTTTAGAGGTAGAACTCCTGTAATAGGATTTCTTAGACCTTTTGGATGTCATGTGACAATACTGAATACCTTAGACCATCTAGGAAAGTTTGATGGTAAAGCAGATGAAGGATTCTTAGTTGGATATTCTCTTAATAGCAAAGCTTTTAGAGTATACAACTCAAGAACTAGAAGAGTAGAGGAAAACCTGCATGTTGAATTTTTAGAAAATAAATCCAATGTAGCAGGTCAAGGTCCTAATTGGCTATTTGATCTTGAGACACTAACCTATTCTATGAATTATGTGCCTGTTGTTGCAGAAACTAATGATCTTTCAGGTTCACAAGCAATACATGAGGCAGGGTTACAAAAGGAGACAAATCAAGATTATGTATGGATGCCAATATGGACAAGTACAAGTGTGGCTTCAACTTCAACAAATGATGAATCTTCTTCAGATAAAGCTAAAGAAGGGGTTGAAGATGAAAACAAGGAAGATGAACAAGAAGAACAAGTCAGCAGTACAATCATTATTCCTACTGCTGAGCCAAAAAGTTCATACTGCTGAGACAGAGCAAGATACTGTCAGGCAAACAGTTCATACTGATAGGCCAAATGTTTTTACTGCTGGCCCATCAGTCTCAACTGAAGCATATTTCTCAGAAGAAGAAGTTGATTTCAATAATCTTCCACCTAACTATCATGTTCCTACAACACCACACTCAAGGATTCACAAAGTCCACTCCCTGGACAATGTAATTGGAGATGTACAATCAGGGGTGAAGACAAGGCAACGACTGATGTCTTCAGACCAACAAGGGCTTCTTGATGCCCTTTATGCTTCAAAGCAGCATGAGTTTGCAAACTCTTGCTTATTTGTATGTTTTCTATCACAAGCAGAACCAAAGAATGTTCTTAAAGCCCTAGATGATTCAAACTGGATAGAAGCTATGCAAGAGGAGCTTCTTCAGTTTAAGATTCAGAAGGTATGGGTGCTAGTTGATTTACCCAAGGGTGTAAGGGTAATTGGCACTAGATGGGTTTTCAGAAATAAAAGGGATGAAAGGGGCATAGTGATTAGGAATAAGGCTAGATTAGTAGCCCAAGGGTACACACAAGAAGAAGGGATAAACTATGAAGAGGTTTTTGCTCCAGTAGCAAGGATTGAAGCCATTAGGTTATTTTTGGCTTATGCTTCATTTATGGGCTTCACAGTTTATCAAATGGATGTTAAGAGTGCATTTTTATATGGTACTATTGAAGAGGAGGTATATGTCTCACAACCTCCAGGGTTTACTGACCCAGATCATCCAGACAAAGTGTACAAGGTAGCAAAAGCTCTTTATGGCCTTCATCAGGCTCCAAGGGCTTGGTATGAAACACTGGCTTCCTACTTAATAGAAAATGGATTTCAAAGAGGCAAGATAGATCAGACATTATTCATCAAGAAGTACAAGAGTGATCTTTTGCTAGTTCAGGCGTATGTGGATGATATCATCTTTGGATCTACAAGGAAGGAAATGTGTTTAGAGTTTGAGAAACTTATGCATCATAAGTTTCAGATGTGTTCCATGGGGGAACTTACATTCTTTTTGGGTCTGCAAGTTAAGCAATCATGTGAAGGCATATTTATTAGTCAAGATAAGTATGTTGCAGAGATTCTTAAAAAATTTCAATTTGCTGATTCAAAAGTGGCAAGCACACCAATGGACTCTGAGAAGCCACTTCTTAAAGATTTATATGGAGAAAATGTAGATGTACACACATACAGATCTATGATAGGCTCTTTGATGTATCTCACATCATCAAGACCTTATATCATGTTCTCTGTTTGTGCTTGTGCAAGATTTCAGGTAACTCCAAAGGTTTCTCATTTAACAGCTATCAAGAGGACTTTTAGATATCTTAAGGGTCAACCTAGGTTGGGTCTATGGTATTCTAGAGAATCACCTTTTGACTTGGTAGCATTTTCAGATAGTGATTATGCAGGTGTGGAAAACTAGAAGGGGGGTTGAATAGTTTTACGTCTTTTTAATTTATCATAAAACCTTTGTTTACTTTTAAAAACTTAGATTCAAGTTTGTTATGAAAAATAAAACTTAATCCTTATTATTAGTTATATATATATTCTTTTAAATTGATTGTAAAAGTTTTGGTTTCTTGAATGGAGTTTCAAATTGATCTTTATGTGAAGTCGACCTCTAAGTAATACTAACAATTATATAATCCTATGTGTATGAAAGTAATGACGATGTAAGTAAAGAAATAAATAAGGGATGGAAAGATCTAACCGAGACACGAGAGATTTATAGTGGTTCGGCTACAAGGACACCTTCCTTGCCCTACTCCACTCCCCGAGCACCAAGCTCGAGAGTTTTCTTCACAACTTCAATAAGCTCCCTTATGGCGGAGAAAACCTTAAACGACTTTGGCTTACACCGGCTTAACGACACAAAGCTAAATGTCGAGTTCTAATGGTAGCTAGAACCAATTTCACAACTTCACAACACAACTTCTTCACGACTTATTCACAACGGCTTCACGACTTGAACTCTAGAACTTCACGACTAGGACTTCACGACTTCAACACGACCGCTTCACAACTTCTATGCTATGGATTCACGACTTCAACACAAGGACTTCACGACTAGGACTTCACAACTTCAACATGACCGCTTCACAACTTCTATGCTACGGCTTCACGACTTCAACAATAGGACTTCACGACTAGGAATTCATAACTTCAACACGACCGCTTCACAACTTCTATGCTACGGCTTCACGACTTCAACACTAGGACTTCACGACCTCTACCTTACGGCTTCGCGACTTCTATGCTACGGCTTCACGACTTCTACACAACGACTTCACGTCTTCTAAGCTACGGCTTCACAACTTCTACACCACGGGTTCACGACTTCTACACCACGGCTTCACAACTTCTACACTATGTCTTCACAACTTCTATACCACAACTACTTATACAACTTCTTCACTACTTACACACAACACTAATCTACTATACACACCTTACACACAAATGAATGAATGATTTACAAACTTTGTTAAACTAACAACTTAAGTAACAAGATGATACTAAGTTGTAATACTTCTAATCTTGATTGATAGAAGTATTCTTCTTTTGCACTTGGATGGATGAAACTTGGATCACTTGGAGACCAATGCTTAAGAGAATATGATCAAAGGATTTTAGAAAGTATTTACAAGGATTAGAGAGGATTTAGAACAGAAAGTTTAGGGTGCAAAAGGTGAGTAAAAATCCAGGGGAAGGCTGGTATTTATAGGCAGAAAAACTGGACAGCTGGAGGCTACTGGAGCGTGGTCGGCTCCCTTAAATAGGGGGGCGGTCCCCTTAATTTTAAGGGGGCCGCCTAGCATAATTAAGGGGGGCGCCCTCCCTAGCCATTGCCCAGTTTTGTCTTTTTGTGGGGAAGGTTTTTCTGGAACATTTTTACTGATTTTGGTTGAAAATTTGAATTCATAAATTTATAATGAATTAAACTTTTTTATTTATTACCAAAAATGTTTTTCTAAAAGATATAAAATGTTTTTGACATTTTATAAAAAATCTAGTGTTTAAGAAAATGTTCCTTTGATCATATAATGCATTAAGTATTAGTTCATTCATACCTTAAGTGATTTGAGTTGTAGAAATAGATATTTACAACTAAATACTTGTTTACGTCATAATTTTCCTATTAATGATTTTACATTTTGTGATTATCAAAACGTAGAGATATCGAAAAATATTAATAACGTGTTTAGGTATTATTTATATCAACAATCTCCCCCTTTTTGATGATTACAAAATCTAAACTCATTAAATTGAAAAGTTAATTTTTAATTAAGTATTTAGTGAGTTTATATCTATTTCTCCCTCTTTTTGTAGAATCAAAAAGGTTAAGCCGACAAGTTTTAGAAATAAAATTTTTCGGGACGATAACTCCCCTTTGGTGTGTACTCCCCCTCGTTCATGTGCATAAATGAAACGATATATGGGATTCTTACAAGAAAAATATTAGAAGCACAAGCATATATATAGCAAAAATAAGCATGCATATAAAATAAAGACATTCATTCATAAAAGAAATGTTGTGTATAAATACACAAACATATAAGATTACATTCAATCCTACATAAGCTAGTAAGTAATGCAATCTACATAATCACTCTAGGAGTACATGATCTTCCATGGGGCTTGCACACAAAATAGTTTTGAAAATTATTTTTAATTAAGCATTGCATATGCTTAATTGGGTGAAAATGGAGGTGGTGGTGGTGTAGTGGGTGAAGGTGGTGGAGGTGGTGGTGGTGGTGGGTTGGTAATCATGTGTTCAAGTGATGAAAACATGTAGTGTATCTCATCTCTAAGACCAAAGATTATGGTCCGGTTATGGATGCAACAAAGACAATTGTCACCATGGGCTTCAAGCAATGCCCAAGGTATGGGAAAGAATGGTTGTGGGATTGGTGATGGTGAGAAATGAGCATCAAGAGGTGTGATGGGTGATAGGGAAATGGCAAGTTGGGTGGATGGAGATTCTTGAGTGGATGGTGGTGATGATGCTTTTGGTGATGATGTTAGGTGAGTGTTGATGTAGTCATTGATGGATGAAGTGGATGGTATGGAGGAAGATGATGCTCCATGGGTAGAGGGTGTTTTTGATGGTGCATTTGGTGCACTTGGGGATGAACTTTGAGGTGGTGGTGATGGTGTTTTGGTGTCATCTTGGGTTAAGTCAATAAAGAGTTGTTTTGGTGGTATGATGACAAGTCTTTGCTTCCTTGGAGTCTTAGAGATGGAGGATTTTGGTGATAACATGGTGGTTTTGGATGGTGAAGGATGATGGAATGAGAGGTGATTATATGGAGGGAATATATAATATGAAAATGTGGTTGGTTTAGGTTAATTTTTGAGGTTTTGTTGTAAGATTCCAATACCAGTTCGTCCATAAAGAGAAATGGTAGCTGGGGCTAGATAAAAGGGGTCACATGATGCAAAAGAAAACAGTGAATTTCACTTCCCAGATGGCCGGTCCCCTTAATTGCTGGCCGACCCCCTTAAAATTAAGGGGACCGCCTAGGGAATTAAGGGGGCCGCCTATCTGATGTTTTCCCAGGCGACCAAATTTGAAAAATTTCCAGAAAAGGGTCATTGTTAGGGTGTATTTGCAGCAAGCTCCATTTGAATCATGTACATTAGGAATGATTTAATAGTAGCAATAACATATTAAGAAGAATAATGTTTATATGTAGACTACTAAGATCATATTGTAAGCATGTCATGAGCAATATATATATATATATATATATATATATATATATATATATATATATATATATATATTATATATATATATATATATATATATATATATATATATATATATCATAATGAAACAAAAAGATGAAACAACACATTCATAGCAAACATATATAAGAAAGAAAGACACAAACATTCATTAATTTAAAATGATTATGTGACAAACATAATCATTGTTACAACATACATAGTGCTTAAAGCATACATTTGTTAGAGAATTCTAATTTGCCTAAGAAATCCATTTGACTTGCTTGATGATGGAGGAGTTTTTGAAATGAAAAAAAGTGAGAGGGTGAGTAAATGGGATTAATGAAGGTATATGTTTGGGTGTATGGAGGTTGGAGATGGTTGTGGTGGAGACATTGGAGGTGGAGAGTTTGGAGCGGACCATGATGGATGAAGGTTTTGATGTTGTTCAAGTGGGGATATTGGATTGGATATAGTGAGAAGATACTCAATCCAAGTAAAGTGCTCATTTAGAGCAATGGTTTGTTGTTGAAGAAAGATGCAACAAGGACAATTGTTGACATGTTTCTCAACTTGGTTTTTGTTGTGGGGTGATGTGGGAGAGCTAGATGAAGGTTGATCAAGGTTTCTTTGGGCTAGGTGTAGGGCAAGAAGAGCACTAAGCTCATGAGCTTCCTTGAGTTCCTCAACGAACTTCAAGTGTTCGGATGAAGGTGATGATGGTAAAGTGTTGTTGTTATGAGGGATGGATGTTTGCACATGCAACATAGGGGTAGCATGTGAGTTGGTAGGAGGTGGTGGTGACACTCTTGGTGGTGGAGATGTTTGTGAACTTGGGTAATCATGAGTGGATGAAGATGGTGATATGGATGAATTTGATGATCCAAGAGTGGTGAGTGTTTTTAATGATGCATTGGTGGGTTGAGTGTGAATGAGATTAGGATTGAAGTTTTGGGATTGATCATAGGGAGATGAAGGGTTAGGGATGGATGATTGGTTATGTGTTTGAACAACATCATTTGTTGGGTTATGGCAAGTTTCAAGCTTCCTCCTCTGAATTGGTCTCACCGAGATTTTGGCAACTCTTGAGGGTTTTGATTTTGGGTAGTTGGAGGATGACATGTTTGAGTGGATGATATGAATGAGCATTTATGATGAGGAGGTGCATTTATAGTGTAGGAATGATGTGGTTTAGGAAGGTAAATTTTGGTGGGTGGTTTATGACAAAATGTGTTTGTGAATTTTGGGAAGAATGGAATAAAATGGATTGGAAATTGAAAAAGAAAACAGTAAGCCGGATCTCCAAATGGCCGGTCCCCTTAAATAGGGGCCGGTCCCCTTAATTTTAAGGGGGCCGCCTAGATATTTAAGGGGGCCGCCCATCTGCTGACTTCCAGATTACTGAAAATGGGTTTTTGGCAGAAATTTGTAGAAAAGGTTGTGTTTTTGAGTTCAGTTTCAAGCAAGTCCAACTTTTCTCAAGGAAATTTAGGATTTAATAACTCATATATGCTAAGCATATTTATTTAAGTAACTTTATTTATCATGCAAACTACTCATTAAGCATATAACATGTATATACATATATTGGACAAGAAGATAATACATAGCACCAAGTAATTCATAGTATCATACTTAGGAAGATTAAAGGCTAGTTAATTAATCCTAATGATTATCTATGTACAAGGAAATGAGGAGTTGTGATAGCATGGACTTCTAGACTTGTACCAAGTGAGATCTTTAATAAGAAAACCATGATTTTTCATTTTTGATTTAGTTCACTTATAAGTGTCATATACACAAGTATATATGACATATATGAGATCACCAAGCATGATTTAAATAGATGTTTTTAGCATTATTCAACAATGTTTGAAAGTAGGTTCTTTTGTGGATGTGAAAGATTATTGAATCGCAAGACGGATATACCTAAAGTGTAAAGGCAGTGTAACTTATCAAGCTAAGCATATCCTAAGGCAATGATTAACAAGACTATATGCATGAAGTGACTACTTGAGAAATTTAAAAAGAGAACTTACCTCACGTCCTAGCTATTCTTCTTAATATCTCAGATGATGAATGGAGTGCGAATGATGGGTGAGTCTTCAAGATAACGAAGGAGTGAAAGTCTATCGTAGCAAGCTCTCAACGCCTTAATAGACCGAACGGCTTGACCCGAACTTGTTTTGTACTTTATAGCAAGGTTCTTATTGACTTTGACTCCAATATGACATAGGTCACACTTAGATGAGATGTCGAGAGAATCCATAAATATTCCACTACATCACTAGCAATTACTTGAGATGGATTATCATGTGAGATATTGAGTGTGATTCAATATTTGATAATTCATTTGTCTTCGCGCGCATGTTTCAAATGTGAGAAGGTTGACGTGAAATAGAGTTTCTTTCCCTTGTGTGTTTCGTCACCTAATCAATTAAAACAACTTGGTACCCGGATTCTCATGGGTCCGAGATGGTTAGTTGAGGACATCCATTGCATTTGAATGCACATGGTGAGGATGTCGCCAAGAAGTACAAGAATTCCTTAACAGTTTGTTTCAAGATACAAACAGTGGATTTCTTGACTTATATCATTTATAATCATTGTAATTAACCTTATTTCTAAATTTCTCTAATAGGTTTTTTAATTTTAATTTGTTTTGATTTACTAGTTGATGAGTTATCCGAATTAAATCCTAAACCGGTTTTATCATTGAATGGCTTTTGACAACTTAGTAAGAATTTAAGAGATTTGGAGCTTTCTTCAAATTTAGCTAATATTTTTGCTCTTTCATTTAATCTTTTAATTTCAAGTTTATAATCTTGACATATTTTGCATTCTAGATCAATTTCAATATTACTTTCAAGTCTAGACATTTTATCTTCTAAAATTATTTTTTTTTCAAGATTACTTTCAAAAGTTTTTTATGATTTATGTTTAGAAATAGTTTTTAAATCTATGTTGCAAAAATGTTTAAACTCATTTTCTAGTTTTGAAAATTGTAATATGAATGGATCATAGCAAAAATGTTCGGTTTCGGATTGTACCTTATTTGGAGTTTTATCTAGTTTGCATTCGTCACATACCGGATGATGATCTTCTCCTTCGTCTGTGTCACCCCATGATATTTGATTGAGTTCACTTTGGAGTTGATTCATGTAGTCTTCGTCGTTAATACCTTCATTAACAACATTTGAACTAGTAGCACATGTATCTATTTTATCTAAATGTTTATCTATTAAATTTTCTAAAATGACTAATTCATGTACAAGATCAAAATCCTCATCTTTGGCTTGACATTTTTCTTGATGAAAGTTTAAGAGATTTTTCCAAATATCATTTGCCGTTTTACAGAAAGATATTCTTTCATATTCAACTTTCGGCAAGGTTTTGTAAATAATTATTTTAGCTTCATTATTTTTGTTATTCTTTGCTTTTAAATAATCATTTTGAGTTTCAAAATCCGTTTTTGTTTGACTTTCAAAATCCGTTTTTGTTGGTTGAGAGTCACCAATTGAAATGACATGCCAAAGATCTAGATCAATTGATTTCACATAATTTTCAAATTTATTTTTCCATTCAAGAAAAGTATAGTTTTCAAATAGTGGTGGTGTTTGCATAAATTCCCCTTCTAAATATTTTTCGGATTCCATAGATCGATTCAAGTTTTAAAATACAGTATATTTTAAAGATCTTGATTGACGTGGCTCCTGATACCAATTGTGGAAAACTAGAAGGGGGGTTGAATAGTTTTACGTCTTTTTAATTTATCATAAAACCTTTGTTTACTTTTAAAAACTTAGATTCAAGTTTGTTATGAAAAATAAAACTTAATCCTTATTATTAGTTATATATGTATTCTTTTAAATTGATTGTAAAAGTTTTGGTTTCTTGAATGGAGTTTCAAATTGATCTTTATGTGAAGTCGACATCTAAGTAATACTAACAATTATATAATCCTATGTGTATGAAAGTAATGACGATGTAAGTAAAGAAATAAATAAGGGATGGAAAGATCTAACCGAGACACGAGAGATTTATAGTGGTTCGGCTACAAGGACACCTTCCTTGCCCTACTCCACTCCCCGAGCACCAAGCTCGAGAGTTTTCTTCACAACTTCAATAAGCTCCCTTATGGCGGAGAAAACCTTACACGACTTTGGCTTACACCAGCTTAACGACACAAAGCAAAATGTCGAGTTCTAATGGTAGCTAGAACCAATCTCACAACTTCACAACACAACTTCTTCACGACTTATTCACAACGGCTTCACGACTAGGACTTCACGACTTCAACACGACCGCTTCACAACTTCTATGCTATGGCTTCACGACTTCAACACAAGGACTTCACGACTAGGACTTCACAACTTCAACACGGCCGCTTCACAACTTCTATGCTACGGCTTCACGACTTCAACACTAGGACTTCACGACTAGGACTTCACAACTTCAACACGACCGCTTTACAACTTCTATGCTACGGCTTCACGAATTCAACACTAGGACTTCACGACCTCTACCTTACAGCTTCGCGACTTCTATGCTACGGCTTCACGACTTCTACACAACGACTTCACGTCTTCTAAGCTACGGCTTCACAACTTCTACACCACGGGTTTACGACTTCTACACCACGGCTTCACAACTTCTACACTATGTCTTCACAACTTCTATACCACAACTACTTATACAACTTCTTCACTACTTACACACAACATTAATCTACTATACACACCTTACACACAAATGAATGAATGATTTACAAACTTTGTTAAACTAACAACTTAAGTAACAAGATGATACTAAGTTGTAATACTTCTAATCTTGATTGATAGAAGTATTCTTCTTTTGCACTTGGATGGATGAAGCTTGGATCACTTGGAGACCAATGCTTAAGAGAATATGATCAAAGGATTTTAGAAAGTATTTACACGGATTAGAGAGGATTTAGAACAGAAAGTTTAGGGTGCAAAAGGTGAGTAAAAATCCAGGGGAAGGCTGGTATTTATAGGCAGAAAAACTGGACAGCTGGAGGCTACTGCAGCGTGGCCAGCCCCCTTAAATAGGGGGGCGGTCCCCTTAATTTTAAGGGGGCCGCCTAGAATAATTAAGGGGGCCGCCCTCCCTAACCGTTGCCCAGTTTTGTCTTTTTGTGGGGAAGGTTTTTCTGGAACATTTTTACTGATTTTCGTTGAAAATTTGAATTCATAAATTTATAATGAATTAAACCTTTTTTATTTATTACCAAAAATATTTTTCTAAAAGATATAAAATGTTTTTGACATTTTATAAAAAATCTAGTGTTTAAGAAAATGTTCCTTTGATCATATAATGCATTAAGCATTAGTTCATTCATACCTTAAGTGATTTGAGTTGTAGAAATAGATATTTACAACTAAATACTTGTTTACGTCATAATTTTCCGATTAATGATTTTACATTTTGTGATTATCAAAACGTAGAGATATCGAAAAATATTAATAACGTGTTTAGGCATTATTTATATCAACAGCAGGTGCTAGCTTGGACAGAAAGTCAACAACTGGAGGATGTCAATTCCTTGGGTATAGACTTATCTCATGGCAGTGTAAGAAGCAAACAATTGTGGCTACTTCAACAACTGAAGCTGAATATGTAGCTACTGCAAGTTGCTGTGGTCAAGTCCTATGGCTTCAAAACCAACTTCTTGACTATGGGTACAATTTCTTAAACACTGTCATACATATTGATAATAGTAGTACAATTTTCATAATTAAAAACCCAGTACAACATTCTAAAACAAACACATTGAAATTATACATCATTTTATTAGAGACTGCAATGAGAAAAAGTTGATTCAAGTTCTTAAAATTGATTCTGATCAAAACTTTGCAGATCTTCTTACAAAAGCTTTTGATGTTGGAAGGTTTCAATACTCGGTAGCAAGTATTGGAATGCTTAATCCTCAATGATTTAAACTCTGTGTTTATGTATATAAATTTTTGTTAGTACTGCTAGCTTTGTAAATTGGTACTGTTATTGAAAAATTTGTACTGCTAGTACAAATTTTGTTTGTTCAGTTCATACTGTTAGTCATAAATTGATACTGCTATAAGACAAATGCTTTGCATTTTGTTTCTTGGTTTTGGACTAACAATTTCAGGTATGAACATTGAGCACAAAGGAAGTTTCAAGTGAAATGGAAGCAGCAGAATGATTATCTTAGTTGCTGATATAATAGGTTTATGATGGACTGAGTTTGGGGGAATTCATTAACAAAGGTTTACACCAAAGTTAATAAAATCTTTAAAACTTCTTTCTTGAAACCTGATTATGATGTTTCACTTTGACTTGATGGCTCAGTTGGTCAGATAGTAACTAACACAACTCACTTTCTATCATTTTATACTTTAATTAGTATAATGAGCAAGTCTAAGGACATCTGATAGAAAGAACAGCTAGCAAAAGTGAATCTAACACTTGTGTTAGAGGCAACAATTGCTATGAGCTGGAAACCCTGTCAAGAAAGCCTTTTGAATAGGTTTATCTTTACATAGGCAGTTATTTATAACTGAAAACATTGGTTCTCACACAACTTGAGGTTACTATAAACCGAATTCTTGATTAAGTGTCTGTTACACACTTAATCCCTTCAAAATGGTTGAGAGCAGTATGATTTTTCATCATAAAATCATATTTATACTGCTAAGTCAAAAGTTTCATTAAAAGGATTTTTTTTAAAAGTGGCTCAGAATAACCATCAAATGATGGGTAATGAGTCAATGCCCCATGAATCACCTCTTATAGGAGTTAACACACCTAGAAGTGATGAGGGCAGCACATAAACTCTTAAGGTATTGATGGTTTCATGTACAACATTGTCTGAAAACATGTTCTAATTGGTAGATTAGATGACGGTGAGAGATCTTCCAAACAGGGGAGGATATATTTTGGTACATGGTGAGAGATCTTCCAATCTCAGGGGAGGAAGATTAACCAATAAGGGAAGAAAGAAAGATTCTGGTTGTGTATGCTCAGAATCAGGGGAGAAAACTCAAATTGATCAAGTTAAAGAAAAGACAAGAGCATACAAGATGATGATGTCAGCTTTTTGAGAAGCTAAAATGTCTTATTATTCAGCAAATAATAAGAACAAGCATTCAGTTGATGGATGCTGGGAATAAACTTTTTCAGTTGATGGATACTGGGAATAAGCTCTTCAAATGAAGAAAGTTCAAATGAAGATTCTGGAGTATTATATATATTCAGAAGGGATGAAGCATTCAAATGGAGAAAGTTCTATCTAGGAGCTTTCAGTTTCAATTTCAGTTCACTACGTTTGTTCATCACTTGCAAAGGCATGTTGGAAGAATACTTCTTGGAACAAGCATCCAAGATACACAACACCATTGCCTCTTATAATTCTTCCATCCAAGGAAATTGCACCATCTTTTATTCAAAGTACTGCTATTGTTCAAGACAAAGAAAGATGATGTTATTGCAGAAAGAGTTTCACAGAAAGCAGATGAGTTAGACAGAAAGATATTTAATCTTGAAGAACAAAGAAAAGCTCAGATCAAGAGTCTGACTATGAAGTGTTTGAAAGATCCTCACAATCAGAATTTAATTCAGAAGAAACATGTTGATTTAGGGAAATCACAAGTTTAGGGGAGGATTATTGGGAATTAAATGTTCTGAAGATCAGTATTGGGAATTACAAGTTCACAAAGTTAGTACTGCTGAGAAGAATACACTAACAGTTCCTACTGCTAGTGTATATCTAAAGCCTGTCAAGTTATAACTAACAGTACTAACTGAAGTTAGTACTGCTAATACAAAGAAGGTACTGCTGGTTGATCCTACTGCTGGTGTAACTCATACTACTGCTGGATGGATAAGTGTCGCGTTTACTACTGCTGGTTGGATAAGTATAAAAATATATTTGTATATAAAAGTCAAGTATATACGGTAGATAATATCTTTGATTTGTAGTCAGTCAAACAAGTTGTAAACATAGATGCATGTTGTATCTTAGCTACTGACACACTCAACACATGCAAAGCAAGTAGTTCGACAAGACTTATCATTTATTGTAAAGATCTTCTTTGGACTATAAAAAGAAGATCTTAGACTAGATATTTTGTGTGACTAAAAAAGTGCTTAATTCATATGCTTAGAATATCTATCAAGAACAAAAGAACATAACTTATCATAGAAATCATAAGTCATAGATTCAACGTTTGTAACCCTAGTGATAGTGAAGATCACTCGTATTATTATCTTAATAATATTGAATCGTTTGGTTTTAACATTGTGTGTTCATTGTTCATTACTCAAGCATTACTTTCCATTTCCAATAACCAAATAACCTTCTAAGTGTGGTTAAGTAGATTCCGCATACTTAACCATATTAACTCAAAGTATCACATACACAAGTTACAAAGAACTAACATCCTCCAATAGTGTATCGACTCCTTCTCAATAAGTGCGAGTGCATAAGTGCCAAAAATATATTTATAAGTTTTATAAGACCTAAAAATATTAATTTAGGAAAATTAATATTTTTAATAATAAAAATCACCCGTTTCGTCTTTTAGCCGATTTTTGTCCGAAAATATTCTAAGTGTCGCAATTTTAGAAAAATCGGGCATGACCCATTCGTTTATTCAAGCTTTCCTATTTTTCTCAAGTGTTGCAAATTTCCTCAAAAATCCATTTTTATTAACTATAATTGCAAAAATAGTCCAAAGTGTATATTTATCGATATAACTATACTTATCGTTACAATTACTTTATAATTATAGTTTTCGATACAAAAGTCAACGTTTAGTCAAAATTCCTTCAAAAGTCAATATTCATAATTGTAGGCCGAATTTCCTTCTAATTGACTTATTGGGCTTAAAATGTCAAAATGAGCCCAAAATGGTTTTTATCGATATATATCGTTCTATTTTACAAAAATAATTATAGCGAGTCTAAAAATGTTCCAAAATTCATTTTTGTTTCCCGATAGGTTTATTGGGCCGAGTAGGCCACATTGAGTCCAATAACACATTTTTAGTCCGATAACTAATTAATCCTTTTTAGTTATGTTATATTTTACGTTAAATATCAAATAAGCCAATAAGCACTTCCAATAAGCACTTGGGTTCAAAACAGCCCATGTAGGCCGATATTATGATGGGCTCGGGCCATTTATGCCAAATTAAATTTTAGTCCAATTCATGTAGTGAAAAATCAATAAGCTAGTGCTTATTACAATAAGCTAATTAAAATAAGCTAATAAGCATAATCTTCACCATTTCACCACTAGAGCCAAAATTTTATGTTTTTCAAAACCCCAATAATTATTTATTTAAAAAGTGGTCGATCCATATACATACACATAAAAGTGTATATTCGTCTTAAATACGTGTAATTAGCACTAATCACTTTTGTACCATCAAATTAGTACCACAAACAACAAGATTTACCACACAAGCAAGAAACATCATAATTTGTATGAAATCTTAAAAAAAGTCGAGCACACAGAAACTATACATCAAACCCTAACTTTTTCATTTTAACAAATCATACACATTTAACACTTATTAACACTTTTAAACATCAAAACAACATGATATGAACAAGATTTGAACAAATTTTTGAAAATCCTTACAATGCTATAAAGATATCGAGGGGTAGAAGGCTCAAGAACACACCAAATTGCACCAAATTTACCCAAGACACGTTCTAAATAACCCGAAACACTTGAAAGTACACCCCGATTACTTATAACTTCAACAAATTTTTGTGGATCTTGCTTCTTTGTGTTTGGCCGTGAGTTTTGAATAAGAGGGAGGGTGAAAATGATCTAGGTAAGTGTAGAAGATAAGAATGTGTGTGTGAGATTGTATGTGTTACAATTAGGGTATAAGTACAAAATATATACATGCATAATCCACTAATGCAATATCTTAACATATAATATATTTTGTCCCTTAGTGTTGGCTGTACACGACAAAAGGGGAGGGGGTTTAGTGGGTTTTGATCCTCGTTGGTGTATCGTGTGTCGGTTTAAGCTTAAAAGTTACAGTAAAGTCTCGGTTTGACGTTTTTGGACATGTATACGCAAAATAAAGTTTTTATTGACGTTTCTGTCAGAAAAATAATAAAATATTATTATTTGCTCAAAAATGAATTTATTTGACTGCTACCAGATATAATGTGCTGTCAGTACGCGTGTGGGGTTGCTTTTCAGTAATTACGAGAAAGCTCTCAGTAAATTACGAAACTTGTCAGTAACTATCAGAAATGGAATAATTTACGCTTACTGAGAAAAATAAACTTTTTTTGTAGTGACTGTAAGCTCCAGTATGCGGGACAGCTCCCAAAAATGCTCAATAATACTCAGAAACATGCAATCGCGCATAGAAATGCTTAGCTTAAAAATAATAAATAACCATTTATTATTAATTTAAAATGTGAAAATTACCATTTTTTACATGCTGTTATGAAACACATGGCTTCTAACTTTGCCAAACTTGATAAGTTTGAAGGGGTGGACTTCAGGAGATGGCAGAAGAAGATGCACTTCTTGCTTTCAAGCATAAGTATGGTGTATGTTCTGAGCACTCTGATTCCTGATGATGGTGATGATACTACTTTGGAACAAATGAGGAAGAGGAGCAAATGGGAGAATGATGATTACATTTGCAGAGGTTTAATCCTCAATGGTATGTCTGATTCACTCTTTGATATTTATCTGAATGTTGAATCTTCCAAAGAACTATGGGATTCCTTGGATGCCAAATATATGGCTGAGGATGCATCAAGTAAGAAGTTCCTTGTAAGTAATTTCACAAATTACAAAATGACTGATTCGAGACCAGTTATGGAACAACACAATGAACTTCTTGGTATATTTGGAAGGTTTACACAACACAAAATGAACATGGATAAGGCTATTTCAGTCTCTTGTATCATTGACAAACTCCCTCCTTCTTGGAAAGATTTCAAGCATACATTAAAACACAAGAAGGAAGAACTGACTCTTGTTCAGTTGACAGTCATCTGCGTATTGAGGAATCCCTCAGGGTGCAGGATAATGACAAGCCAAAGAGTAGCAAGAAGGAAGAACTGACTCTTGTTCCTTATAGTTGCCACTTAAGCTTAGCTTAAGTTTAGTGAGGAGACAACACCATACTTGTCATTTCAATCCCAAGTGTTTTTTCCGCAAACACTTGGGTATAGATTCTTTTGATTAACTTCTAATAAGAATTTAAATGTTGAAAAAATCTTGTCTTTATCATTTACGTTTTACTTATTTTGCTTAGTTAATCAATGCATTACTTAGTCATGGAACACGATTAGCTTAACTTTGTAGTTAATTCTAATTGTGTAAAGGGAACAACAAGTGGTATCAGAGCCTCTGGTTTATAAAAATTTTCAAAAATTAAAGAGTGCTCAAAAGGTTTTTAAAACCAAGATCCTACCATGGCTGATAGTAATGTACCCCAGCTAGTTGACAAAAAGGGAGGAAGCTATTCAGCTGTCACCCCTAGACTAGAAGCTGGTAAATTTAGCAAGTGGAAAAAGCGTATGCTTTGCTACTTGACTAGTATGGAACCATACTACATCACATGTATCAATGTAGGTCCCTTTTGACCCTAAGACTGCTGAAGGGTTACCTAAACCTGAAGCTCAGTGTACTATTGATGAAAGAAGGGTGGTCAACCAAGACCAACGCCTGAAAAGCATCATTATATCATGTCTTCCTGACGATACAATGGAATCAGTCATTAACTGTACAACAGCCAAAAAAACTTGGCTTGACTTGGTTCACGGCTTTGAAGGTCCCTCAGATACCAAGGAAAATAGGATTATAGACTTGAAACTTGAGTATAACACTTTCAAGACCAAAGACTCTGAAAGTCTCTCTCAGACCTATACTAGATACAAAACCTTGATAAATGAAATATCAAATGATGGTGTAGTCTTGTCTAAGCATGAAATCAATGTTGGCTTTGTCAACAGTCTCCCTGAGAATTGGTTAAACTTCTCTTAGGGTCTTAGGAATGCTAATCACATTCAAAATCTTGAGCTCCCTGAGATCTATGGGAAGTTTGTCTATGAGGACAACTTAATCTCAAGGAGATACCCAGACTCAAAGAAAGCTCTTGAGACCAAAAAGGCCCTGACAACCATACCCTTATCTACTGCCTTTTATTCTAATGGTGTTGTGCAGGATTTCCAAAAGAATTCTGATGATGAGGCTGATGAGAGAACCAGTGAGGAGTATCTTAATGACTTGCATATTGAATTCCAAGAAAGGGCACTCCTTGCTAACTCTAAACGTTTTATTAAAAGAAATCAGTCAAACTTTTCTAAAGCAAAAGCAAATAAAACCACTAAATGTTTCAAATGTGGTAAAAAGGGTCATTTTGCAAAAGACCGTTTTTCTAAAACCACCTCAGAACCCTCATATAAATTCTCTGGTAATATTTCTTCTTCAGGAACTAGTAAGTTTCAACCAAAAATGCTTCAGTCTTCTCAACATTTTCAAAACAAAACTGTTCAAAATGATCAAAAAGAATTTGAAGCTAAGTATAGAAAAGCTAAAGCTAAACTTGCTCTCCTTGAGGACACTTCCTCAGTATCTAAGGCTGCTCAAACCACTAAACCTGTTCAAACAAATAACAAGGTACTTGTGGCTGAAGCCTATGACTGGGATGAAGAAGAGGTCTCCTCTGATGATGAAGAAGTAAGAGTCAGTGCACTGATGGCACTTTCAGATAATGATCAGCTGGCTGTTGGAAAAAGCCATGCAAGAAATGAAGAATGGGTTAACATCACCATGAAAAAGGTAAATATTTTACTATTTATGGATGATGATTCTGATTGGCAATCTTACTTAAATTACATTAATGTTGATCTCAAGTTTGTTGAAGAGCAAAGACTTAATTTGTTTTCTAAATACAATAAACTTGTTCAAGAGTTAAACAAGTGTAGAGATGAACTACTTGTCTTAAAACAAGCCAAGCTAGAAGCTGTTACACTCCAAATTCAAAACACTGAAATTTTGAAACAAAACCAAGCTCTTCAAACTGAACTCAACAAAGAAAATACTGTCATTGAAAGCTGGACAACAAAGAATCCTAAAGTCTATGAAACTGTTAGTCTTATTCCTAGTTCTAAAAAGAAAATCATAGAAGAAGACCAACTCACTGAATCCCTCAGTGAGAGTCATAGTGAAAAGGCCTTTATTTCAGCTGTCATATCTTTTGAGCAAGAAATGAAACCCAAGTCCAGTGACTGGGTTGAAAGAAACAACCCAGACAGTAAGTTACCTAACTTTGAGACTGGGAAAATCTTGCAACCTAAAAGTCAGGCTATCAAAGATATGCTTGGACTCACTGATAAGCCCAGTAACACTGAGTCTGTCAATGAGTCTGAATCAGAATCACAAACACCTCTCCCACCACTGAAAGTCCTTCAGGGAGTTGCACCTAGCTCAAACCTAACACCTTTAGTTTACTCTCAACATTCTCCAAAAGAGAAGTCAGGATTGGGTAGAACCATCTTGAAGAGACCCACACATGAAGTCTCAGTTCCCACTGATGACTCAACAACTTCAGTCCCAACTGAGGTGAACACTAAAAGCCCTGATTCAAAATATGATCAGATGGATGAGCTTGTCAGGACTGAGTGAAAAGATTGAATCATCTGAAAAACCTCAATCTAAGAATAAGGACCTCAAACCAGCTTTCTCAAGCACCTCCAAAGCAAAATCTTCAAAACCTCAGCAAAGATGTGAACTGTGTAACTATACAAATCATTCCACTGATGATTGTTATAGTATCATCTTTTGCATGATATGCAAAAAAGAAGATCACATGACTTCTGATCACTTGGCATACACAGTCTCATCCAATGCTGCAACATACTTTAAAGCACAAGCTTTTTAGTATCCTTCTGATTCTAAACAGTAACAAAGGAAAAAGGCTAACCCTTTTTCACCTTGTCCACATTGTAGTTTCAATGACCATCTTCCTGATGATTGTCTAATGGATCCCTGCTATGACATATGTGGAGATCCCTCACATGACACCTTAGGACATGAAAAGGTCATTCAGGATAGAAGAGGAACCACCAAGTCATCCTCTCAGTCTACTGAGTCCACATCAACAACCAAATGTAAAATCTGTGGAAGCACAGTCCATAACACCACTGACCATGCATCAATTGTATCTTTTAAAAAGGTCATCAAAGACAAGCCCACTAAGAGGTAGGGTCCTATAAAAAACTGACACAGTTTACTATTTGTGCAGAGACATGCCAGGGAGCCTGTTTGGCATCTAGATAGTGGATGTTCAAGGAGCATGACTGGTGTGAAGGAATATCTACACAAATATGTTGAGGAACCAGGACCTAAGGTGGTATTTGCTGACAATTCATCATGTCTCACTGAAGGTTATGGTTCTGTAAACTGTAGTGGAATAGTTTTTACTAGGATAGCTTATGTTAATGGTCTCAAGTACAATCTTATCAGTGTCAGTCAACTATGTGATGCTAAATACATTGTTCAATTTGATGATAAGCAATGTACCATCTTTAATGCAAATAAAGAAGTAGTTCTTATTGCACCAAGAAGACAAGATGTTTATGTGTTAGATATGTCTACTCTAACTCAGAATGAAACTTGTCTCTTTGCTAAAGCCACTGAAACTCTAAACTGGCTTTCGCATAAAAGGCTCTCCCATCTGAATTTCAAAAATATAAACAATCTTGTCAAACAAAACAAGGTCCTTGGCTTACCATCACTTGTGTTTTCAAAGGATAAACCCTGCTCTGCCTGTGAAAAAGGTAAACATCATAGAGCATCCTTTAAAACCAAACAAAACTTCTCCATTAAAAGCTGCCTCCATCTTCTCCATATGGATCTCTTTGGACCTATCAGTCCTATGTCCATTCATCATAAGAAGTATACTCTGGTCATTGTGGATGAATACTCAAGATACACTTGGGTTTACTTCCTGACCAAAAAGAGTCAGGCAGCTGAAACAATCATGTCCTTTGTCAGGAACATTGAAAACCAAAATGTCATAAAAGTCAAACAAATCAGGACTGACAATGTGACTGAGTTCAAAAACCATGATCTTGAGTGTTTCTATGATGAGAAAGGAACTTCTCAAACATTCTCTTCTCCTTACACACCTGAACAAAATGGTGTTGCTAAAAGGAAGAATAGAACACTCATTGAGGCTGCTAGGACAATGCTAAATGGATCAATTCAATCCAAACACTTTTGGACTGAAGCAGTTAAGACTGCATGTTATACTCAAAATAGATCCATCATTGTCAAGAGACATAGCAAAACTCCTTATGAGTTATTCAAAGGAAGAATCCCTGACATCAGCTATTTTCATGTCTTTAGGTGCCCTATGTTTATTCATAATCACAAGGATCACTTAGGGAAATTTGATGCAAAAGCTGATGATGGATACTTTCTAGGATACTCTCTTGTCTCTAAAGCCTTCAGGGTGTTCAATACAAGGAGACAAAAAACTGAGGAAACATTCCATGTCACCTTTGATGAGAGTACTAAAGCCATCAAATTCTCAAACACCTTTATGGAAGAGATAGGAATTGATGATTCATCAAGATATCCTCCTGATGAATATCATCCTGATAGTAATCCTTCCACTCAATATCAAGCAGATGCTGAAATATCCTATTACATTATCCCACACAACCTTCCTTATCCAACCATCACTGAGTTTGTTGAAGCACAAACATGTACTGATGAAATCAATCAGTCTAAACAAAGTGTTCAGGAACCAATCAATCTCAGTGATCAACCAGGTCAGTCAGATACTCAAGATCCTGAAGATCTTCAAGTTTTTGCACCTGAACCTACACCACCACCCAATCAGGCCTCCACAAGTTCAAATCAATGTCGAAGACCTCAGGACAGTTGGACTAGGACTAAAGATATAGAACTTGTCAACATAATTGGAGAGCCCACTGAAGGAATGCTTACTAGAAGCATGGCTGCTAAACTTAAGGCAGCCTCAGCCAATGAATGTCTATTTGTGGACTTCATCTCCAATATTGAACCTAAGAGTGTAAAAGAAGCACTGAAACATCCTAGTTGGGTTCAGGCTATGCATTATGAACTAGAACAGTTTGACAGAAACAAGGTAATGACCTTGGTCAAATGTCCTCAGGATATTTCTATCATTGGCATGAAATGGGTATTCAAGAACAAAACTGATGAAAATGGCATAGTCATTAAAAACAAGGCCAGGCTTGTTGCCAAAGGTTATAATCAACAAGAAGGCACTGACTATGAAGAAACATTTGCACCAGTTGCAAGAATGGAAGCCATCAGGATCTTCCTTGCATTTGCAACCTACATGAACTTCAAAGTATATCAAATGGATGTAAAAAGTGCCTTCCTCAATGGATCACTGAAAGAAGAAGTTTATGTTCAACAACTTCCTGGATTTGAAAGTAGTGAGTTTCCTGACTATGTTTGCAAGCTTGACAAAACTCTTTATGGACTGAAACAAGCTCCTAGGGCATGGTATGAAACTCTTTTAGCCTTTATCATCCAAAACAAATTTGTTAGAGGCAAGATAGACAACACCTTGTTTATCTATAAGACAAAAGAAGATGTCATTCTTGTTCAAGTGTATGTGGATGACATCATATTTGGCTCAACAAGTTATAAACTTTGCAAACAGTTTGAAAAACTGATGGAAAAGAAATTTGAAATGAGCATGATGGGAGAACTCACTTACTTCCTTGGACTACAAATCAAGCAGACTGATAAGGGAACCTCCATCAGTCAAGAAAAGTACACAAGAAGCCTACTGAAAAAGTATGAGCTCAGTGACTGTGCTTCAGTGAAAACTCCAATGGTTCCCCCAAACAACCTAGGTCCTGACCTTGCTGGTAAACTAGTAAATCAAACTCTTTTCAGAAGAATGATTGGGTCACTGATGTACCTACTTGCATCAAGGCCTGATATCCAATTCTCAGTCTGTTTGTGTGCCAGATATCAGTCTGAGTCAAGAGAATCACATCTTACAGCTGTGTAAAGGATCCTCAGGTACCTGAAAGGTACTCCAAATCTTGGATTGTACTACCCTAAATGTTCAGGTTTTGATCTCAAAGGGTACTCAGACTCTGACTATGCAGGCTGCAACATGGATAGGAAAAGTACTTCAGGCTCCTGCCAATTCCTTAGTGGTAAACTAGTCTGTTGGACTACTAAGAAACAACAATCAGTTGCCATGTCCTCAGCTGAGGCTGAATATGTTGCAGCAGCCAGTTTTTGTGCAAATGTGCTATGGATGAAAAGTCAACTCAGTGACTATGACATCCATTACAAGATGGTTCCCATCTTTTGTGACAACACAAGTACCATAGCAATCTCAAACAATCCAGTTCTTCATCAGAGAACTAAGCATATTGATATCAGATATCATTTCATCAGGGACCATGTCATGAATGGTGATATTGAGTTACACTTTATCCCCACTGAATATCAGCTAGCTGATATATTCACCAAACCATTGGATGAACCAACTTTCACAAGACTGAAAGCTGAATTGGGGATTTTGGATATTGAGAATCAGTCCACTGACTAAACCTACCCAACTTAGTGTAAATAGTGATAACCATAGGTCCCTGACTCAACAAATCTCTCAGTGAATAAGTATCTTATGTCTCACTGAATAACCTTCCCTGAACACCCTCACACTGAATGAAAAGTCATTTAGGGGCCTCAAGACTTCAACAAATGAAATTCAATGCTATCTTAAATGCTCTAAGTATTTAGTTAGTAAATGTCCGAGGTTGGTAACTGAACACCTATTTAATATAGGAATATATGTTCTTTCACCTTCTGGCATCCACATCTTGGGCCCCCACATCATCACCACATATCCCACTTGGCATTAAATGCCTCTCCTCACAAGTAATATCTTTTGATATTATATGTGGTGACGTCACACTGCAAAATTCACTTTTGCAGAACAACGCAACTGTTCACCTTGACAGTCGCGCAAAACCCGGGTAGTGGATTGGTTGCATTTAATGCGGACATCAAAACGGTTATACAAAACAGTTTTCAAATTTTTTAATGATTTTCGCAAATATGCAAAAACCACCTCTCTCCACTTCCCTATAAATATCCCCACAACATTTTAACACATACACGCTTTGAATTATTAATCAAACTCTTGCTATTTTATCTCAAAACTTGTGTGTGTTCTTCATCTTAAAACCAGACATTTTTCTTAAAATCATAACTTGACTCTTAAAATGGCTTCATCTAAGGCTATTTCCTACGCTCCAAATGTGGAATTTCAACTGGAAAGCGTAGACATGACCAAAAACAATGTTGTAGGAAACTTTGCATATCCGGAAAATTTTCCTGCTTATAAGGATATGGTAAAATACCTACAAAACTGTTTTCTCTCTACGGCATTTACAAAGACACCCTTAGTTATATACCATGACTACTTGAGGGAGTTCTGGTGTACAGCGGTGATCACCAACCCTGATGTCATCAAGGACTCCATCATCACCTTCTCAGTGAACAATGGGAGGAAAACCCTCTCTCTTGATTACAAAACCTTTATCAAAGCCACAGGCCTTGATTACACTTAGAAATTTTCCCCTCAACCCACTGATAGTGAAGTAAAGGCCAAATTGTTTTTACTTGGGCCACATGACAAACAACACCCTGATGTGGCCCCAGGGACTTTATTGGCCAAAGCCCCTATAATAAAAACATGGCTTCCTGCCGTTTGGAGGATACTAATGACATTTGTCATTCAGGTCCTTGGTGGGAACAAATCCTCAACGGAGCAATTGAACACTGCTCAACAAATGATAGTGTTCAGTCTCCTAGAAGGTAGAAAAATTGATGTGTGAGAAATCATCTTCAGGGACCTCATAGTCAAGCTCTCATGGAAATCCAGGCAAAGACACATGTCTTACCCTAGGTTCATTTCCTATGTGCTCCAAGACTTAATGGGCTCTGAGTAAGTTAGGCCGAATATTCAGGGATCTGACTCTGATGTCCTACACAAGGCCAACTACTCACGTGACCCTATTGAGGTCTCACAAATCACCCTGACCACCTATATGTTGATGGTCATTCAGGGTGCTGAAGCTATATCAACTGTGCCTTCTCCTTCCAAGAAGGAGAAAAAGAAAAAAGAAGAAGGGGTCCAGGAAGGTGGTTCAACCCAAACCACTCGACACTGAGACGTCTGCTTCATAGCTTGAGAAAAGAAGGCTAAAAAAGGCCCAGCCCACTAAGACACCCATAGAGGAGACCAGTTCTCAATTGGCCAAAGAACAAAGGCCAACGAAGGGCACTGAGAAATCACACTCAGTGTCCTCGGGCAAACCCTCTCCTAAAGACTCTACTGACATACACAAGTCAGTGGAGTCAGGAACCATCCAATAATCACTTCCCGATAAAGGCATTCATAAATCACCACTTTTGCCTGAGGGAGAAAAGGGTCCTGAATCCTCAGTAGAGCAGCACTACTCTACCGAGAAAGGGTCCCACACCCTCTCACATCCCGCTCACGGCTTTGATAAATCACAATCAGAGTCTCAGGGAGTACCAATCCTTATATCTTCGTCAGGGCAGCACAACCCTGATGGAAAGGGGGACCTAAACATCTCATTGCCTAGTGATGGTACTGGATCAAACCCACCAGTCCCTGAAGGCACCTTAGGGGACAAAGACTCAGGGGGCATGCAACAACCCACTGATATGGAACCTACACCCCCTCAAGGCGTTGCGCATCTCTCGGGAACTGACCCTAGGGACCAGGCAGATCAATCCCAGTCTGCTGAAATAGAGGGGTCATGACCTGGCCAAAACGAAGGCAAGCCCTCATCTGAGGGGGAGCCGGATATACACCTGGTTCCAACACTTGCTGATCTCCAAATGCTTATTAATGAAGAGTCAGAAGAAGAAATGGTTGACTTTGGGGATGATGAGGTTCTCGCTACTGGGGAAGACATGGAAACTGATGACCAACCTCTGACTTACAACTTCCCTCAGCACTCTGAGCAACCAACCTCATCTCCTCCTCCTGAGGAACAAGAATCCCACCATCCTACATCATCATCATCATCATCATCACATAACTCCTTAGAATCTGCTGCTGCAACTCCTGACTACTTGCAGAAGTATGACAATGTACTCCCCCTCATTGAAAGGCAGTTAGTTAAATTCCTCATAAAGTCGAACACCGCCCTCTTCAATGAGATAATCAAGGAGTAATGGGATCAGCATACTGACACAGCAGCCTCTTATGCTGACTTCAGGGCTGCTATTGAAGGCTCACACGGTCAACTTCACTAGGTCACTGCTTCTACTGATAAACATGTCAGTGACCTGAAGACCGCCATTGAGACACTGGGACTTGAACAAGGGACGCACTTCAACAAGTTGTTGTAGTCTCTAAGTGTTATTCAAGAAGAATTCAAGGATGACCCAGCTCTCATCACCAAGCTTACTGAGTTCATGGATTCTCAGAAGACCACCTCCTCCAACATTACTGAGCTTCTCAGGCTCCTCAAGGAGGTGGATCTTACACCTCTCAGGTATCAGCAGGAAGCCATTCAGAAGTCAGTCTTTGATACCCAAGGATGCCTGACTCAAATCTCCACAGCCTTTGACCAGCTCTCTGCCAAACATAATGAGCTGGTCAATCACTACACCACCAGGGTCACCCAACTCTCAGAAGCTCAAGTCAACATGGCAACAGACATATCCTCACTGAAGAACGAAACCTTGGAAATCAAGAACATGGTCTCCACCATTCTGACAGTTCTTCTGACATCTCAAGTTCCCCCAGCTCCTCAGTCAACAGATGCTTTCACTAAAGCTCCAACATCTATTGAGGGGGAGAAACCTGATGAACCAGTTCCTGAACCTGCAGTTGAAGGTATCACTGAAGCTGTCCCTCTTAAAAGCTTCATGCCAGGAACCTCAACTTCTTCAGCACTTGTTGTTGCTACCACTCCCATTCCAACTGAAGCAACAACAACCACAGAGTTCCCTGAAGCCTCCTTCAGTACACCCCTCCCACTGACAAAGGGAAGGGAATCATGGAGACTGAAGATTCACCTCCCAAACTGGTTAAGGCACCAAGAGAAGTGCGTCCTGACCCCGATGCACCAGTGCTCATGGAAATCATATTACATAATGGGAAAATCTTCAAGGGAACCAGTGAAAAAGTGGCCGCAGTTTTGGATGAAGAGGATAGGATCCATGCTGAAATGCTCAGTAAGCCAGTGATTGCTGAAGTGGCTAAGGAAGTCATCAGAGAGACTGAGCAGAATATCAGGGGGAACAATTCCTCAAACTTCAGGCTGGCCTAATTAAAGAACACAACCTGAAGGTCAAGCTGAATACTGAGAGAAAAAGGAGGAACTATGAGAGGTATGTCTGGACCATGACAAAGACCAAGGGTGAAGGTCCCATCACTGACATGACCATTCATGCAAACACTAATCCCATAGCCATAACTTTTCATAGAGGACCAAGGAAGACTGAGAAGAACAAACCCTTCATGTTCTCAGAATATGGGATCAAGGAATGGGACATGATGGGGCCCATCCTGAGGAAGAAGAAGAACAAGTGTGTTCCTGAACTTCTGGCTGCCCTGACTAACAAATATGAGGAACTGAAAAGGGTGGCCAAAATCTTAGGAATCGACCATCAAAAGGCACTTGCTTCTCAGGGACTAACAATCCTTGAACCAACTCAGAGCACAGGGAAGAAGAGGAAAGCAATAGGCCAAGAACCTGAACAATTTATTGCTGCTCTTCACTGAAATAGAACTCCTCCTGAAGGAGTCAAGTTCTTTCCCAACAAAGTGATCAAGCACCCTGAGTTTGGTATCTTCTTCATTGATGAGTTTGGTCAACAAGCGTTCCAAAGAGTCAGTGACATACATTCGGTGGAGACAACAACTCTTCTGGCCTACAAGCTAATGGCACTTCATGTGAAGATCCGTAAGAATGAAGAGTTCATAAGACTGATGGAGAAGATGATGAGTAAGAGACCCGAAAAGCAGGTGTTGGTGTCTAAGAAAGCTAAATTGGAACTCATGGGAATTAAGGAAGTCTGAGTACTTTTCCCTGAGTATTATGTTTAGATGATAGGACTGATGTAATGATTATGAATAAGATGATGGCCCATGTTTATTATATCAGTGTCCTTTAATTGCTTTCTAGTATCTTCAGTGTAAGAAGAAGCCCAATTGCTCACTTACACTGATCAAACACTTAGGCTAAATTTATATCCAAATAGGGGGAGATTGTTGGGTCCATTCAGTACCCAAGCGTCCTGAAACAAGGATTTGAATACAAATTATCCTAAGTGTCAAATAACCTTGAACGCTCTCAGGTCACTGAGTGAACAGTCACTCAGTGAGTTATCTTCAAGATGCCTAGGACGAGTCTAAGAAGAAGGATTCACCATTCAGTGAGGTGGAACTCCCTGAATGGCACCTAAGCCAAAGAAGAAGATAATGGGTTCAGTGAGTGATGACAATAACTCACTGAACCCTAGGCTCCTCAACAACTATGAAGAATGAAGACCAAAGACTGAAGAACTTGAAGACTGAAAGAAAGGCGGGACAAGTCGGGAAGGATTTGAAAAGATAAGGAGAAGTCCTTATCAGGCCAAAGTTAAACTTTCCCTGAAAGTCTTTAGAACAAGAACAGTGTCATCACTGTTACTCAGAAAGCAATATTGTCTTATGCCCAAAATAAGTTCTTGTAACAGCGACAAAATACATCAGTATTTTGTCCTAATTAGCTTAGGTCACTTTTTGTCTTTTAAGTCACAGGTTCTCTTTTATACTTGTCTATAAATAGGTTCATAAGGGAGTAAAAGTAGACAAGTTTGTGCAATTAATGCTTAGACATTCATAAACCACTTTTACTCCTCCAAAGAGCAACCTAGTCCCTGAGATAGCTCAGTGGTTCCTTATAGTTGCCACTTAAGCTTAGCTTAAGTTTATTGAGGAGACAACACCATACTTGTCATTTCAATCCCAAGTGTTTTTTCTGCAAACAATTGGGTATAGATTCTTTTGATTAACTTCTAATAAGAATTTAAACGTTGAAAAACTCTTGTCTTTATCATTTACGTTTTACTTATTTTACTTAGTTAATCAATACATTACTTAGTCATGGAACACGATTAGCTTAACTTTGTAGTTAATTCTAATTGTGTAAAGGGAACAACACTACTGGTGCATCTGTTGTCAATACGGTGGAACATAACAATTTCACCAGGTACAATGACAACAAGGGCAAACGTAAACATCATGATAACACAAGGGCTGACCTTAACAAGAAGGCAACACCTACTTGTTGGAAATGTGGCAAAACTTGTTACATTAAAAGGGATTGCAAAGGTGTTAAGGTTGGTGGTAAAGCCAATGGTTCAGGAACTAGTGGTTCAGGGAGTGGTGGTTCTGCCAACTCACTTAAAGGTCAGAATATGTTTAATAAATCCTTTCAGATTTATTATGTTACATATGTATCGGAATCTAACTATGTGCAGGATGATGATGTTGCGTGGTGGGTTGACTCTGGAGCAACTGTTCATGTCTACAAAGATAGACGCTGGTTCAAGACTTACGAGTCACTGAATGATGGTTCTATTCTTCATATGGGAAATGAGTCAACAACCCTGGTGCATGGTCATGGTTGTGTAGATCTTAGTTTTAGTTCTGGAAAGATTGTAACTTTGTTTAATGTTATTCATGTTCCTGATATAAGGAAAAACTTGGTTTCAAGTAGTGTTTTGAATAATCATGGTTTTAAACAAGTTATTAAATCAGATAAGTTTGTTTTGTCTAAACATGGTGTGATTATTGGTTTTGGCTATTTGTGTAATCAAATGTTCAGGCTTAATATAGTCACTAATATTGTTAATTCGGCCTTTATGTCAACCTCTAAACTGAACGACTCTACCCTCTGGCATGCTAGACTTGGCCATGTACATTTTAAAAGGATGCAAGATATGTCTAAAGATGGGTTAATCCCAGCATTTGACATGGACACTGAAAAGTGTAAGACTTGCATGTTGACCAAAATAACTAAGAAACCTTTTCAGGGTGTAAAACGTGAGACTGGGCTCTTGGAGCTAATACACAGTGACCTGTGTGACTTGCATGCCACTCCCTCTTTGGGAAATAAGAAGTACTTTGTGACATTTATTGATGATGCTTCTAGGTTTTGTCATGTCTATCTGTTACATACTAAGGATGAAGCATTAAAAAATTCAAAGTATTTAAAATTGAAGTTGAGTTGCAACTTGGGTCCCCGATCAAAAGATTAAGGACTGATAGGGGAGGTGAGTACATGGATACCTTGTATTTTTAGTCTGTTGGTATAATCCATGAAACGACTGCTCCCTATACTCCTCAGCAAAATGGTATCTCTGAAAGAAAAAACAGGGCACTAAAAGAGATGGTTAATTCCATGTTGTCCTATTCAGGACTGAGTCAAGGGTTCTGGGGTGAAGCTATGTTAATAGCTTGCTATTTATTGAATAGGGTTCCCAATAAAAGGAACAAGGTTACCCTTTATGAACTCTGGACTAAAAGAAAACCCAACCTTTCTCAGGGTTTGGGGTTGTAGGGCTGTTGTAAGACTCCCTGATCCAAAGCAGAACACTTTGGGTGAAAGAGGCATTGAATGCATCTTTGTTGGATATGCTGAGCATTCCAAGGCATATAGGTTCTATGTTATTGAATCTAATGAGTCTGTTTCAATTAACTCAATAATTGAATCAAGGGATGCAATCTTTGATGAGAATTGATTCTCATCAGTCCCTAGACCAAGTCAAAGGATTCCAAATGGAGCTAATGACATTGGTGTTTCAGAGGTCTCTGACGAGGTTTTTGATGAGGTTGTGGTACAGCAACCTGAACCTGAGCTCAAAAGGAGCAATAGGGTCAGGACTCCAAAGTCATTTGGACCTGAGTTTCAATTATATATAATTGAAGGAACAAGGGATGAGGTCTCTGACCAATACTCCTATTGCTTCATTGTTGAGGATGATCCCAAAACATTTGATGAAGCAATGAAGTCCCCGGATGTTGCTTTCTGGAAAGAAGCAATAAATGATGAGATAGATTCCATTATGGGCAACAACACTTGGGTGTTGGCTGATCTACCACCTGGTTGCAAACCTCTAGGTTGCAAATGGATTTTCAAAAGGAAAATGAAGGTAGATGGAACTATTGAAAAGTTCAAGGCTAGACTAGTCATTCAGGGCTTTAAACAAAAGTCAAGGATATACTACTTTGATACTTATGCTCCTGTGGCATGTATCAGTACCATAAGATTGCTGATCGCCTTGGCATCAATTCACAATCTGATTATTCATCAGATGGATGTGAAGACAACTTTCTTGAATGGTGAATTAGATGAGGAGGTTTATATGATTCAACCTCAGGGCTTCATCATGCCTGGCAATGAAAACAAGGTGTGTAAACTGATTAAGTGTCTCTATGGACTGAAGCAGGCACCTAAGCAATGACATCAAAAATTTGATGAAGTGGTTTTTTCAAATGGTTATCTTCTTAATCAAGCTGAAAAATGTGTATATAGCAAATTTTATGAATCTGGTAAAGGAGTCATCATTTGCCTATATGTTGATGACATGCTGATCTGTGGCACTGAGCAAAATCAGGTTGACCTGACAAAAGAATTTTTGTCATCAAGGTTCTCCATGAAGGACATGGGGGAGGCTGATGTTATCCTTGGTATAAGGATCAAACATGAGAGTAAGGGAATTTCTATCACTCAGTCTCATTATATTGAGAAGGTACTGAAGAAATTCAACCACTCTGATTGTACTCCAGTGAGTACACCTATGGATACAACTGAGAAGCTGATGCCTAATACTTGCAAGGTTGTATCCCAACTTGAGTATTCTAGGGTGATTGGCTGCCTAATGTATGCCATGACATGTACAAGACCTGATATTGCATTTGCAGTGAGAAAACTGAGCATGTACACTAGTAATCCTAGTGCTCATCACTGGCAAGCAATTCAGAGGGTACTGAAGTATTTGAAAAGAACTATGGATTATAGCCTCTCATATACTGGCTATCCTTCACTATTAGAAGGATATACTAATGCAAGTTGGATCAGTAACATTGAATACAATTCGTCTACCAATGGCTGGGTATTCCTACTTGGTGGAGGTGCAATTTCTTGGGTATCCAAGAAGCAAACTTGCATCACCAGTTCAACAATGGAATATGAATTTGTGGCTTTAGCAGCTGCTGGTAAAGAAGCTGAATGGTTGAAAAACTTGCTTCTTGAGATTCCATTGTGGCCTAAACCTATAGCACCTATTTCTATCCGTTGTGATAGTGCAGCTACATTGGCAAAGGCTTATAGCCATATTTACAATGGGAAGTCTAGACACTTAGGTGTCAAGCATAGCATGATTCGTGAGCTTATCATGAATGGGGTGATATCTATAGAGTTTGTTAGATCTCAACAAAATTTAGCTGATCACTTGACGAAGGGTTTGGCTAGAGACTTGGTCATAAAGTCTGCTAAAGGGATGGGTTTAAGGTCCAACTTAGTCACTGAATGCTAAGACACCCAACTCCCTCCTGAGAAAACTTGAGAGCTGAGTTCAATGTGGAAAGCTGAACATTCAGTGGACTGGAGCACATGTTTTACAATCATCCTAAGGTTGTGCTCGAAACCTGCTGGAAAGGAAGATGAAGTCTTTACTTCTCAATGGTTAATTTCTTTGAAAAAGTGCTAAGCAGGAGCATGAATAAAGAGGAACCACCTATGTGAATGTTGAAGTTTTGCCGCTTCAGGGAGCTTTGGACTTTTGGCTCTTACAACATTTATGAATTAGATATGGACACATGGCTTATAAAGTGTCAGGAGCGTTTAAGTGTTTGAAAACTTGTGTGTATTTTATCTTCAGGTATTCAAATGCGTTGAAGGGTTCAATTCTTAGAACACCCTGATTCTCGAATATTTGAACGTGTAATGTACTAAGATGGAAATTCAATCCTCAGGATATTTTCGTTTATGCACTTGTTTTGTTTAATGTTTAATTTTCATGCAAAGGAAGTGAACTAAATTTGGGGAGGATTGTTGGAAAATTTAGTGCACTTGAGGGATTAGTTCACACCTGGTAATGGGTCAGGAGGTACGGAGTGTACACCCATCTGGTCCATGACTTCCCTGACTCTGATTGTGGTTGGGGGTAACTCGTTAGAAGGTTCAATCCTTTAGAGAAGTTACTACTGCTAGTTCTAAGTTAGTACTGCTGGAGCAGAGTTACTACTGCTAGTACTATATTAGTACTGCTGGAGCAGAGTTACTACTACTAGTACTAAGTTAGTACTGCTGGAGCAAGTTACTACTGCCAGTACTATGTTAGTGCTGCTGGAATGAGTATGTAACTACTCTGACCTATTCAAGTGGCAGTTAAAACTGCTTTTATGACCATGTTTAATTGGTCATGTAACCACTATTGGCTATAATGGGGATAATTATAGGCGATTAATGGGCCGATTAATCCTTATAATCTCATTTGACTAGCTATGAGTATTTTCCTATATATTGGAAATCAAACATGCATGAGAAATAGAACAGAAAACATAAAACACTTGGATGCGCAAGGGTTATTGATTTATGCCTAATTCAATAACAAATATTTGGTCTTATCCCAAGTAGATATTCGTGATACCCAGGCAATAGGGTCGAATAGTTTACTTTGGAAAGTGATAACACGATTCCAAGTGATATCCGGTAACCATTCATTGGTACGTTATTGATTATCTTCACCCTGTTCTGGGCTCACCACTACCAACAGAAATTACTATTGGAACTATAAAAAAGAGTGATTAAATTCTATGGATGAGTCATTAGAAAATAAATGAAAATGATTATAGGTTCAAGTCCCGCTTAGGATATGTGAGAATGTGAGATAATTAGTCATTAATGTATAGATTGTGAAAAAGTTAGTTGCTCTTTAAAAAAAAAAAAAAAAAAAAAGGTACTATGTAAAAGTTTACATGTGAAAAATTACTATATTCTTTCTTATTTACATTAGGGCCGTTCAAAGCGCTCGCCGCTCGTTCGGAAATTGCTCGCTCGATCCGTCGCTCGATTGTAAACGAGCCGCTCCGCTCGGTTCGGTTTGTAAACGAGCCAAGCATGAGCAAAGGTCTGCTCGGCTCGGATCGGCTCGAATATTTTTATTATATATAAATATATTATATATATTATATATATATATATATATATATATATATATATATATATATATATATATATATATATATATATATATATATATATATATGTATTTATCGATTAACATTTTTTTATTTAGCCCAAATAACACTTAGCCCAATTAAAAGTCCATCCAAAATCCAAAGACGTACACGTACACACTATCCGTTAGTGTTTTTTTTAACGCATACTCGATAAGATAATAGTTGAATGTTTTAAATATAAAATAACATAAAACTATATGCAAACTAGTTATTTCAACTCAAATGATACTTTAAGTAGCTTTTAAAATAAAAGCTAATGGTCAAAAGCCTTTAAAACTAAGCTTTCGAAAATCGAACTCTAAAAACATAAACTCATCCTGAAGTCTGAAACACACCCTTATACATGATTTTTTATATATTTGCTAAGCAAGATAATTGCTAGTTTCTGAAATCGTCAATCTTTTTAGTTACGTTTTTAAACAAAAGTGTGTATTTTATCATTTTAGTCGTGATATAATTCAAAGTCTTTATACTAAATTTTAAACCAGGCGAGTTCGAGCCGAGCCGAGCTGCTCGGTTTTAAACCAAGCGAGCTCGAGCAATGGTTTTCTGCTCGTTTCATTAAGTTCGAACCGAGCCGAGCTGCTCGGTTTCAATTCGAGCTGAGTTCGAGCAGATCCTCGCTCGGTTCGGCTCGGTTCGGCTCGGCTCGTGAACAGCCTTCTACATATATATATATATACTCGGTCGTATATATATATATATATATATAGCCTTATATATATATATATATATACTCGGTCGTATTTACATGTAAGCAACACATGCGTAATTTCCCGCCATTATTTAAAATGCGTGTTTTGTTCACACAGTGTCGAACCTACTGCTCAAATGCTGCTGCTGCTGCTATCATTTCCGCAAATTCACAAATTACACGCTATGGCCGCCTCGGCCAAGTCGACAATGCTCGTAAAACATTCGACAGTTTACGCGAAAAGAACATCGTTTCATGGAACTCAATCATCGCTTGTTACTTCCAAAACCACCAACCTTATGAAGCCCGCCAACTGTTCGACCAAATGCCTCTATCAAAAAACACTGTTTCATGGAATGGTTTGATTTCTGGGTATGTTAAGAACAGTATGCTAAATGAAGCACGACAAGTGTTTGATCAAATGCCTGACAGAAACATTGTTTCTTGGACTGCTATGATTCGAGGTTATTTGGAACAAGGTTTTGTTTCTGAGGCAGAGTTGCTTTTTTCGCAGATGCCTGAAAAGAATGTTGTGTCATGGACAGTAATGTTGGGTGGACTTATTCAAGATAATCAGATTGATAAGGCTCGTCGTCTTTTTGATGCAATGCCGGTTAAGGATGTGGTTGCCTGGACTAGTATGGTTGGTGGGTATTGTCAGACAGGTCGTTTGGCTGAAGGACGAGAGATGTTTGACGCGATGCCTGAAAAAAATGTGGTTTCTTGGACGACTATGATTTCTGGTTATGTTCAAAATGGTCATGTTGATGTTGCTAGGAAACTCTTTGAGGTGATGCCTAATAAAAACGAGGTCTCGTGGACTGCAATGTTGATGGGGTATACACAGTGTGGAAGGATGGATGAGGCTATGGAGCTTTTTGATGCAATGCCTTATAAGTCTGTGGTTTCATGTAATGCTATGATACTTGGGTTGGGTCAGAATGGGGATGTAACTAAAGCAAGGAAGACATTCGATCAGACGAGGGATAAGGATGTTGGAACATGGAGTGCAATGATAAAGACGTATGAAAGAAAAGGCTTTGAATTAGAAGCGCTAAGATTGTTCTCGTTGATGCAAACAGAACGAGTTAAACCCAATTTCCCTTCTTTGATTAGTGTTCTTTCAGTTTGTTCCAGCCTTGCGAGTCTTGATCATGGTAGGCAAATTCATGCTCAGGTGGTCAAGGCTTTGTTTGATACTGATGTGTATGTTGGTTCAGTATTGATCACAATGTATGTAAAATGTGGTGATCTGGTAAAAGCTAAGACGGTGTTTGATAGATCTCCTACTAAAGATATAGTTATGTGGAATTCCATCATTACAGGTTACGCACAACATGGTTTAGGAGAAGAAGCTTTGGAAATTTTCCATAATTTGTGTTCTTTAGGCATTTCAGCAGATGATGTTACTCTCATAGGAGTTTTATCAGCTTGCAGCTACACCGGGAAGGTTGATGAAGGACTCGAAATATTTGAGTCCATGGAGTCAAAGTATCATCTTGAACCAAAAACTGAACATTATGCTTGCATGGTGGATATGCTTGGCCGAGTCGGTCGGTTAAATGAGGCAATGAATCTAATCAATAAAATGCCAATGGAGGCGGATGCTATCATCTGGGGTTCTTTAATGGGTGCGTGTAGGACCCACATGAACCTTGATATGGCTGAAGTGGCAGCTAAGAAACTTTTACACCTTGAGCCAAGAAACTCGGGACCATATATTTTGCTTTCAAACATATATGCTTCAAAAGGTAAATGGTCTGATGTTGAAAACCTTAGGAAGACAATGAGATCACATAGTGTAAAGAAATCACCTGGTTGTAGTTGGATAGTGATTGAGAATGAAGTGCATATGTTCAAAGGTGGGGAAAGTAGGCTCCACCCTGAACAACCATTGATTCTAGGGATGTTAGAATACTTAAGGGGGTTACTAAAAGAAGCTGGTTACTCTCCGGATGGAAGTTTTGTATTGCATGATGTAGATGAAGAGGAAAAGGTGCATAGTTTAGGTTATCATAGTGAGAAACTGGCTGTGGCATATGGACTTTTGAAGGTGCCAGAAAAGATGCCAATTCGGGTAATGAAAAATCTTAGGGTTTGTGGAGATTGTCATTCTGCTATTAAATTGATATCGCAAGTGATGGGTAGGGAGATCATTTTGAGAGATGCAAATAGATTTCATCATTTTAAGGATGGGTTATGTTCTTGTAAGGATTTTTGGTGACCTGATCCATGTTGCAGGTAATTCTGTCCGCATATCTGAATTGGCATTGCTTTGGCATATTATATCTTTCTGCTAAAGAACAGTATTAATATTCATGAATTAAGATGCATGCCTTTGATTGTATTGTTTATTTTTTTTCTTTGAGTTTTTGAAAGGTTTAAATCAATAAAGTGGATACTTGATTTATGAGAATGAGTTAGGAAATAGAAAGCACGCTCACCCTTTTCAAAATAACATTTGACTCATATGTAAGTGTTTCAACATAAAACACTTCTCAAACAATGACATTTGACTCATACTTATGCATAATTTTTAATTTTGATTAATATACAGTTATATAGTTTCGGTGATTTGTTTTCATGAACAAGGAAGTACAGCATATGTTTTTGATAAAATAAAATTTTGATGTGCATTTATAGTGTATTCTGCTTCCTCATTATCTAATTAATTTTTGTGGTGAAAATTCTAGTTTTGATAGTCTCAAGGATCTTGATTCAGCTGCAGCAAATAGACTTCTTCAAAATGACTCTTACAAAGGTGAGTGAATCCTTTTATTCCAATTTTTGGAAGAAGGGCTTGATTTTCTATTCAGTTATGTTGGGATTTGGTTTCAGATATACATGTGTTTGTCTTGTTGTTCAAATAGAGAAATTATTGAGAGACCTAGACTCATGAATAAGTTTATGCCTAAAAAGTCGTGTGTCAATAATACATTGGTTGCATCAACAGGCTCCACCTTTTACAATCCAATAAGCTAATGCCACACAGATTTAGACATAAAATTAATCGTAAGTTTTAGGCCGCTTAATCATTTCTCGTTTAAATATTAGTGTGTTTGTGTTGCTGTTTGAGTATCATGTCCACTTTTCAATTTTGGGTTGATTCTAAAATCAACGTCCAGTTTCATAATTCGACCAATCAAATAGGATTTCAAAGGTCAATATGAAATTTTATTGGTGCACAATGTAATGGTCCCCCTTTTCTAAAGTGCAAATTGAAAGTGGACATGTAATTTGGGACAGAGATAGTAGTATGTTTATGCTCTAATGTATTTCAATCAAATGCCAATGATATGTGTAGAGTTCAAGCTCGGGGATTGGAGGTGGTTTTGAAGCAGGTCGAGTCTGAACAATGAGCAGCAGGTGGATGTCATGTATGATGTACCCTACCATTGTATCATGTGCCATCCTTGTGAAATTACTGGATAACCCAATCTGGCATCAGGGATCCAGGGAAGTTGATTCAGGATATGCTATGCCACAACTTAATGGACTGTACATCTTCCAAAAGCTCGTTAACGAAACTGTACAGTATATAAGTTAACCCAAGAGACCTTCTTCGTCGTCAGGATCATGAGTATATTGCTTCTTCCATCCGTGTGAGTTCCTGTTTACCATACTTGAATGTTCTTTATGACAAACTATTGATACATTGTTCATTGATCATTCTTTGTAATTTCTTTATGTGTGGGATTATGCCATAAATTAATCCGTAATTTACAAGAATTATAAGATTCTAGTAATGATTAAAATCATATACAGATTAATAATTAACATAATATATGTTTAAGTTATTGCTGACATTGACTTTTACCCAAGTGTGTAGTTCATGAATGTATATTCTTTTTATTTAGCATTGTTTTTTAGCGGTTCTAATAGATAAAAGAACATAATACATATGAAGGAAAGAAAACACAGAGTATATTCATGCCAAAAGGGAGAATAGATTAATCATTTCCTATTATTGATATCATTTCACTAGGAATCCCGTCTTCTTGCCAAACATACTAAACAATTCCATTTCTTCTTGTTTCATTCATATATGCATTTCTCCTTAAAAGAGCACACCTAATAAGGTATTTTTGGTTGACTTGACTTATGAGATGCTGGATTTTACATGTTCTTCAAACCATTGTTCCATGATGTCCAACATTATAAAATATGAATGGTAAGGAGAATGTTCTAATACTTAAAACTACTGTAGTTGGAAACTAAATTAGAAAGATTGCTAGTAGAAAGTGAACAAATACCAGCATTTTGCATTTCATATTGAAGGTTTACTTCAATTCTAGCTTTGCACGCAACTACAATAAGATGTCCACTTTCGACAACAAAAGAATTACTACTATTCAGTTCCTCATTACCATGTGGTGCTATATGCATACAACTGACGGGATGCAAACATAGAATACAAAATTGGCATCATGTATACACCCTAACCCTGACTTATACTATAACTTAGCTTGTGGTTAGGGTAACTTGTAGAGTTGTAACTAAGGAACCAACTACATGTAAATGAAAACATGTATCATCCTTAATCCATCAAGGCTGACATGGTTAAGAAATGGCATATGTGAGCGTTTCAAGCTCTTCAGGGCGCCACATTGTCTTTTGCACACACAATAATCCTTCCATGTCCTTCGAGTAGGTTATTCGGACGTTCCAATGCATAGACCTCAGAGCTTTTTCCACTTCATTTATGGTCTCAACACTATCACGAACAATAAGTTTTCCTTCTGGTCTCAGCAGCCTATCTACTTCCGCAACCAAAGCCATCACGTTACATCTGTAACACCAAATAAACAATAAGTATATGATTAATCTCACAGGATATTTGGAAAGAGAAAAGAGCACTTTGACTGTTGCTTAATCAAACTGTTTTCCATTCAGGAACTTGATATGAATTCTTGTAAGCATCTTGGATATACTTTTATATCAACTCTTCACAGGAAAAAAAAAATTCTGGAACTTGTAACTTCTATATCCATTCTAACTTAAAGAAAAAAGTTATGGACAAATACTACGATGCGTGTTAAATTCAGTGATTAATTTTCAATTTCGATGTGAATGCTAGTCTATTTGACCACAAAATCAGAGATGGAAGGGGTAGATATCAGATGATGAATGCAGTAAATGAAAAATAGATCACCTACTTGCTTTTTATCTTGGAGAACAGATGGTCTGCATGGAGAAGATCATAAGTTCGTGGGTAACTACTAAATGACTCGCACCAGTCATGATAGATTCCAAATAGACCTCGCTCATATATTATAGGTAGTGTATCAGGGGAATCAATAGGTACCACATTCATCACCCAAACACCCGCATCCTTTAAAGCAGCGGCGAATCTGCAATTTAGGAAAGCCAAGAAATCATCCAATCTTTCAATGTTTGTGGAACAACATAGGCCTTGTAAACACACAACACATATGATTGACAACATCCACATGTGACACACCCAAAATCTTGTTTGGGATAAGGCAAGAGCATAAATGCAAGTGTTTATGCCGTTACATCCCAATTTACATTTCCGTATTCTGCATTTTAAGTCGCATTAAAAAAAAAAGAAGGGGCTTTTGCATATATATCCTTCCGAAAATGCAAAATTGCATATATATCCAAAGCATCACTTTTGGTAATGTTACGGTCCATGTACTTTGATTGGCTTTTCTAGTCCTATAAAGTTCAGCTGAAATCGGTTCAGGTCTCGAACGCACAAATGTGCGAAGACTGCAAACAATAAAGTTACTCAAATGCGAAACATGGGAAATTCTAGTAAATTGGTATTAACCCTAACTTTACTAGCCTAAAGAATATATATTTGCCATCTAAATTTTGGTAAATTGAAATAAAAACGGAACGGTCCAAGTTGCTTGCAAATGATACAGATAGTGCAAGTATCTTAGATTGCAATAGCTGGAATAATTAAAGCCAGACAAGAATGTTAATGGACAATATCCATCCTACTATATATGAACAACAAATGTTTTCCTTACCCTCCATAGACAGCTCGCATGTCCATGACATTCCTCACCATTGACCAGTTTATTCCTAAGCCCCTCATATATGAATAGGTAACCACATGTTTCCAGTGTTGATGGTCTACATTAAAATCCTCAGGTGCTGCTTTCCCATAAACACCAACTTGTGAACTCGACAACCAGTAAGGTGGTTTTTCTACCCTTAATGGCCATTGTTCTGGCCACTGAGACCCACGCTCTGATGCCTTGGTAGGTATCTTGTGCATGCAGGCTTCCAGAGGTACTTTCCTGAGCATATGATACTCATAAAATTACTAACAGAAATTCGAATCAGAATATATGTAGTACTGTACTTAAAACAGGAAGGTATTATACTATTATTGCAAGAAAATAAAACACACTGCATATTCACTGCATATTTATCCCCCTAATTACACATCATAAACCTTTCTTAGTTGCTTGCAATGAAGAACAATCTTTTCATGCTCAGTAAGTAATACTGTACTAATTTAAACTAAGTACCAGGCAGCATCTGGATCATCAGATTGTTTGCAGAGGGAAGTTTCATTTTCTACTCGTGTGTCATAGCATTCGTTCGAAGTGGGCTTCTGATACACTGCGACGCCTATTCTATTTACCTTATCCTTACTGACTGACTTCACTTCCCAGCAAATTGACTTAGTTAAGTTCTTCATTGCTGCCATTAAGATTTTGGGAAGTTAAGAATACCTGTTAGGAATCAGCAAGCAAACTATCTTCACAGAACAGCTTTGAGAACATACCTTCCCAGATCTGAGAGTCTTCCGGGTTTTTCTTGTAGATAGGGGTAGCTGACCATACAAAGAACCCACCAGGTCGTAATAGACGATTCAGCTCCAACAATAGTTTACCACCTAACAGTCAAGTTAAATGAAATAATTATATTTGGAAACAAATACAAAGCATATACAATTAAGAAATGAGAAAAGAAACATGAAGAAGTGAGCTTTTGGCAGTTGAGTCAGCAATTACCTTCAATGTGCCATGGGACTCTGCATCGTGCACAATGGACAATATCAAACACTCTTCCAGGAAAAGGAAGCCTTTGTGTACCCATGACTGCTGATAGAGCAGGTATTCCTCTCTCAAGTGCAAACTGAACCTGAGCTTCATGCTCATCTTTTGGAGCAAAAGACATAGTCAGCACGTCTTTATCGAACAGAAATCCTCCAAAGCTAGCAACCCCACATCCAACATCCAATACAACTCGTGAACGATTTCCCCATCTTATATCAGGTACAATCTACACTACCGATCCACATATTTCTTAACAGATCGTAAAATTTCCACCAGAGATGATTATCAAATATCTTAAAACTTAAGATATAATGATATGAAATAAGGCTGGTTGAATAGTGACCTCTTGTATAAAATCAAGGTAATGGAGGGCACCACGCTTAAACTGCGTTCCACCACCAGGGAAAGTTAGATATTCACCACTAACTTTGACCCAGTTTTGGTGTCCCTTAAATTCTGCCAGCTTAATGTGTGGGACATTATTGTACCATATCTGCAACACAAAGAATCATAGACTTTAGATGTATACAAGCATGTAAACAGAAAATTACTACAATCAATTTCAATTGGTACAGAAAATTTTACAACCTCTACCGATCCCACCAAAAAGAACATACTTATTCTTTCAAAAGATGTTCACATAAATACTACTTTGAATGCAGAAGTTATAATTAATTTGCAACATCAACCAACAAAGCAGTTAGCTGCGAGCATAGTCTCAATCACAAAAAGAAATTATAATTAATTTACATATAAATGGCTCAATCCAGGGTATGTGTCAGGTCAAATGTGTAATATGAAGAAGGAAAAAAAAAAAAAAAAAAAAAAAAAAAAGAAGCTTAAGATGAAACAGGTCTAATTGGTCGAAAGTTACCAAAAGTGTATTTTAATAGCATAAAACCTCCTTAATATTTTATTCAAAATTAGTTTCTAGTTATATTTGAATGTAATTACAAAGATGCCTTGGGTACCACAACCTGACCCAACCCAACTGACCCGACTACTAAAACGTTTTGACCCAAACATATTTTTACCTGTTACCCCAACTGTCTATTTGGCCACATCTACCTTGAAGAAACCAGAATACCTTTTCCCTGCTTGTAGGCCACTGTATTGGGCGTTGATATCCTTGAGGCATAGGAACAAGGCAGGTAGGAGCATCCTGAGGACAGTGTCTTTCTCTATGTTCATAATGCATAGTGGTTGGAAGGCTCTTAATAGCTTCAAGGTTATCAAGGCATGGGATGAAATCTGACCCAGCACTCACATTGCACTGTTTCCAATGGTAACTACTACTTAGTTCAGGTTCTGACTGCTTATGACCTTCTTCTGTGTCCTTTGGCTCTGCTGAACGTGAACCATTTTCAGATTCTTTCACTTTATTTTTATTATTTTCTTTCTTCTCTGCATCTGAGTTTACTTCTTTAATGGCTTCCTCCGATAGATCACCAGCATTATCTTCAAACTGATTAGAATTGGTGTCTCTCGTAGTTGTGGTGTGATCATTTTCTTCATTACTGCTATCATTGATCACCTTGATCCCATTCTCTATTATCTTGACATCATTTTTGTTTCCGTGAGTTGTGGTATCTAAAATTTGAAAAGGAACAACTGACGAAGCGATCATCCACACCCCTACTAAGCAGAGGGCTATAAATGCCACTAACGTCACAGTAGAACAGTAATTGCTTGATGGTTTTCTTCCATCAACCTTAGAGTGTTTTCCTAGTGCCATTCTTGTCTAACTACGGAGTATTTATCTTATAAGCTCGAAACCTGCATGTAAAGATACACATGTCATGTAACAAAGCTTGAAAGATACTTGCCATTGATTGTCAGATTAAATCCATGATAACAAACTTTGAAGGTTTCATTGACTACATAGGCAGTCAGACAAAACCATGTAAAAAACGGAGAGTTGTATTATGGATATGAAAGTTGGGATGTTTTACGTCTCTACTCTCTAGTCTGTATTACACAAGTCAGAGAAAGTACTTTTTAACCACATATATGCAATTTTTCTTTTTCTTTCTTAATGTAAATTCCTTTTTACCACCAAAAAATATTTTTGTTCGTTTATAGATGTAAAGTTAAGATTGTCCTGAGACCGGTTCTGTGTTAGCCTAAGATTAACCTGAAAAGCATGTAGATCTAAGAGAAAAGCAAGGTAACTGTAAAACGTTACAAAAGACTAAAAGAGGAGTACCAGCAAGAATGATTCTGAACCTTTGAACTATATACAACATTATAATCTTGATCCAAAATGACTTATTTAGGGCAAAAGCCAGAATGTCTATCTGACTTTGGAACATAGAAAGTAAAATTTGAAGACTCAAGGACTCACAATGAATTAATGGTTCAAATTTATATAAGGAAATGCAACTCATCATCAAGAATCTACTTATAACTGATGGTGTATTCTATAGTAAATAGAATCTTTACGTTGACGTTTAAATAATATCTGGAACAATTTAGTCAAGATTTTCCAGTGTACGACTTATGAATGGTAATTCATGACTCTACCATAAAAAAGAACGGTGGTTGATGACAATGCCTAATTTACTACTATTCATGGGTTTGTAGCATAAGAAGTGGCTCATCTAAACCAAATTATACATAAGATCATTCTTTTTCCTAAATGCAAAGAAATAAATTCAGAAAAAACATCCCTTAATAATCAAAGGGTTTTGAGTTGAGACACAAGAAATAGTGAAAACAGGTCCAAATTTGTTTTTCAAAAATTAAAATACAATCTATGTCCATTTTGTACACTTTTTTCTAGCCAGGAACATTTTCTTCTTCACATTATCATCTTTTTGTCTTCGAAATGCATGAAAATTATTGCAACAAAAAAGGCCATCAATACAGAGGGAACAAACACGTCTGTCTCAAAGCAAGAGACACAAAAAAAACCAACAAGTATATACAGAAACCAAAACACTAGACCCACTAAAGAACCATGAGGCCCAACCCCAAATCCAAACACACCATAAGCTGCAAAAACTCATAAACCAGCAATATTCAAACACATGAGCAGCAACCAACACCAATCACACTTGAAACACAATCACGAGATCTACAACAACAGCAATCCAAATGGAACTTGAGACAAAACACGAGCACACCAGCAAAAGCAAACCAAACATACCCGAGAAGCGAATAAAACACACGAACACCTAAACACAGAAGCAGCAGCCTCGCCGATGCAAACAAACTTGGACACAAACAATACACACGAGTATTGCGAAAAAAGCCCCTCAACCCTAGTACGAGAAGCACGAGCCTTTGCACCAGTCGACCCAGTTAATAGCAAGCTTTTTGTACCTATGTGAAATCCAAAGGAAGTATATCAAGTGAATCTCAAAGAAAAGATCACCAATCCATCAATGTCAGACCCTTGTTGATATTTCACATTATCATCTATGATAGCAGAACATCAATTATATGTAGAAAGAATATATCCATTCAAGACCCGACATTGTTGTCAAAAGTATAACGAGTCCCGAAAAATAATATGTTAATAGTGTCTGGGTTTTGGTGATACAAGTATATACAGTAGTAATGTATTCCTAGCTTTTTTATACTTCACGTAATTTTAACAACAAATGTACGTACGTGACTAGATCATAAGCTTCTAACTTGGAACTTGATATATAGAAATAAAGATTGAAATGCAACCAAAAATACAATACTATTCGTTAACAAAAACTATAATAATAACTGATCAATAATCGACTGTATGGTAATGTTCGTATCTTACATTGACGGATCTGTAATTATAAGAACAAGTACGAGGAGATCAGTGACAAGACATGTATGTATGTATGTATGTGTCAGCTTTAGTTTTGAGGTATCAACCGAGTATCCGTGTGTTCGTGTGTGTGGACTGTGGAGTGAGATATTCACATTTAAAAGTTGTGCACAGTTATTTGCGCTTGGGGTCAACTAAGGTTGAGGCTAGAAAACCATGCTCGAACCCGATCTTATTAAGATCTTGGGTTAGTGTGGTTAGGATTTATTTAGGTTCGGATCAACTCGAATATGAGTAAAATGATTAAAAAAATTGCCTAGTTGAATAAGTTTTCATAGATAATTTATAAAAAATATAAAAACTCTTATTTGGGTCGACCCGAACCCGAGTTAGCAAATATTTTTAACTCGATACCCGACCGTGTTTAGTATTCGGGTTACTCGGGTTGACCCAATAACCCAAATAAAGCTCGTGGACATGATGGGTATACTCCAAGTTTTTTTAAGAAGGTTTGGGATGTGGTTAATGCTTGTAGTTGTAAGGAATTTTTCAAAAATGGGAAAATGCTAAAGGAAGTGAACTCTACTCTAATTATCCTGGTACCTAAAATGAGTACTCCTAACAGTCTAATTGAGTGTTTGATTTTAGACCCATTGCATGCTGCAATGTCATCTACAAATGCATCAGTAAACTCTTCACTAATAGACTTAAAATTGTTCTTCATAAGTTAGTTGATGTGAGTAAGAGTGATTTCATTCTTGGAAGAAGCATCACTGACAATATTCTTATAACTCAAGAATTATTAAAAGTGTATAGCAGAAAGTGGTAACTCAAGGTGTTCTTTAAAAATAGATTTGCAGAAAGCATGTGATACGGTGAATTGGCAGTTTTGGGAAAGAGTTTGGAATGTTTTGGTTTACCTAAGAAGATGGTTAGATGGATTATGGAATGTGTGACTTCTCCTTCATTCTCAATTTGCTTGAATGGTGAAAGATTTGGATTTTTTAAAAGCAAAAGAGGTTTGAGACAGGGTGACCCCATATCACCATATCAGTTCACTCTTGTAATGGAGGTTCTCAACCTAATAATAAACACTACTACACAAAAAGGTTTTCTCACAAAAAATTTCCCACGGAAACGAAAAACTGTGTGAAATTTCACACGGGATACCGACAAATTACACACCAAATTGTTGACCAAATTTCGGTGGGAAATATGTCGTAAATTTCTCACGCATTTCCCACTCTTTACACACTAAAGTGTTGACCAAGTTTTAGTGTGAAATTCTTCACAAATTTCTATAGATGTTTCGTATCTAGGTATATCGATGTGTATATGCGTGAACGTGTAACTATATCAAAAAGTAAAAGAAAACGATTATGTCCTTGGGAAATATGTGGGTACTTTGCCACAGATTACCTACCAATTTAATAAATCCGTGTGTAAATACCCACGAATTTCCCACAGAAAATATCGTTTTTGTGTTTTGTCTACTTACACATTACCACATTACTTAATATGTCTTCATATGTGTTTGTTGGTTCATATTATATGTGTTTGTCAATTAATATAACTATTTATGTCAGTATCACAAGTGTATGTGTAGGTTTAAATATAACATTTTTGTGTAACAAACCATTGTATGTGTGTGGATATCTACACGTATATGTTTCCGGATGTTTGTTTATAACCTTCATTGTATCTATAGATGTTTTGTATCAAGGTATATCGACGTGTATATGCGTGAACGTGTAACTATATGTCCATGGAAAATATATGGGTACTTTCCCACAGATTACCAACCAATTTAGTAAATCTGTGGGAAATACGTGTATAAATACCCACTGATTTCCCAGAGAAAATATCATTTTGTGTTTTTTCTACTTACACATTCCCACATTACTTAGTATGTCCTCATATGTGTTTGTAGTTTCATATCATATGTGTTTGTCTATTAATGGAACTATTTATGTCAGTATCACAAGTGTATGTGTAGGTTTAAGTATAACTTTTTTTCTGTAACAAACCGTTGTATATGTGTGGATATCTACACGTATATGTTACGTATCTCTGTTTATGGCCTTCATTGTATCTATATATGTTTTCTATTTAGGTATATGGACTTATATATGCGTGAACGTGCAACTATATCAAAAAAGTAAAAGAAAACGATTATATCCATGAGAAATATGTGGGTACTTTCCCACAGATTACCTACCAATTTGATAATCCGTGGGAAACACGTGTGTAAATACCCGCGAGTTTCCTACAAAAATAGCGTCTTTATGTTTTTGCATACTTACACATTCCCACATTACTTATCATGTCTTCATATGTGTATTTAGTTTCATATTATATGATTTCGTTTGTTAATGTAACTATTTATATGAGTATCATAAGTGTATATGTAGGTTTAGGTATAACTTTTTTGTGTATCAAATCAATGCATATGGATGAATATCTACACGAATATGTTTTGTATGTCAGTCATGACCTTCATTGTACCTTTAGATGTTTTGCGTGTAGATATACAAGTATGGGTTTGTGCGTGAACATTTAACTATATCAAAAAAGTAAGAAATTGAGTAGGTTTGTGGGAAATTCATCGGTAATTTCTCACAAATTACCCACCAATATTAGAAGTATGTGGGAAAGTGGTGGGTAATTACCCACTGATTTCCTACATAAGATCAAATTTGACTTAACGAATTGACCCGACCCGAGTTAACTCGAACCCGACTAACACCCCTACTTGCTACTAATGATCAACTAAATCTTAAAAAAGTACCTTGTCATATATAGCTTGACTTTGTATTTAAATAATACAAAAAGTTAATCATTCAAAGTAGTAGCAATTTTGTAGGAAAAAAATTGTAGGTAAATAAGTCCTAATTATTAACCATTCATCTCTTATCTTGTATCAAACTAACTTAGTATTACTTACTAAACAAAACTACACCCACCCCTCCACATGACCACACCATCAAGATCCCCACCAAGATCCGCTCGACCCCACCACACGGCTGCCATAATCACGAGCTAGTTGCCGAAATTACAAGCTAGGAGCTCGAAACAGGATTAACCTCTAAAATCTGTGTTCCACCTGTCCAAATTTTGGGTATATCTTTTTTTCCCAAGACTGATATGCGTTGTCCGAATAATGGCATTGATAAAGCTCAAAACATTTTTGTATTATATGTATGTATGTATGTAAATGTGTTTCTCGAGTTTAAATACTCATCGTCCTCGCAAAGGTAATTAACAAGAAAAGTGTTTTGATATCCTATTGTCATATTTCATTTACATGAAAACAGTTATGACAATTACTCATCTTTATACATTTAATGTTTGTAGGTAGGAAGATTTAATCATAGTCAATTTCTTGAGTACGAGTAAACTCCTTTTACTACGCGTGCATTAAATGTGTGTACAAGTTTGTCCTTTTGAGTCTTCTCATCAAGAAACTCATTCTTAACCTCACAGTCTAACTGATTGGTAAGAGATCAATCAAGCTCCATGAGTGATTGTCTTTCAAGGACTGCATCTTAACATTCATAGTTTTGAGTTATTCATCAAATACAAGATCTAATAATGCATTTATGTAGTTAGCAGGTTCACTATGATCCTCCAACTTATATCCCTTAGCATTGATCTAAAAACTATATCATTCAGGTGCAAGAGGTATCCTTGCGAATTTATGAATGAGAGATATCAATCTATGGTTTAACATATGCATGTTGAACCTTAGTATGACATTAGCAAGTGTACTCAAAAGGTTGCTCTTGAATAAATTCAAGATCTAAAGGTGCTCCCACTTGCTTTTGTAAGTAGAGACTAATCTCTAGATACTCAGCATCTTGAGTGACAATAAATTGTTTTCAAGTGGGACATCCAAAATACATCGTTAGTTCTTGACTCTAGTTTGTTAATTACTTACTCTTAGGTATTTAACAAATTCAGAACTTCAATCAAGACATAATGAGATTCATCTCATGCCATAATACAATGGTGTCTTAAATTCCTTTTGGGTTGGAACCATATTGAGTGTACACATGGCACATCCAATTTTCTAACCTTGATAGCTTTGGAGGTAAAACAGTTTAAGTCATCAAAGATCAAATAATATCTATAGAGTTTGATTTTCCATGATGGACATACCATAAAGTTGTGGTATTCCACGAGGATTGATGTTGCGAGACTATCCCACAACTTATTACTCCCTCCGTCTCAAAAATATTGTCCATATTTCCATTTTGGGATGTCTCAAAATAATTGTCCACTTTCCCTTTTAAGTAAAAACTAGAGAATATAGTAAAGGAATATTATCTTTGAGTGGTTGAAAACAAAAGTGGCCCCACTTTTATTAAACTATGTGATTCTTGTCTCCTGACAATTATTTTGAGACGGAGGGAGAATGTTAGGAAATTAAGCTATAGCAGTTAGAACTATTGAAGATAGCAGTTAGGACTGTTGAAGATGGAAGTTAGTACTGCTGAAGAGTTTTGAAGACATAAGCAGTTAGTATGGTTATGAAAGAAATATTTGTACTGCTTATTATTATTTTGTAAACGTGTAAGTAGATAAATATGGAAAAGATATTGTGTATATCTTATACGATTAGAATGATAGTTATCTTGTGAAGGAATCCTTGGTCTATAAAAGGATTGCCTAGGTTAAAGTTTAGAGATACACATATAGAAGTACGATTTATTTTCATAGAGATTCAAGGTTGTAAACCCTAGTGATAGGAGATCACTCGTATTATTGTTTTAATAATATTGAATCGTTGAAGTTCATTATTCTGTGTTCATTCATTGTTACATTCAAACCATACAAAACACAAACACATAAAGTCTTCTAAGTGCTAGCTAGTAAATTCAGCGTGCTAGACTACGTATAATTCTTAGTATCACATCTAACACAAGGCGTGTGTGTAGATCCGGTCAAGTGGTATCAGAGACAGGTTGCTGATACTTAGATTTAGAAGATCTGAGAAGAACAAAGATGGACATGGAAACAACACCAACCACAACTAACATTGCTGCTAAGCTTCCTATGCTTAAACCTAATGAGTTCGACATGTGGAGACTTCGTATTGAGCAGTTTTTCCAAGTGCAAGACTATGCACTTTGGGAGATCATTAAAGAAGGAAACTCTTTTACACCAGTAACAACAACAACTCTTGTTGAAGGAAAATCTTAGACTACAGTGCATACAAAGCCAACCACTACTGAAGAGAAGGCAAGGCACAAGAATGATGTTAAGGCTAGAAGTTTGCTTCTGATGACTATTCCCAATGATCAGCTGCTGAATTTTAGTAAGTTCAAGTGTGCTAAAACCCTTTTTGAAGCTATTGTTGCAAGATATGGTGGGAATGAAGCCACCAAGAAAACCCAGAAGACCCTTCTCAAGCATCAGTTTGAGAACTTTACAGCAACAAGCAATGAGTCGTTGGATCATATGTTCAATAGGCTTCAAAAGCTGGTGAGTCAATTGGCTGTTCTAGGAATTGAGATGCCTTAGGAAGATCTCAACTCCAAATTTCTGAGGAGTCTACCAGCTGAATGGGCTATGCATGTGGTTGTATGGAAAAACAAGCCTGATATAGATTCCATGAGCTTAATGGATCTCTACAGCAACTTCAAGATAGTTGAACATGATATTAAGAAGTCTGCTGGATCAAGCTCAAGCTCAAGCTCAGGGAATTTGGCCTTTGTATCAACTCCCAGTTCCTCAAGTCCAGATGAAGAAGTGCAAGTTGCTGGAGCAGTTGGTACTGCTAGTGCAAACCTTGGTACTGCTAGCACCTCAAGCAGTACTAGTGGACTTTTGAATGATGATACTTATTGTGCTTTCTTGACTACTCAGCACAATGGAAGTATGTTGACTCATTCAGATCTTCAAGAGATTGATGAAGATGATATTGAAGAGATGGATATCAAGTGGCAGCTCTCTCTTCTCAGCTTGAGAGCTAGGAGATTCTTGAAGAAGACTGGCAAGAAGATTGTCATAAACAGTAATGATGTTGCAGGGTATGACAAGTCCAAGATTGAGTGTTTCAACTGCCACAAGAAAGGTCATTATTCAAGGGAGTGCAGATTGCCAAGCCAACATGATGGAAAGAGCAGAGCATATGGAAACAAGTCAAGGGTTGTGGAGGTTACTGATTCAAGCTCGAAAGCCATGGTTGCCATTGATGGCTTAGGATTTGACTGGAGCTACATTGCAGAGGAGGAAGCAGAAGCATCTACAGAGGTTGCTCTCATGGCATTCTCAGATTCTGAGGTACAAATTTCAAAATGTTCTAAATCTTGTGAAGCTTTAAAAGATCTAGAAACACTTAAAACAAGATATGAGAATCAGAGAAAAAAGCTAGTTGAAACTGCTTTTAGCTTAGCAAATCATAAGAGAGCTTTAGCTGTGTTAGAAGAACAAATTGTTCATTATAAAAGTAAGGAGTCTAAGTTTTCTGATGATATGATTATTGTTAAGAGAGACTTAATGTTTAGAGAGAATGAGATCACTTTGTTAAAACATGAGCTAGAACAGGTTAAGAAAGCTAAGGAGAACATTCAGATGAGTGTAGACACACTAGAATACACATCAAAAGGTGTTCAAAAGATAATTGAGAGTCAGATCCTTAATAAAGCTAAGTCAGGCCTAGGATATAAGTTAGTTCCACCTCCCTATAGAGGAATTCCAACACCCCCAGGCATAGACTTAAAACACACATGACTCCCTGAATTTCAATTACCTGTGCTTAACTATGGTCCTCAACCCAAGAAGGATGTAGTTGATAAACCTGTGTATGAAAATGCAAGTGATAAATCACTATCTGAGGACAAGGTGTCTTCTGATAGGTCCTCAGCTAAGGACTCAGATGCTCCAACCATTTAGGAATGGACTGCTGATGATGAGGATGATCAGGCTGTGGTTAAGCCTGTTAGTGCTAAAGTGGAGGAACCAAAAGTTCCAAAGATGGTTAAACCTGAGATTGTTAGGCCTAGATCAAATGCCAAACCTTTTAGACCAACAGTTAGGTATGCAGAAATGTATAGAACCACAAACAAGCCAAAAGGTAATCAAAGGAATTGGAATGACCTCAAATCTCACCAATTAGGGGAGGATTTTGTCTGCTATAGGAAAGCTTGTTACTCTTGTGGTAGCTTTGACCATCTTGCAGATTATTGTGATAAATGGGTATCTGGATATACAAATCATAGGTTGAGCATAGCAATACCTCAATCTTTTTCTAGAAATGATAGAATGATGCCTAGATAAGTTCTTTTAAGGTCTGGACCTAAAGCAGTTCAAACTGCTAGACCAGCAGTTCAAACTGTCAGACCTATTAGACCTGTTCACCCAAGGCCAACAGTTCAAGGTGCAAAAATGTTTTCCAAACCAGCACCAAAAACTGTTAATAAACCCTTTCATCACAAAGCAGTTGTAAAAAATCAAGTTTGGAAAACTAAGGTAACAACTACCAAGCCATCAGTTCCAACTGCTAGCAGAGTAGTTGGTACTGGTATGAATAAAAACACTGCTAAGGGAAATATGGGTACTGGAGTGAATGCATCAGCATGTTGGGTATGGAGACCTATTAAACCCAATGGTGCTAAGATTGTTTTGAAAAGAATGAATTATGTTGATGCTAGAGGAAAGCCTAAGTCTGTTTTGGCTTGGGTTCCATAAGGAAATTAATTTTTCTTTGTAATGTGCATTGTTAGTCATATGCTTTTATATTGTGAGACAAGTTCTTTGTATCTTGTTTCTTTGTTTTTGGACTAACAATTGTAGGATTGGAGGGAAAACACCAAGGAATTTAATGCTTGATGTTTTGGACTAAATGGTGTTCTGAAGATTAGTATGTGATTTTTGCATACAACAAATGGTAATTGGTTCACCATGTCTAACCCACATAAGAACCAACTAGTCCAGAGCAAACGGTTTCTGGTAAAGACTAATCAAATCAGTTGATGGTTGACAATTTACCAAAAATTGTATGGTTATCAGCTCACCATATCTAAGTGTAAAGAGTTGGCTAGTCCAAAGCAAACGGCTATTGGTAAAGACATATTAAATCCGTTGATAGCTGATAGTTTGCTAAAAACTATGTTTGAGCCATGGTATTTTAAAATTTATTTCAAAAGTTCATACGGCTCAACAAAAATTTTCCAACAGTTGGTACGGTTAGTACAAAGTTAGGACGGCTCAACTAGCCGTTGTAAAAATCTGTCAGTAATTAATTTTCTAGCCGTTGGGGTAAAACCGTTATTCTTAAGATACTTATAGGGATTTTTATAGACGATAATTATCTTTTTACCATAAATTTATTTATTCTCTTTCTAAAGATAATTTATCTCATACGCATATTTCGCAAAACCCTAAACAGTACCTCTAAACCCCAAGCGACTACATAAAACCTCAATTCCAATTTACACGATCATTGTATTGCTATAATCTTTCATTTTTCATCACTAAGAATGGCTGGATTGGAATTTGTTAAGCGTCACAACCAGGTTGCGTTCTTAGAGAAAACAGAGCAAGGAGATGGGCCAAAGTTTTATGAGATTGTGGACTTTCTCAACCACTCTCACATAAGTTGACAGAGTAAAGACCTTGGAGGAGGAGCTTAAGAAGAACAATGAGGAGCTGAAATCTCATAAAGCAATGTTTTCCAAAGTCTACACCAAGCTAACTAAAAGGGTGAAGAAGCTTGAAGATCAGTTAAAGAAGAAAAGGGCAAAAGTGATATTGGATGATGATTCTTCTTCTGATGATGATTCAGATGGTTCAGAAGGGGATGATGAAAATTCTTCCAAACAGGGGAGGAAATTTGGTAAAGACAAGGATAGATCAGGTTCTCAGGGGAGGTATGATAAAGGCTCAGAACATGATGAAGGTTTTGGTAATGTTGCAGATATTGGTTCAGGTTCATGTTCAAGAAACAGCTGAGACACATAAAGAAGTTCAAACTGTTGAAGCAGTTCAGACTGCTGAGACAGAGCATCAAGCAGTTCCAACTGGTGAAACTTCTGCTGAGCCAGTTTATGAAAGAAGAAGAGCTGATAAAGGTAAAAGAACTATGACACATGAAGAAGAGGAAGCAGCTCAAGAACTTGAAAGGCTCAAGAGATTAAAACCAAAAACTCAAGATCAGATAGATCATGATGCAGAAGTTGCAAGGCAAATGATAGAAGAAGATTTGGCTAATGAAGAAGCTAAACAAGCTCAGATAGCTCAAGATGAGGAATTTGCAAGAAAAATGGCTGCTGATGATGTACGAAACATAGTTGAATTCATGGAAAGAGCAAGATCTAAAGAGGTAAATCAAGAGGAGTTCAATGAAAAGCTACAATATTTGTTGGATTCTGACATGATTGTAAGAGCTCAAGCTTCAATGGTTCTCAAAGACAAACAGCTGAATGAAGAAGAAAAGACAGAGGAGCTTAAAGAGTTCATACTCAAAAAGAATGGAGTTGCAACATGGGAAGATCTGATTCAGAGGATAAGAGAAAGGAAGAAGTCAGGATACAAGATAAAGTTGCCAACAAAGAAGGAACAAGTTGAGTCTATGAAACATTATTTGAAGAACTCAGCAAGTTACACTATGAATGACTTCAAGGGAAAATCTTATGCCATAATTGAAAGGGAATTCTATGAAACTTATGCTATTCTGAACACTCCAAGAAGAAGTTTCAAAACAGGTAAGAAGAGAGAATCAGAAACTATGGAATCAGATGTTGCAAAGAAACAAAAGTCTGAAGAAGAAGGGTTAACAAATGAGAAGATCAGTATGATGATGATTGTTCCAAAATCTTCTTATATCAAACCTTTACAAGTAAAACATCCAATCATTGACTGGGAAGTGTTCATTGATGGAAGAATGAAAGGATGGAAGATAATCAGACTTGGAGATATTTCTGAAAGGTACAAGTTGTTTGAAGATTTACTCAAAGGTTTTGACAGAGAAGATCTTAATCAACTATGGAGCTTAGTGAAAGAGAGATTCAGAGATAAAGATCCTATTGAAGATAAAGATAAAGAATTATGGGTTCAACTGAAGAGAATTTATGAACCAGATGGAGGAGAGTCAATATGGAGATTTCAAGCACAAGTCAAGGATGTCACTTGGAAGTTATTTGGAATGTGTGGAGTACATAGAGTGTCTACCAAGGATGGAATAGAGATCTATATGCTGGTTGAAAAAGATTATCCACTCAGACCAGGTGTTTTGACAATTATGGTAAATGTTATGCTAGAAGCTAATGAAGAATCTGAGATGGCTGATATATTGGTGACAAAGATATTCAACCTTGCAGAAGAAGTGAAAGCTAGATCTAAGAGATTTGCTTGATAGGTGTTTGGAAGAATTCTATTCATATAAGAGATAAAGCTTAATTTGAAGAAACTTAGTGATTTGGATAGAAATCATAAGTTTAGGGGAGGATTGTTAGGAAATTAAGCTATAGCAGTTAGAACTGTTGAAGATAGCAGTTAGGACTATTGAAGATGAAAGTTAGTACTGCTGAAGAGTTTTGAAGACATAAGCAGTTAGTATGGTTATGAAAGAAATATTTGTACTGCTTATTATTATTTTGTAAACGTGTAAGTAGATAAATATGGAAAAGATATTGTGTATATCTTATACGATTAGAATGATAGTTATCTTGTGAAGGAATCCTTGGTCTATAAAAGGATTACCTAGGTTAAAGTTTAGAGATACACATATAAAAGTACGATTTATTTTCATAGAGATTCAAGGTTGTAAACCCTAGTGATAGGAGATCACTTGTATTATTGTTTTAATAATATTGAATCGTTGAAGTTCATTATTCTGTGTTCATTCATTGTTATATTCAAACCATACAAAACACAAACACATAAAGTCTTCTAAGTGCTAGCTAGTAAATTCCGCGTGCTAGACTACGTATAATTCTTAGTATCACATCTAACACAAGGCGTGTGTGTAGATCTGGTCAGAGTAGATGAACTTATGTTCTTTGGCTTACATATCTGCCAACCAAGTCAAACCAGATGGCATCAATAGTATTTTTAGCCTACTGCATACTTTATATTATAAGTCTTTGAACAAGTCAATGACTTTATGGGCATGTTTTGACTAGAAAACATAAACATTAAATATTTTACTATACGTCGTAAGTGTACATGTCTTTAACAAGAAGACATAACAAGTTAACGTCTTACTTTACGTTATACGTCTTTCAACAATTAACGGAATTGATGTTTGTGTCTTTACAAGAGACCTAAACATATTCAACTAAAGTAAATACGAGCGCCGACTCTTGGCCTCAATAGTAAATTCAAGTTAATTTCATACTTCATGATTATGAATTTACAAGAAAACATAATCATATTTACTAAACAATTCAGTGAATATGTTGAAGTAGTTTTTCATGTTATCTTGATATTTGTTATGATTAGGGCAACATACATTTTATGTGTAGAAGTCCTAGTAGAATCTTAGTTTCTTACCTTGCAATCAAGAAAAAGCATTAGTCATATTGTTATATGTTGTACCTTGCACACAATTAATATTTCTCCCACTTGTGCATGGCACAACATCATGAGAGTATACAGACAACACTACGCTCGTTTGTTTGTATGAGCAATATGCCAATGTCTAAGATAACATATGATTTTTAGTCAAAATCAAAATATAGATATGTAGAACTTTATCGTTTTAATGATGAATCATGCATAACAAGTTTATAGATAACATTTCAGGAAGCAACATCAGGAACGCGACAAGTTATCTTATAAAATTCATGCAATGGTTCTTATATAAACTATGATGCTTAACATGTGGAAAGTAATATATTATTTCAAGAAATCTGGAAATAAGATGGGCAACTTGCAAGGTAATAAAGCTTACAGCTCCCACTGGATTAGACAACACTACATGTGTTTCGTCACCAGTAATATAATCACGTAGCTCCCACTCGATTAGACAACATTTATAAGTGTTACGTCACCAGTGGAGAGTGAGTGGGGATTGGATACTTTCTTTCTTTCTTTGAATATCTACACATTATTGCTAATCTGAGTCACTTTGACTAGTAAACATGTACTTAGGTATTCAAGGAAGTGCATCAAGTTCTAACATATAGATGATGGGCTAGCCATCATTGCTATTTTAAATTAAAAATAGGCATGCATTTCCTCTATAATTGGTCTACTTTACCACAAGAGTATGTAGGACCTTAGTAGGTTTATTGAGTTAAGACAAACTGCTAGGTAATCATGCTAGTAATTGCCTTTATCACTTTGCGGTTTATTGGTATTTCCGTCTTCTAATTATTTAAACTCATTTTAGTTTGGTAGCTATAGAAAACGTGTTCTCTAGTTATCCAAATATCTTATATTTCTTCAAGGTTTCAAAACCGAAACTAGGGTTATAAAACAACCTTGAAAGAATAAGATGTGTAACCATACTTAACCATTTTGAATTTCACAAGACATCACGATTTCTAGAGTAGATGTTCTTTGAGTTTGATTAGAATTAGGAAAATTCAAATATTCCTATTATTGCTTTTCCTCATAAAGAAAAATGATAGGAACAAGTCTCTTTCTTACAAGGAAAGAATGACCTAGTTCATCCTTTTAACAAGAAAAGAACAAACTCTTGTTTACGGTTTGTGTTGCATTAATTCATTAATTGAATTTACAAAGTTCATTTTTAGTATTTTCGATAATTATCTTTTTGTAATTTAACTACCTCATGTTTACAATTTAAAACAATTAATTAACAAAAAGGCTAAGATCCACATTGTGCTTCTACTATCACATCAGTTGATCTGCTAGCAATAGTAGATTCAATTGGTAGGTAACGTCAACCAATTGCATTACAAGTGCAACTCTTAGAACTTTATGGGACTCATGGCACTAGTGGACAAGCAACTAGTGTCAAGCTGGCATGTTTAGTCTCATCCTTGCCTCGGGTTAAGGTCTTACCACTTAACTCGATTAAGTCATCCAATTTGAGAACGTGTGAGAATATATCTAGGTCCCACGCATAGAGAATAGTCACCTTGGGTTACAATTCAACCTAGGTCCCACGCATAGGCAAAAAGTAATTGCAAGTGTTCTCAAACAATTGGACGGCATGACTTAAATTTGTGACGGGTAAAATATTTTGATGTGAATAAAAAAAATATACGAAAGAAGCATGCATTCATTCTTCGCAGCACAAGTTAAAGACTTTTCTTAACTTAAGTCTAATCATTGTTTTAATTTATGTGTGTCGATTTGTCCATTTTCAAGACTAATATTAATCCTAAGTGGATTATAAATAAGTTTGGACAATACATAAAATAAATAACAAGCATAACAAGTTTAAGTGTTATTTAGAAAACAATGATTTTAAGTTTCAAATCCATATTTAAACTTAGTTAAATTAAATCATAAGACTTAGTTTAAAAAATGGTTTGTGTTTCGTTTCAAGTTTTTAGAAAACAATTTGAAATTTACATACAATCATAGCTTATATAAAAGCAAATAAACAAACACACAACCACAATATGCAAAGCCTCAACCGATGAAAATCCTATGCTCGGTCTCGTGACCCATCACGAGAACCAAGGGTCAACTAGGGACAAGCCTACACAACCACACGTAGGGCTCCCACTTGCTCCAAGACAATCAAGAGCAAGTAGAGGCCCATTATGCACATGAAATAGTGATTCTGTCAGCCCAGAATTTCTGTATTGGGAGGCCCAAAACGCCTGGAAGGAGTCTTCCCCACTCTTAGGTCCAAACTGTAAAGTTATAACTCCTTACCAATCGCCTAGAAACTACGTTTTACTGCAGCATGTTCCAGCAGCCATTCTTCGCTTTTATGTCTTTCACTCTTTTGCCATTCCATTCCAAGCTTCGGTTACATTATATATGAAGTAAAATACAACTAATCTAATTCCTATCTACTGTAAAAATGCCCAAACAATGTCAAAAACCAAAATGAAATTCATTACATAAGAGCCGAAACAATGGCAAACCCAAAAACAAGAAATTAACGACAAATCACAACAACACATGGCACAAGTGGTCTAGGTTTTCATCGGCTTTGCATATACACATAATAATACAATAATATTATGAACAAAAAAAGGTGTTGGCTAACTCCATGGAAAAACATACATGTATTTGCCATGGATACAAAAATTAATAACAAGAATTAAAAATTTAGCCAACGAAACGAAGAAATTAATTAACAAGAATTAAAAACCCCGTTTGGTACTCGTGTCAAATGGCCTTAGGTTCAAAACCCACTAATATTAGGACCTTATAATTATCATTTTACCACAGAAAATTAAGCCATAGGGTCTGTTTTGAAATCGCTTCACAAATCGATCAAAATAGTGCATTTTAGGCCATTTTTCGCGTACCCGACAAGTATACCAAATAACATATGCATAAAAAATGGATATGAGGTCAAAAATCACAGATCCTAAGACCCCTTAAGGGTTGACCATTTGTGAGAAAATGGAGCCCTAGGGGCTGTTTTAATTGTGGTTTCATAAATCATCAAAAAAAAAAACCCGTTTTAGCCATTTTTATGCATATCCGATAATCATATGGCACATATGATGGCTCGTGATACCACTATAGGTGATGTTGAATATGAAAAATATATTAAACTAAATAAACGCAGTGGAAACATCACCAAGAGACGGATCCATATAGCCATATGATCAATCAAATAAATAAATATAACGATTTATACCTTTGTAGCGTGATCACGGATTCACCAACACATCAATACCCACAAGATGGAATGAGAAACCCCAAGAGATCAATAAGGTCGATCCCTTCTGTTAATACAAATATCGTCCTAAAAATGTTATTTATATTTTACGATCTTTGCTTAATTTTGTTAATGACAATTACAAAGTTTATCTTTAAGCAATGCATAAATATAAGATTAAGTCTTTTACATTTATAGTAACAAGTCTTTTAAAACTCATTTTACACACTACATGATTACTAGGAATTACATTATATACATTTACATGTTTATTTTTATTTCTTAAAAATAGAAATATACATGACATCATGGCATGCATCATCTACATATATTAGTTGACTTTACAATATATTTTGGAAAGATCTTGAAGCTAAAGAGTTGACTTTGGAAGATCTTGACAAGACTTGACAAAATATGGAAAGATATTGTAAAGTCTTAGCTGGCATGTCCCGGCGGAACCAAACCACTATATGGGCGGAACCCATATTTTGGGTCCGCTGGATCCGCCACTTGTCTGCTCAGTTTTGCCTATAAATAGCAAGCTGAGCATTCAAGCACAATCATCACTCATATAGCTTAAATTATACACTCATTCATTTGTACATTACTAACCCATTACATTCATTTCATTCTTAGTGATCTTTCTTTTGTAGCAAAGAGATCAAGCATCAAGGTTCAACACAGTGGTGTAAACCTTTAGTTTAGTTACTGTGTGATATTGTATTATTTCACACATCATTGTCATACCATTCATTCAGTAGTGATCGGTTAGTGTTTTAGGCCTCAAAACACATAGAGTGTCGGGAGTGGTTGTACCCTTGTTAAAGAACCAACGGGAGTGGTTGTACCCTTGTAAAGAACTCGGTGTTTAGCTTAGTACCGGATAAAGAGTAAGCGACGTGTAAAGGTTTTCTCCGCCTAGAAGGGAGCTTGTTTCTTAGTGAAGAAAAACTCTCGAGTTAGAGGCTCGAGGAGTGGAGTAGGGCAAGGAAGAGAGTCCTTGTAGCCGAACCACTATAAACATCCGTGTTGTGTGGTTTGATCATTTCTTTCCTTACTTGCTTTATATATATTGCTTGATTGTTAGCTTTACTTTGAAATCACGTTAAGTATACAAAGCGAAGAAAAGTTTAAAACGGTAAAAACTATTCAACCCCCCTTCTAGTTTTCCACAATTGGCATCAGATCTACGTTATTCAAGATTTTCAAATATATTGTATTTTAAAACTTGAAACGATCAATGGATTTTGAAAACTTCAAAGAAGGGCAATCTATGCAAAGACCACCACTATTTGAACCAAATAGTTTTATATATTGGAAAAATCGCTTTGAAACTTATGTGAAGTCAAAGGATATAGATTTGTGGTATATTATTGTAGAAGGTGATAATAAACCTATATCAAATATATCATGCGGTCGGGATGAGGGTGCTTCTCTTACTCGTCATAGTGATGAGCAAAAGAAGTTGATTGCCAAAAATAATGAAGCCAAAATGATGCTTTATAATGCCTTACCTAAGAAAGAATATGAAAGAGTTTTTATGTGTAAAACGGCTAAGGATATTTGGCAATCATTGATTATCACTCATCAAGGGAACTCACAAGTCAAATATAACAAAATTGATCTTCTTGTTCAACAATATGAACAATTTGTTATCTCTAAAGATGAGACCATTGATAGTGCTTTTGCTAGGTTTAATACTATAATTACTTCTCTTAAAGCACTTGACGAATCTTTTTCTAGTAAGAACTTTGTCAGGAAATTTCTTAGAGCACTTCATCCGAAGTGGAGAGCAAAAGTGACGGCTATTGAAGAATCCAAGGATCTTTCAAGCATGACACTTGACGAGCTCATCGGAAATCTCAAAGTTCACGAGATGGTGATGGAAAAAGACTCAGAAATTGTTAAAGGCAAAAAGGAGAAGATGAAGTCCATTGCCTTAAAAGCTAGAGTAGAGTCAAGTGACGATGAAGAGTCGAGCTCAAATAGCAAAGACGAAGAGTATGCCATGGCCGTTAGAGATTTCAAAAAGTTCTTTAGGAGACGAGGAAAGTTCGTAAGACAACCTCGTGAAGAAAAGAAATCCTTCCGGAAAGATCGTGATGATAGGAAAGGAAAAATAGATAGGAAGTGCTTTAGGTGCGGGGATTCCAGTCACCTAATAGGAGATTGTCCAAAGCCTCCAAAGAACAAGTCTCAAAAAGCATTTGTTAGTGGAGCTTGGAGTGACAGCAATGGTGATGACGACGTGCCTAAGAATGATGAAGTTGCTCTCGTCAACAGAGACCTGTAATTTGGAGGCTTAAAACGGTTCAACAGGAAAAGGTCATAAATAAAATTAGAAGTAGAATATAATAAACTGTGTGATATTACTCTCGTCATATTCCTCTATTGATGATGAAACCTTAGAAGTAGAATATAATAAACTGTGTGATATTACTCTAAAAATCATAAATAAAATTAAGTTCTTATAAACCTAAATGACACTTTTAGAAAACGAAGTCTATTGGTTAAAAGAAAAAGAAATACGGTCAGAAAAGGGTAAAAGTGTTAAAGAAACATGTGTCTCATGTCAGGAACTCAAACTAGAAAGAGAAACACTTAAAACCACACAGGAAGATCTTATCAAACAAAACTCTAAGTTTAAAAGGTTTGATAAAAACATTTGTTTAGCAGATGAGCTAATGCAAATTCAAAAGTTGCCTCATGATAAAACCGGACTAGGGTTCATGAAATCAGGAAACTTAAATGACTTTATGAAACAAACAGTGAAAGTACAAAAACCTATTCCAACAAAGCCAGACACCCACGGATCTGGCGGACACAAAAATTTGGTTCCGCCAGTAGTGACCAAAGGGTCCGCGGGTACTTTTGCTGAACAGAAGGTTTGTACTTCGGATAGTACTGAGTCCATTAAAGTCACAAGAAAACCCAGCTCTAGTACAACTGTTAACAAACAAAAACCAGCAGTTACTATAGGAAAAGGTCAAGTTAAAAATGAGTTTAGGATTAAAACGGTTCAACAGAGACCTAAAACTAGTTTTCCCAAACACCCCTTTCCTAATAATAACCTTAATTCACAGCATCATGAACCAAAACACCCCTTTCCTAAGTTTAAGATTAAAATAGTTGGAACCAAAACATGTCTAGGAACTATCAAAGTCCCAACTACATGCCATGGAACACTTGTCCACCATTTTCATACATGAACCATGATAATGTAATGTTTAACCCAAATGGACCCATGAGATATTGTGGACCAAATGCTTGAGTTTTTTCTTTAACTTAGGTGTGCTTAAAAGTCGTGTTAGAACCAGATGAGTGGATCAAAGATAGTGGGTGTTCAAGACACATGACGGGAAACAAAGACCTTTTCTCAACCTACCAAGTGTACGACGGAGGTAATGTCACATTCGGTAGCAAGCTTAAAAGTAAAATCATCAGAAAAGGTACAATTTCTCATGACTCTCTCACTATTGATGATGTTGCTCATGTAGATAACTTAGGATTTAACTTGCTTAGTATTAGTCAATTATGCCGTAAAAAGTATAACGTCCTTTTCAGTGAAAATGGAAGTAAAATACTTAAAGACGGTATAACCGTAGGAAAAGGTGTTTTAAAGAATAACGTATACGTTATGAAATTAGACAAAACACCTAAAGACAAACTTTGTCTCACCTCTTTGGATGAAAACTCAACTCTATGGCATAGACGCTTAGGTCATGCCAATATGAGGTTAATCCAATCCTTATCATCTAAGGAACTCGTTAGGAACCTACCCAAGTTGAAATACGACCAACACTTTTGTGATGCTTGCAAAATTGGAAAACATGTTCATAATAGCCATAAGGCTAAAAACATGGTGTCTACATCTAGGTGTCTAGAATTGTTGCATATGGATTTGTTTGGTCTATCCGCTATACAAAGTTACGGGGGAAACTTCTATACTTTGGTAATAGTAGCTGATTACTCTAGGTATACTTGGACTAAGTTTTTGAAAACTATAAATGAGGCATTTGATAAATTTGAAATTCTAAGTAAGAAAATTCAAAATCAAATAGGAAATAAGATAGTATCAATTAGAACCGACCACGGTCGTGAATTTGATAATGAAACCCAATTTAGAGCCTTTTGTGATGCTAATGGCATAACACATAATTTCTCGGCTCCTCGAACTCCTCAATCTAATGGTGTAGTAGAACGCAAAAATAGGACAATACAAGAAATGAGTAGAACAATGTTAAATGAACAAAACATACCACCAAAGTTTTGGTGTCACACCGTAGATACATCCACATACATCTTAAATAGAGTATTAATTAGACCATTCTTGAGTAAAACACCATATGAGCTTTATAGAGGCAAAAAGCCTACTTTAGGATATTTTAGAGTTTTTGGAAGCAAGTCCTTCATCTTAAACACTAAGGATTACCTCACCAAATTTGACCCAAAGTCTTATGAAGGTGTATTCCTAGGATATTCACAGAATAGTAAAGCATATATTGTCTTGAACAAAGAAACCTCAAGAATCGAGGAATCGTTGAACATAACATTCGACGAAAGTCCACCTCCCTCTAAGATATCACCTTTGGTAGATGATGACTTAGTTGAAAGCCAAATGGTTGAAAACCAAGAAAATGTTGAAAATGACAAAGAAGATGAACCGGTAAAAAGAGAATTAGTCAACATCAAAGAATCTAGAAGTCATGCATTAGACAACGTCATTGGTAAAATTAATGAAAGAACATTAAGATCAAAAGTCCAAAACCAAAGTAATTTTTTTTTGTTTCATCTATTGAGCCTAAAAATATAAATGAGGCCATAAAAGATGAATCTTGGGTCATAGTGATGCAAGAAGAATTAAATCAGTTTGTTAGGAATGACGTTTGGACATTAGTACCTCAACCTCAAAATCAAACCATAATTGGAACTAAATGGGTGTTTAGGAACAAAATGGATGAAAATGGTGTAGTGTCTAGAAACAAAGCTAGGCTAGTAGCTCAAGGCTACAATCAACAAGAAGGTATAGATTACGACGTGACATTTGCACCCGTCGCTAGGCTTGAGTCAATTAGAATATTACTTGCATATGCATGTGCACACGACTTTAAATTATTTCAAATGGATGTTAAAAGTGCTTTTCTAAATGGTTTTATTAATGAGGAAGTGTGCGTTGCACAACCTCCCGGCTTTGCTGATTTTGAAAAACCTAATCATGTCTACAAACTTAAGAAAGCATTATACGGACTTAAGCAAGCACCAAAAGCTTGGTATGATCGACTTAAGACTTTCCTAGTTGACCATAAGTATACCATGGGCCTAGTAGACAACACTCTTTTCACCAAGAAAAAGGGATCACATATTATCATAGTCCAGATATATGTGGATGACATTATATTCGGTTCAACTTGTCAAGAGTTATGCGATGAATTCTCGAAAATCATGCATGATGAGTTTGAAATGAGTATGATGTGGGAACTAAACTTTTTCTTAGGTCTCCAAATAAAACAATTAGAAGATGGGATATTCTTCAACCAATCTAAGTACATCAAGGATATGCTTAAGAAATTTGGTCTTGAAGATTCCAAACCCATGAAAACACCCATGTCCTCCGAAACCAAACTCACAAAGGATGAAGAAGGTGAATCCGTAGATAGCACTAAATATAGGGGAATGATTGGTAGTCTACTCTATCTAACGGCTAGTAGACCCGACATTATGTTTAGTGTTTGTCTATGGGCACGCTTTCAAGAAGATCCCAAAACATCCCATCTTGAAGCCGTCAAACGGATTTTTAGATATATTAAAGGTACTACACATTTAGGATTATGGTATCCCAAAGGAACGGGAATGGAAACCATAGTGTATGCTGACTCAGACCATGCCGGTGACTATGTCGATAGAAAAAGTACAAGTGGTATTTGTACTTTCGTTGGGCATTGTCTCACCTCATGGTTTGCCAAGAAACAAACGGCACTAGCAATATCAACAACTGAAGCCGAGTACGTGTCTGCAGGAAAGGCGTGTCAACAAGTACTGTGGATGAAACAAGCTCTCGTCGACTATGGAATTGAACTCAACGACATTCCCATTCTTTGCGACAACAAAGGAGCTATCGACCTTAGTAAAAATCCAGTCCAACACGCTAGAACCAAACACATAGAAATACGTCACCATTTCCTACGCGACAATGTTCAGAAAGGAAACATCTCAATCGAGAAAGTTTCCTCAGAGGACAACATTGCCGGAATTCTCACTAAACCTCTGAAGATAGCACCTTTAACTTTTTTAGACTTGGTTTAGGACTAATGGAACCTAGTGAGTAGATAAAACCTTAGCTTGAACCTTAGATTAACCAAACACAACAAAAACCAAAAACTAAGTTTGATTCTGCGGAACCAAACGACAACAAGGGCGGACCCCTTGTTTTGGTTCCGCCGGATCCGTGGCCTCCTGAGTCAGATTCTTAGTTTATTAAACAAACACAATGTACTGTACATCACAACTCCCAAAAACATAACACCTACTGGAACTCGACTCAAAATCATCCAAACTCACAATTTAGGTCATCTCCTTTCACCAATTTGTGCTCTAATCATCTCTGTAAGTATCCTAATCACATCTACATTCCTGATCTGTGTCTAGGATTTCTATTTTATGCACAAAATCAAAACTTGGGGTTTATGCATATTTTTAGTGAAATCATGAAACATATTTACTGAATTGCATCACAAACCATGTTTTCCTTAGTTAGGAATTGTATCTTGTAGTACATTATCATAACTCATCAAAAACCCCATGAGAAATTTTTCAAAATCTTCTCACGACTAGGAAAAACTGTTTCTGAACATTGTTCACACAAATACAAAATGTTATGTTTTAAACATCACTTGCATAATGTCTCTTGAATGCTAAAGGGAATACATAACTAATATGTATTTTCGGGTACATTCAATCGTAGCCACATTGAAGTAGGAGCATTTGGGTTATCTCTTATTTTATCATAAAACTTGCATACATAAAATTTTCATGCATCAAAAGGAGTCGAGATAACCGCACCTCCATATTGTCCCCATATAGGCACACACTAGACATCTATATACGTATTTTCAATAGTTTTAACTAAACTATGTAATTTTCGTATCTAGGATAATCATGCCTCCCGCGACTTATTATGATCACAAAGAAACCGTCAAATACCTACCTAAACACCATAAAACCAAAGGACTCACCGAGGACCAAGTTGAAATCTTTAAAGCCTTAGAAAAATGCTATGTACATGAGGGTAGAACCGTAGACCCCTCATTCCTAGATGGAACCGTTCTTAGAGAACAACTTGCCGCAATCCAATTCGATAGTCTCCTAGATATCGATGAACCCATAATCCCTAGATTCATACTAGAATTTTATGCAACTGTAGGTCTTAGCACAAATGATTATGGATACATGAACGTCCATTTCAAAGTAAACCAAAATCAATTCAACATCCCTCTAGACCAATTTGGAGATGTCTTAGGTGTTCCAAGTCAAGGAGATTGCTTCTATTCGGACAAATTGTCATTGTCCATCCTCGATTCCAACCTTGATCGTACAACACCATACGACACACCTTTAATCTCAAAATAAGACATCCGTGCTCATCTTTTTTGTTCCTAGAACCTCCCACACTAGGACTAGTCGAGGAAAAGAGGTAAATCGTGATCCGTTTGGCATGGAGCTAAACGAACTTAGGCCCCAATTCAAGATGCTCGAAGAAGTTCTTAGGGCAAACGTGATTAGCACCATAGGAAATAGAGACCATGTCAACGCAAGTCTTTGCTATATGCTCTATTGTATGTCAAACCACCGACCATTCAACCTCGCCTACTATATCGCCAAAAGAATGGCCGATATTCCGGTTCAAGGCACCACCGCCATGCCCTACGGGATGCTTCTCACCCGGCTTTATAGAGCCTTTGCACCCATCCCTCGAAATGCTAGAGGTTTTGTTCCCAACTACAACGAGATTAAACACACCTTTGTTCCACTTAGTGATCATAGGGTAGCCGTAGCAAAGGGAAAACGAGCTCATCCACCCACCTCATCATCATCATCATCATCATCGGTTAGCGAGGATGATGGTTTGCCAAATTCTAGGATTCCTCCACCCGAGTATATGAGTCAACTACCTCCCATCGACAACCAATCTGAGGAGTTTCGTTAAACTCGAGGAATGATGAAGAATCTTGGAAGGTGGGTTATGAAGCTCCACAAAAAGCTTAGCAAGAAGTGAGGGCTAGGGGATGTTTGGTATTAGACAATTCCAAGACAATGACGTGTTGAATTCTTATATTCTTAGAATATTATGTTTGTATGATATATTTCTGTGAACTAACATAACTTTTCAGGACGATAACACGTGATGTTATCAATTTTTCATGCTTAAGCCACTGTTTGGCTTAACCTACCTTTATGGTAAGTTATTATCATCGGATTAATCTATGTGTAAACGTGTGTTAGAACCTGTATTTTTTATTTTATTCTATCACATATTAATAGTTACATATGTTTTAGGAGAATTTTCGGGATTTGAACGGGTAACGAAAAATATGAGAATCTCTCTGTTAAGAAATAGCACTTCCATATAGCGGAACCAAGTTATGGGTTCCGTCTGTTGAGCACTTTGGCTCCGCCAATCTTCACTCTGCGGATTTCGCCGAACCAAAATTTTGGTTCCGTCTTTGTTATTGATTGGATCCGCCAACTCCAACAGTAACTTTTTCAAAATTCCCGACTAATCCCGATCCTTAGATCATTGATTCTAGTTCTTAGGATTATTCTATTGATCATTAGGCACATTAGGATTGTGACAAATCGTAATTCCAGGTCATTTTTCCAAACTTCAAAATTACTATTCACGGATTACTGTTCATCATTTCACTATTCATCATTTTTGAAGTCAGTTTGCGATGTTGAGACGTCATCAAAAATTTTACTATTCATGAAACACTATTCATTCCTGGAGGGAAATCACTATTCATGGTTATCATTCATCATTTCGTAAACTAGGATTACGGATATTCAAAATTCGCGTAACCGTAAGGGTTTAGCTGCCTATTCATGGAACATCGCTAAGGACACATCATATAGACTAGAGTAGTCTACATATCATCAGTAACACCATCTGCAGGTTAGGTCATTCACGGGTTTGGATAAATTCTATTCACGTATGTTTATTTATCAAATAAACGCTACCACTCAATCATTTGTTTTGAACAATATACCCGACACTCCCGACTATGATCCTAACATATTTTCACACTCATTACAGTGATATAAAAGTTATATTATTAGTTTACCTGGTGTTTTGAAATTATTTGCTATATATATCGTTAAAAGCTTATAACTACGGCGGTTTACGAAATTTCAACACGATAACTATTTGAACACCCGATTCTTGCAAGGAACGTGATTTTATAATTTTTACAACTTCTTCATACTTTATTTTGTTCCGTTAAAATTTATTTCTAGCTAACTCGATACCCGATAATACATAATATCCAAACCAAGTACTAGCTAAATTACATTATTAGACAAGAACATATATTAGCCCACACACCTCCCTTCTTTCCCCCATTTGCCACCCAATGTCCCCCCCCCCTCCCAAGTCTTAATTCACTTGATTACTTTGACCAATATTCTTATAACTAGAACTTGTCATAAAATAAACTACATAATACATACAAGTAACCAAAAATAAACTAGCAAAATTCTCTCATCTCTCCCACTCTCTTGAGGTTCGGCCAACATAAGAAGAGGAAGAAAAACTTATCAAGATTTCAAGATCAAGTAATTTACAAGTCCTATTAGTGATCCTAGTTAAGGTTTTGGCAAAAAAACCCTTGAAGTAATTAAGTATTTTGCTACAAAAACCCCTTCATCACTCAAGTAAGTTTCTAAATAAATTTTCTACTCTTACATACTTCCATTTGATCTATTTTTATGTTCAAGTAACAAAACATGCAAATATACTTATGTTGTATACCACTTAACACTAAATTTTGTCACTAAAATGAACTAAAAGACTTTTATTAGTGATCTTGTGAGCTCTATTATTGTTGGTGAAGATTAGGAACCCATGACACCCTAATAAGGTGTATGGTAGGTTTAGAATAGATTTGGTGTTGATTGGAAGGGATATATACAAGTATTGAACTAGTAAAAATGATTTTTACAAGATATAGATGAGGTTCTGTCCACTTTTGCAATTTATGGAAAAATAGTAGACCATGGGTTATTTTGGTTTACATATTTAGAAAATAAACTCAAAAACGAAGCTGTGGCTGCTGGAATGAGTAAAAACGAGCTTACGACGAGAAAGATACGTTAATTCTAAGTTTGACGACTAAAAACTATTTTCTGAAAAATAGTGTGCTGTTACACGATTTTCAATGGGTAAAACGAGGCATTGAATGCGAACTAGACAAGCCGACATATCAAAAATATATTATTTCACTGTAATACGAAGCCGAGGACATAAAGAACGTAGAAAACGAGCTTATAACGACCGAGATACAAGCGTTTGAAACTCGACGTTCACAACACATTTTTATCAGCTTTTATTAAAAATGTTTCTAAGTGTAAAACTGTTTTTGCGAGTGACCATGTTGAGAGCCATTTTTCTCATTGATCGAATCACTTTGAGGCCTTAACCCTCTAAAGTAAAATCAAGTACTCCCGGCCTATTTTCCAAATTGACCAGCCGTTCGTCAACCGGACTTGTAACGAGTAAGATACGACCTTTCAAATATACCCGAAAACTACACAAAAACAGTGAATTTAGCCCGACTACCTAACTTAACAATTATTTATCTTTATAATCGGGACTCGTATGGACCAAATTTTGATGACACGAATTTAAGATATTACCACGAGCTTTCTAAAAATAAGGAGATCGTTTCCTAACACTCAAAATTCACCAACTTACGACTAGCTTTGCGAGGCTACTTAGTCATTTTCTAATAGTTGTTGAAAAATATTAAATTACGACGGAAAACTCTATTATTTTGCTATAAATCATCAAACGACGATCGTGTGATATCGTTGCAACGTATTTACACGTAAAATGTTTATGAGTTAACAAGACGTCAAAAATATATTTTTTCGACGATAAACGTTATTTTCAAATTTCACGAGTGGTATCGATAACATACGTATTTGCATGTGTAGCATCATTTCATGGCTTACATTAGATCATATCATTCATATTAGGTTGCGGTTAGAGATCGTGCCTCATTTCAGTGTATCCACTTTTGTCATCATAACTATCGCATCAGGTAAGTTTTCATAGCCCCGTTTTCAATTTATTATTTCATTTCTAAACTTTCGGGGGAGAATACATTGCACCATTTTTCATACGGACCAAAGTATCAAATTCATTTACATTTCTTAAGTTAGATCATTGCCCAGATTAAAGTCCCCTTTTATTTATCATGAACCGTTAATTACGGAGTAAGCGAGAGTGAGTGAATAGATCTATTGAGGGTGACGCCTCCGTTCGGGTTGGTAGCGCCAACTAGTCTACGAATGCATTTCATTTGTATCATATCAGAGTGACTGGCAAAACACTTAGTTTGGGGCATTCATTTGAGTCTAGCTTCGGGGTCATGAGTTTAAGAGCCAATGTATCATTTTTATGTGGCATTTATGTCAATTCACTTTATACTTGTGGTTACCGTAGAGACTTATCATTTACATAAACCTATGATTCTCACCAACATTATTGTTGACCATTTTTAGCAATGTATTTTCAGGTAATTAAGGTATTCACATCATGGCCTGCATGTGGACATATTTTGGAGTCGCAGTGACGACGCGTCTCACTTGTATTTTATGCACTTAATTATCGTTTAATTTGTAACAAACTTATTTCCGCAAACATGAATCATCTTTTGGGACCTAGCTTTTGTAAACTCTGAATGTTTTATATAATCAAACGATGTATTTTTAAAACGGCACTTTAGGTCGTTCAATATAACTGTAACTGTGATGCTATGGCAGTCATGCCCCCAAGTGTTCCATTCCGTTGCAAATCAGATATTTGGGGGTGTGACAGATTGGCATAAGAGCTAAGGTTATAGCGAACTAGGTTGTCCATGATACCCTAGACTATAACCACATCATCATAGCATCTTATCATTTCATCATAAGTGCATATTCACTATACATGTAGTTTCATACATACATTATGCGGGTTATTTACTTTTATTTTGCGTCGATTGTCACAGAGATGTCTTCAGATACTCAGCCTATCATCATTACTTCAGACTCTGAAATGGAGGATGTCTCTTCACCACCTACTATAGTCCTAGCATCAGTTGACCATACACCAGACTCATCACCCATACCATCCGATGCTGAGACTGAACCCTTCGAGGAGGGCGAAGTTGCACCTACACCACCCTTATCACCACTGATTCGCCATAGGGCTAGAGTTGTCCCTATCATTCTGCCAGGACAACCGATACCTTTCGGTCGGGTATACCGACTACGTCCGGATGGGCCTCGTATGAAGCTCACTGCTAGAAAGAGATTATGTTCTCTTACTCGTACTCCTAGATCCCCAGCTGCTTATGTACCACTACCACCACCATCACTTATCCCGAACACTAGTGATCATCCCAGAGTATTTACTCCATCTTATCCACTCAGACGCCGCTTGACAACGTGAAAGAGTGTAGTATTCCGTACACCATCACCACCATCATCACCATCATCTCTATCATCATTATCCCCATCCTCACCATCATCTGGAGTACCATCGCATCCCAGAGACCCTACACCCATATCTGACTTGCCGCTCAAGAAGCGTGTACAGCTTGACACACCATCACCAGCTACTACTGAGACTTCAGAGACTACACCACCTAGTAGGTTTGAGGTCGGTGAGAGTTCCAGAGCTGCCGCCGCTAGACAGCCTACTGCTCCTACACTTGAGACACGATTAGACCATCAGCAGGAGCAGATTGACAGGGCCTTAGGCCAGTTAGAGGAGATTCCTTTGAGCCGAGTTGAGGCGATGGAGGAGGAGATTGAGGGTTTGCTTTTAGGCAGGGTTTCCATTGATGTTTCCTATCAGGGTTTAGAGACTAGACAGCAGGAGGATCACAAGCGTATCACTGAGCTGAGATAGGAGATGCCAGAGTTGTTTGACAGAGCCCAGATGTCACAGGAGGAGCAGCAACGACAGGCAGGTGAGTTAGTTTCAGCACGTGCGAGGATTGCTACTTTGAAGAGCAGGGATGCTGCTACTCAGCTTAGGATTCAGCATCTAGAGGAGATTGTGGTCAGGATGGCTGCAGAGATCCGAGAGCTTCAGCGTGGATCAGGCGGAGCACCTGGAGATGCCTAGACTAGACTTATATCATGCTAACTTTTACTATTATTATCCTAGTCACGGGGTGTGTGACATAGTTTAAAGAACTTGTAGTCTTTTGGTTGTTGTACAAACAAAATGTATCAAGTGTTGACTCTACTATGTAGGAATGGTTGTGCTATCTATGATATCGGTCCATGTAGGCCAAAATTTTCATGTATTATATTCATGGGTGTTGTGATTATACTTATGATATTTCGTGGTTGTTTCTCGTTGTGATTTCATTGTATTTGTACATGTTGTGGTTGTATATTGTGTATGATGATCATTTCTATTTGTGAGTTCTCATTATTGTTATCTTTGTGATTATGAAGAATTATGCCGCCAAAGAAAACTACTCAAGTCATGACACCAGCTGATATTAGAAAACTTGTTGCGGATAGTATAGAGGCAGCACTAGTAGTTGAAAGAAGGTTGTAGCCGTTCGGGCTGCTGAATCCGCTTCTCGGGCAAAAACAGTAGAAGCTGCAGGGCTAGCTGCGAATGGTACTAATGTTTGCAAATGTACATACAAGGACTTTAAGAGTGGCGATCCCACAAAATTCAAAGGCACTGAAGGAGCCACTGCTATGATCCATTGGTTTGAGAAGATGGAATCTATATTTCTTCTATGCGATTGTCCAGATGAATGCAAGGTGAAGTTCGCTACCAGTACACTCATTGATGAAGCTATGTCATGGTGGAATTCTTATGCACAGCCTATTGGTATGGAAAATGCTTACAAGCTCACGTGGGAAGAATTCAAGAAGCTATTGAGTAAGAAGTTTTGTCTACGCACCGAAGTGAAGAAGTTAGAAACAAAATTTTATGAGTTGGTGACTACAGGTAATGAGATCGGAACCTACATCAGGAGATTTCAAGAATTGGCCGCGCTATGTCCAACTATGGTTCCGGATAATGAGAAGTTATTGGAAACTTCATTGGTGGGCTACCATACAGCATCCGTGGGGATGTAATTTCGTTTGATCCACATACACTGGACGAAGCAATCAGAATATCTCAAAAGCTTATGGCTCAAGTAGTGAAGAAGGGAACTACTGTCAACAACAACAATAACCTTAACAACAATAACAACTCCAACAACTACCGAAACAATACCAACTATAATAACAACAACAACAACAAGAGAAGGTGGGACAACAATCAGGGTGGCAATGCTACTCAACAACCACCAAAGAGACAAGAAGTTGCCAAGGCCTATGTTGCAGGCCCGACTGAGAAGAAAGGTTACAATGGTGCCTTACCCAAATGCAACAAGTGTCAAAGTCATCATAACCCTGGAAATTATCCTAATCCTTGTAATAACTGTAAGAAAGTTGGTCATTCGACCAAGGATTGCAAGATTCCAATTGTGGTTGATAATCAAAGACCCCCAGTGACATGTTTTGGCTGTGGAGAGAAAGGACACTTCAAGAGTGACTGTCCAAAAAGGAATAATCAAGGAAAAGGGAACCAAGGTGGAACAGCTAGAGGAAGAGTTTATGTTATGGGAGGAGAAGATGTCAAGGAGGACCCGAATGTTGTACGTTCCTCATCAATAATCATTATGCATCCATTTTATTTGATTAAGGAGCCGATAGAAGTTTTGTTTCTACTATATTTTCACCTTTACTCAACATCGAACCAACCATACTAGACACTCCTTACCACATCGAACTAGCTAACGGTAGCTTAGTTGGCACCAACACCATTATTCGTGGTTGCACACTCAATTTCCTAAATCACCCATTCAATATAGATCTCATGCATGTAGAACTTGGAAGTTTCGACGTCATCATCGGTATGGATTGGTTATCCAGACATCATGCAAGAATCATTTGTGATGAAAAAGTTGTTCATCTTCCTTACGACAGCGAAACCTTGATCATTCGTGGTGAACGAAGTGGGACTAGACTCAGTATCATATCATGCGTCAAAACCGAGAAATACATAAAGAAGGGTTGTATTGCTTTCTTGGCACATATAACAGAAAAGAAGTCGGATGAGAAAGGACTTGAAGATGTATCGATTGTCCAAGATTTTCCAGAAGTCTTTCCCGAAGACTTTCCTGGATTACCGCCTACTTGCCAAGTAGAATTTCAGATCGATTTAGTGCCAGGAGCTGCACCAGTCGCACGAGCACCTTATCGACTAGCACCATCAGAAATGCAAGAGTTGTCTAACCAGTTGCAAGAGCTCTTAGACAAAGGATTCATTAGACCAAGTTCCTCGCCTTGGGGAGCACCGGTCTTGTTTGTAAAAAAGAAGGATGGATCTTTCAGGATGTGTATAGACTATCGAGAGGTAAACAAGCTAACGGTTAAGAATCGTTACCCACATCCCCGAATCGATGATTTGTTCGACCAATTGCAAGGCTCTAGTTTTTACTCAAAGATCGACCTGAGATCCGGTTACCATCAACTCAGAGTTCGGGAGGGAGATATCCCGAAGACAGCATTTAGAACTCGTTATGGTCATTATGAGTTTCAAGTAATGCCGTTCGGATTAACCAACGCACCTGCGGTATTCACGGATCTTATGAATAGAGTATGCAAGCCGTATCTGGATAAGTTTGTGATTGTATTCATCGATGACATCTTGATTTACTCGAAGAACGAAGCAGAGCACAGAGAACACCTCAGAACGATCTTAGAACTACTCAAGAAAGAGAAATTGTATGCCAAATTTTTGAAGTGTGATTTTTGGATCCGAAGAGTACAATTTCTTGGTCATGTTATTGATAGTCAAGGATTACAGGTTGACCCTACAAAGATCAAGGCTGCTAAAGATTGGGCGACGCCCATGACTCCTACAGAGATTCGTCAATTCTTAGGACTTGCCGGATATTATAGAAGATTCATTGAAGGGTTTTCCAAGATAGATAAATCTTTGACCAAGTTGACACAGAAGAACCAGAAGTATGAGTGGGGAAAGAAATAAGAGTCCGCTTTTCAGTTATTGAAACAAAAGCTTTGCAGTGCGCCAATTTTGGCACTACCCGAAGGGATTGAGAACTTCGTGGTATATTGTGATGCTTTGCATAAAGGACTTGGAGCGGTGTTAATGAAGAACGAGAAGGTGATAGCTTATGCATCTCGACAACTTAAGACTCATAAGAAGAATTACACCACTCATGACTTAGAGTTGGGTGCCATGGTTTTCGCACACAAGATTTGGAGGCACTACCTCTACGATACTAAATGCGTAGTGTTTACTGACCACAAGAGCTTATAGTATATACTTGATCAGAAGGAACTTAATATGAGGCAGCGTCATTGGTTGGAATTGCTTAGTGATTACGATTGTGAAATTCGATATCACCCGGGGAAAGCCAATGTTGTGGCAGATGCCCTTAGCCGGAAAGAACGACTCAAGCCTTTGAGAGTCAGATCATTAGGAATGACAATCATTTCACCTTTACCATCAAGAATCCTCGAGGCTCAAAGGGAGGCACTCAAGGAAAAAATCGACCAAATGAGAAACTCTATGGAATGCCATAGAATGCAAATGGCTTTGTAAAGAGAGCAGACAGAGTATTATGCTTCAAGGATAGAAGCTGGATACCTCTCTATGGCGGGATACGAGAGTTGATTATGCACGAGTCACACAAGTCGAAGTATTCCATTCACCTAGGTTCTGATAAGATGTATCAGGATCTCAAGAGACTTTATTGGTGGCCAAATATGAAAGCAGTGATAGCTACGTATGTTAGAAAATGCCTTACTTGCGCTAAGGTAAAAGCCGAGTACCAGAAACCATCAGGATTACTTCAGTAACCAGAAATTCCTCAGTGGAAATGGGAAACGCATTACAATGGACTTCGTCACTAAACTTCCCAAGACAGCAGGCGGTTACGATGCTATTTGGGTAATCGTAGATCGTCTCACTAAATCAACCCATTTCATACCAATCAGAGAGACTTATTCTATGGATCAGCTTACCAGACTTTACGTCAAGGAAATAGTCTCAAAGCACGGTGCACCAATCTCCATCATTTCCGACAGGGATAGTCGATTTACTTCAAACTTTTGGCAGTCATTACAAGATGCATTTGGAACCAAATTAGACATTAGCACTGCCTATCATCCTCAGACCGATGGTCAGAGCGAGAGAACGATTCAAACATTGGAAGATATGCTCAGAGCATGTGTGATTGACTTTGGAAATGGTTGGGCTAACCATTTGCCAATGATCGAGTTCTCTTATAACAATAGTTATCACACCAGCATAAAAGCAGCACCATTCGAGGCACTCTATGGTTGAAAGTGTCGGTCCCCTATTTGCTGGGCCGAAGTTGGTGAAGCACAACTCACTGGTCCAGACATGGTTCAAACAACAGAAAAGATAATCCAGGTCCGAGAAAGACTCCGAACAGCCAGAAGCCGACCGAAAAGTTACGCTGACGTTAGACGCAAACCATTAGAATTCCAAGTTGGCGACAGAGTTATGTTGAAGGTCTCGCCTTGGAAGGGCGTGATACGATTCGGAAAGCTCAGGAAATTGAACCCGAGGTACATTGGGCCATTTAAGATTTTGGATAGAGTTGGTCCAGTGGCATACAAACTTGAGCTTCCGTCAGAGCTCAGCAGCTTACATAACACATTTCATGTTTCAAACCTCAAGAAGTGTCTTTCAGACGAATCCCTCACAATTCCATTAGACGAAATTTAACTCGACGATAAGCTCAATTTCGTGGAGGAACCAGCAGAAATCATGGACTGTGAGGTCAAACAGTTGAAGCAGAGTCGAATTCCTATCGTGAAAGTTCGCTGAAATTCTCGAAGAGGTACCGAGTTTAATTGGGAGCGGGAAGACCAGATGCGTCTCAAATATCCACATCTTTTCACCGAATCCACTCCAAAGACCAACATTAATTGAATTCAGGGACTGAATTCCTTTTAGGGTGGAATACTGTGACAAATCGTAATTCCAGGTCATTTTTCCAAACTTCAAAATTTACTATTCATAGATTACTATTCATCATTTCACTATTCATCGTTTTTGAAGTCAGTTTGCGACGTTGAGACGTCATCAAAAATTTTACTATTCACAAAACACTATTTATTCCCGGAGGGAAATCACTATTCTTGGTTATCATTCATCATTTGGTAAACTAGGATTACGGGTATTAAAAATTCGCGTGACCGTAAGGGTTTAGCTGTGTATTCATGGAACATCACTAAGGACACATCATATAGACTAGAGTAGTCTACATATCATCAGTAACACTATCTGCAGGTTAGGTCATTCACGGGTTTGCATAAATTCTATTCACGATGTTTATTTATCAAATAAACGCTACCGCTCAATCATTTGTTTCGAACAATATACCCGACACTCCTGACTATGATCCTAACATATTTTCACACTCATTACAGTGATATAAAAGTTATATTATTAGTTTACCCGGTGTTTTAAAATTATTGTGCTATATATATCGTTAAAAGCTTATAACTACGACGGTTTGCGAAATTCCAACACGATAACTATTTGAACACCCGATTCTTGCAAGGAACGTGATTTTATAATTTTTACAACTTCGTCATACTTTATTTTGTTCCGTCAAAATTTATTTCTAGCTAACTCGATACCCGATAACACATAATATCCAAACCAAGTACTAGCTAAATTACATCATTAGACCAGAACATTTATTAGCCCACACACCTCCCTCCTTTCCCCCATTTGCCGCCCAATGTCCCCCCCTAAGTCTTAATTCACTTGGTTACTTTGACCAATATTCTTATAACTTGGACTTGTCATAAAATAAACTACATAATACATACAAGTAACCAAAAATAAACTAGCAAAATTCTCTCATCTCTCCCACTCTCTTGAGGTTCGGCCAACATAAGAAGAGGAAGAAAAACTTGAGAGGTTGATCGATACACTTGAAAGGTGATTAAACCTTTGTTGCTTTGTGTTTGTGATATATTGAGTTAATATGATTAAGTATGCGGAATCTACTTAATCACACTTAGAAGGTTATTTTGGTTATGGAAATGGGATAGTTATGCTTTTTAACGAACAATGAACATGCAATGTTAATACCAAACGATTCAATATTATTCAAGATAATACGAGTGATCTTCAATATCACTAGGGTTACAAAAACCTTGAATCTTAATGTTTATATTACTTGAGATATTGTTCTAGCTAGTTGTTTTAAGCATATGAATTAAGCACTTAATTAGTCACACATATATCTAGTCTAAGATCTTTCTTTTACAGATCAAGAAAGATCTTTACAATATTGTTAAGTCTTATCAAACTACTTGCTAACTTATCTTGAGTGTGTCTATACATAAGATACAACATGTATCTGTGTACACAACTTGTTACTGATCACTTTGTCCAAAGATATTATCTACCGTATATGCTTGACTTTAGTACACAAATATCTTTTCAATCCTTATCCAACCAGCAGTGGTATACGTGACACTTATCCACTCAGCAGTATCGACTAGCAGTACCTTCTTTGTACTACCAGTACTAACTTCAGTTAGTACGGTTAGTTATAACTTGAACAGTCCTAAGATATACACTAGCAGTTGGAACAGTTAGAGTATTCTTCTCAGCAGTACTAACCTTCAACACTTGTAATTCTTGATACTTAATCTTCAGAACATTTAATTCCCAACAATCCTCCCTTAAACATGTGGATTCCCTAATCATTATGTTTCTTCTGAATTAAATCATGATTGTGAGGATCTTTCAAACACTTCAAATTCAGATTTGATTTGAAATTTCTTCTGTTATGTGAGATTGAATATATTTCTCAGTAGCTCATCTGCCATTTACTTTGACTTTAACAATATCAAAAACCAATCTTCAGGCTTCATTCAATACCTAAAAGATGGTGCAATTTCCTTGGATGGAGGAATTATAAGAGATAATGATGTTGTGTATCTTGGATACTTGTTTCAACAAGTGAAATCATCTATCAGCATGCCTTTGCAAGTGATGAACAAACGTAGTGAACTGAAATTGACCTAGATAGAAATTTCTCCTTTGGAATGCTTCATCCATTCTGAATATATATAATACTCCAGAATCAGCTCTATTCTTGTCATTTTCAACCTCAATGTCATCATCTTGTATGCTCTTGTCTTTTCCTCCCTTTCATTGGTTAATCTTCCTTCTTTGGGCTTTATTTCCTCTCCTGAGATGCAAATAACATTTTATCCTCCCCTGTTTGGAAGATCTCTCACCATCATCTCAGCATCATCTGATCTATCAGTTAGAACATCATTTCCTCCCGTGAGAACATGTTTTCAGACAATGTTGTACATGTAGCCATCAATTCCTTAAGAGTTTAATTTGCTGCCCTCATCACTTCTAGGTGTGTTAACTCCTATGAGAGGTGATTCATGGGGCATTGACTCATTATCCATCAATGGATGGCTTGACTGAGTCCCTTTGAAAATCCTTTTTAAGAAACTTTTGACTTAGCAGTATGTTCATGATTTTATTATAGAAAAATCATACTGCTTTCAACCATTTTGTAGGGATTAAGTGTGTAACTGATACTCAATCAAGAATTCGGTTTAAAGCAACCTCTGGTTGTGTGAGAACCAATGTTTTTTTAGTTATAAATAACTGTCTGTGTAAAGATAAACCTATTCAAAAGGCTTTCTTGACAGGGTTTCCAGCTCATAGCAATTGTTGCCTCTAACACGAGTGTTAGATTCACTTTTACTAGCTGTTCTTTCTATCAGATGTCCTTAGACTTGCTCATTATACTTTGAAGTATAAAATGATAGAAAGTGAGTTGTGTCAGTTACTGTCTGACCAACTAAATCATCAATTCAATATGAAATATGATAACTAGGTTTCAAGAAAGCAGTTTTAAAGAATTAGTTAACTTATGTACAAACCTTTGTTAAGAATTCCTAAACTCAGTCCATCATAAACCTATTATGTCAGCAACTGATATAACATTCTGCTGCTTCCATTTCACTTGAAATTTCCTTTTTGCTCAATGTTCATACCTGAAATTGTTAGTCCAAAACCAAGAAACAAAATGCATAGCATTTGTCTTATAGCAGTATTTAAAATATGACCAACAGTATGAACTGTTTAAACAAAATATGAACTAGCAGTATAAACTGTTCTATTAACAGTATCAATTTACAAAGATATCAGTACAAACATAAGATATATATAAAAACCACACAGATTAAAAATCTTAAGGATTAAGCATGCCAATAGTTGCTACCAAGTATTGAAACCTTCCAACATCAAAAGCTTTTGTTAGCAGATCTGCAAAGTTGTATTCTGAAGCAATTTTAAGAACTTGAATTAATCTTTTCTCATTGCAGTCTCTTATAAAGTGATGTCTAATTTCAATGTGTTTTGTTTTAGAATGTTGTACTGGATTTTTAATGATGCAAATTGTACTACTATTATCAATATGAATGACAGTGTTCATAAAATTGTACCCATAGTCAAGAAGTTGGTTTTGAAGCCATAGGACTTGAGCATAGCAACTTGCAGCAGCTACATATTCAGCTTCAGTTGTTGAAGTAGCCACAATTGTTTGCTTCTTACACTGCCATGAGATAAGTCTACACCCAAGGAATTGACATCCTCCAGTTGTTGACTTTCTGTCCAAGCTAGCACCAGCATAATCATTATCCAAAAATGCTACCAAGTCAAAAGGTAACTCTCTAGAATACCATAGTCCCAACCTAGGTTGACCCTGGAGATTTCTAAAAATCCTCTTGACTACTGTTAAATGAGAAACCTTTGGAGTTAGTTGAAATCTTGCACAAGCACAAATAGAGAACATGATGTCAGGTCTTGATGATGTGAGATACATCAAAGAACCTATCATAGATCTGTATGTGTGTACATCTATATTGTCTCCATCTAAATCTTTAAGAAGTGGCTTCTCAGAGTCCATTGGTGTGCTTGCCATTTTTGAATCAGCAAAGTTGAATTTCCTAAGTATTTCAGCAACATATTTATCTTGACTAATAAATATGCCTTCATATGACTGTTTAACTTGCAAACCCAAAAAGAATGTAAGTTCCCCCATGGAACTCACCTGAAACTTATGATGCATAAGCTTCTCAAACTCCAAACACATCTCCTTCCTTGTAGACCCAAAGATAATGTCATCCACATACACCTGCACTAACAGAAGATCCTTCTTGTGCTGTTTGATGAATAGTGTCTGATCAATCTTGCCTCTTTGAAATCCATTTTCAATTAAGTAGGAAGCCAGTGTTTCATACCAAGCTCTTGGTGCCTGATGTAGGCCATATAGAGCTTTTACAACTTTGTACACTTTGTTTGGATTGTCAGGATCAATGAAACCAGGAGGCTGTGAGACATAAACCTCTTCTTCAATAGTACCATATAAAAAAGCACTATTGGCATCCATTTGATAAACTGTGAAGCCTAAAAATGAAGCATAAGCTAAGAAAAGCCTAATTGCCTCAAGTCTTGCTACTGGAGCAAAAAGCTCATCATAGTCTATCCCTTCTTGTTGTGTGTACCCTTGGGCTACTAATCTAGCCTTATTCCTAATCACTATTCCCCTTTCATCCCTTTTATTCTTGAAAACCCATCTAGTGCCAATTACCTTTGCATCCTTAGGTAAATCAACTAGCACCCATACCTTCTGAATCTTGAACTGAAGAAGCTCCTCTTGCATAGCCTCTACCCAGCTTGAATCATCTAAGGCTTTCAGGATGTTCTTTGGTTCATCTTGTGAGAGAAAACATACAAACAAGCAAGAGTTTGAAAACTCATGCTGCTTTGAAGCATAAAGGGCATCAAGAAGCCCTTGTTGGTCTGAAGACATCAGTTGTTGTCTTGTCTTCACACCTGATTGTACATCTCCAATCACATTTTCTAGGGAGTGGACATTGTGAATCCTGGTGTGTGGGGATGAAGGAACTTGATAGTTAGGTGAGATATTGGTTAAATCCACCTCTTTATCTGAGAAATCTGCTTCATTTGAGTCTGAAGGGCCAGCAGTAGAAACATTTGGCCTAGCAGCAGAAAAATTAAGCCTAGCAGTAGAATACTCTGTCTCAGCAGTTGAAACTACTTTTGTACTGCTAACTTGACTGTCTTGTTTCTCAGTTCCATCTTCCTTGATTTTATCATCAACACCTTCTTTTGATTTACCAGAAGATGATTCATCATTGGTTGAAGTTGAAGCCACACTTGTACTTGTCCATATTGGCATCCAAACATGATCTTGATCTGTCTCCTTGTTTAACCTTGTCTCATTTGTTGTGTCAATAGAATTTGAACCTGAAAATTCATTAGTTTCAACAACAACAGGCACATAATTCATTGAATTGGTTAGTAACTCAAGATCAAATAGCCAATTGGGACCTTTACCTACTACATTGGATTTATTCTCTAAAAATTCCACATGTAGGTTTTCCTCTACTCTTCTAGTTCTTGAGTTGTATACTCTAAAAGCTTTGCTATTGAGAGAATATCCAACTAACAATCCTTCATCTGCTTTTCCATCAAATTTTCTAAGATGGTCTAAGGTATTTAGAATTGTCACATGATATCCAAAAGGTCTAAGAAATCCTATTGCAGGAGTTCTACCTCTAAAAAGTTCATATGATGTCTTATTGTGAGATTTGACACCTAAAACTCTATTCTGGACATAGCAAGCAGTGTTAACTGCTTCTGCCCAAAAAGTGATAGGCAACTTAGAGTCGGCTAACATGGTTCTAGCAGCTTCTATGAGTGTTCTATTTCTTCTCTCAGCAACACCATTCTGTTGTGGAGTTCTAGCAACACTAAATTCTCTCCTAATACCTTTTTCTTTGCAGAAATCATCCATAACTCTATTTTTAAACTCTGTCCCATTATCACATCTAATGACTTTTACTCTTTTGCTTACTAGGTTTTCTATCTCTGTAATGAAAGTCTTAAGGATGCTAGAAGTCTCATCCTTAGTAGCTAAAAAAAAAACCCATGTAAATCTACTATAGTCATCAGTAATAACTAGACAATATCTCTTATGCTGCATACTTCTAACATTTGTAGGACCAAATAAGTCCATATGAAGCATAAACAATGATTGATTGATAGAGTTAAAAATTTTGGGCTTACAAGTGGCTTTGTGTTGTTTGTCTTTAAGACAAGCAATGCATGTTTGATCATTTTCAAATCTTTTGTGAGGTAAACCTCTTACCAAACCATTCTTAACAATCTGATTTATGGTTTTGAAATTAATATGACCAAGCCTCCTATGCCATTTAAGTGACTCCTCTAATGTAGCTTTTACAAGTAAACAAGTAAGTGCCTCTTTAGGAACAATGTTCTTCATGTCAACACTGTACATATTGCCCTTTCTAGGAATTTTAAGAAGTACTTGACTTTCATCAGGCATCTTAAAATCAGGAGAAAGCACAAGACATTCAGTGTCACAGAAAAGAACTTTGTTCTTTTTTTCACACATTTGTGAGACACTAAAGAGATTATACTTAAGTTCTCTTACAAAGTATACATCTTCAAAGTCTAAATTTCTAGTTTTAATGGTACCTTTACCGGAAATTTTGCCACCAATACCTCCTCCAAAGGTAACATAGCCTCCATCTATTGATTGAAAATCTGAGAGATAAGACTTGTTGCCTGTCATGTGCCTTGAACATCCACTATCTGAGTATCCTTGATCCTCTTGTTTATCAATTGAATGTTCCTGCACAGTAATAAGGAGTATTAGTTTCCTTTGGGGACCCAAGCCATTACTGACTTGGATCTGCCTCGTGCATCAATGTAATTTAATCTCTTAAGAATGGTTGTTGCACCATTGGGTTTAGTTGGATTCCAAACCCAACATGCTGAGGCCTTAACAGCATTGTCTCTCTTTTCCCAAGCAGCAGTATTAACTACTTGCCTAGCAGTATTAACTGCTGGCTTTGCAGTTGTACCCTTAATTTTCCAAACTTGTTTTTGGACCACTGCTTTTGATTGAATTGGCCTTTTGACAATTATTGATGCATGTTTTGAAGTTAATTTTGCATTTTTAACTTTTGGTCTTGGGTTAACAGTCATGAATGGTCTAGCAGTAGAAACTGCTTTTGAAACTGCTATGGGTTTTATTCTATTAAAACTAGAACTAGAGTGAAAGTGAGTTTGAGGAGTTTATCTTTTGAAATTCACTCTATTGTTTTCATACCTAGATACCCATTTGTTACAGAAAGCTGCAAGATGATCAAAACTACCACATGTGTAACAAGCTTTATTATAAAAGAAAAAGTCATCACCTAATTGGTTAGACTTGAGGCCATTCCAATTTCTTTGGTTACCTCTGGGCTTGCTAGTAGATCTATATTGTTCACAATATTTAACTGGTTGCCTAACATGTTTAATGTTTGTTCTAGGCTTAACAGTATCCTTTTTTTATCACTTTAGGAACCCTTGTTCCTGCTTTCTTAACTACTTCAGGTTTAGACATAACCTGATCTTCTTCATCATCACTATCAGTTGTACATTCCTTAACAACTATAGCATCTGCTTTCCTATCAGAGGATACCTTGTCCTCAGAAAGTGAAGTTTTAGATAAACCCTCACTTACTTTCTCTACCTTAGGGCTCTTAGTAGACTTAGAACCATATTCCATTATTGGTTCTTGAAGCTCAGCAAATCCTGTGTGTGCTAGGTCAATACCTGGAGGTGAAGGAACACCTCTGTATGGTGGAGGAACAGACTTGTATCCTAAACCATACTTAGCTTTATTGATTACTTGAGCTTCCCAAATTTTATTAATTCCCTCTGAGGCATGAGCTAAAGCACCTACTGTTATCTTAACATTTTCACTTTTATTTTTGTGATCTGCTAAGGATTTATTCAGTTTAGTAATACACTCATCTTTGAATTCTATGTTTCTTTTTAGTGCATTCATGTCATCAGTAAACTTAGATTCATTTCCTTGAAAATGCAAGATTTGTTTTTCAAGAACAGCTAGACCTCTTTTATGATTAGCTAAATTAGCTAAAGCATCATATAACTGTTCTAGTTGATCATCAAATCTCTTTTTAAGATCTTCATAAGCTTTAAGAGCAGAGCATGATTCAGTACATTTAATTATGGAATTTACCTCTGAATCAGAAAAGGTCATTAGTGCAGTCTCAGTGGCCACCATTGCAGCTTCTTTTGGTGCTTCCTCCTCATCAGCCATGAAGCTCCAATCATAGTTAACACCATCTATGGCTAGCATAGCCCTTGGCTCTTCCACTGTGACTTCTTTTTTCTTCTCTTGCCTATACCATGTGCTTCTATTATCCTGCTTCCTTGGGTTTCTACATTCTTTAGCAAAGTGTCCTAACCTGTGACAGTTGAAACACTCTACTTTCTTCTTATCAAACCCAACAGTTTCATTACCATCAATGGTAATCTGCTTACCAGTTCTCTGCCAGAACTTCTTAGCCCTCATGCTAAGTAAACCAACCTGCCATTTGATGTCCATCTCTTCTAAATCATTATCATCCAACTGATCAAGATCTTCATGAGTTAGAGGAGAACCACTAGTTTGACTAGACATGAATACATAGTATGCTGGATCTCCAACTCCAGCAGCATTCTTTTTTGAACTAGCAGCAGGACCACCATAGTTAGCAGTAGAAACACCTGCATCTTCATCTACCTCTTCTGACTTACTAATACTAGGAGATGACAAGAGTGCCATATTCCCAGAACTAGTACTATAGTTTCCAGACTTCTTTATACTTTGTTCAACAATTTTGAAGTTGTTGTACAAATCATTGAGTTTCATGGTTTCAATGTCTGGTTTGTTCATCCAGACAACCACATGAGTATGGAACTCATCAGGTAGGCTTCTCAAAAACTTCATGTTGAGATCTTCCTTGGCTATCTCAACTCCCAACACAGCTAACTGACTGACAAGCTTATGTAATCTAGAGAACATGTTATCAAGTGATTCATTGCTATGTGAACTAAAAATTTTAAATTGTTGTTTCAGCAATGTCTTCTGTGTTTTCTTGGTAGATTCATTACCACCAAACCATGCATAAATCTCTTCAAAAAGAGTTTTTGCATCAGGATACTTGCTAAAGGATAGCATCTGTTCACCAGGAATGGTCATAAGCAACAAATTTCTTGCTTTTTGATAATTTCTCTTTTGTATCCTTTCATCACCAGTAATTGGTCCAGTATTTCTTTTTCTATCTGTTTTGCCTTCAAGAACAACATTTGTATAACCTAGTGTAAAGGAATCACCATACATAATGATATCCCAAAGAGCATAATCTTGAACCATGAAGTATTGCTCAATTCTTAACCTCCACAACTCAAACTCATTCTGTTTGATCATGGGCAACTTTACAGCAATAGTTGTAGCAGTATCTTGTGCTTCCATTTCTTCAGCTTCTTCTTCTAAATCAACTATATCAGCCTTGCTCTAATACCAACTGAGAGGTTGATCGATACACTTGAAAGGTGGTTAAACCTTTGTTGCTTTGTGTTTGTGATATATTGAGTTAATATGATTAAGTATGCGGAATCTACTTAATCACACTTAGAAGGTTATTTTGGTTATGGAAATGGAATAGTTATGCTTTTTAATGAATAGTGAACATGCAATGTTAATACCAAACGATTCAATATTATTCAAGATAATACGAGTGATCTTCAATATCACTATGGTTACAAAAACCTTGAATCTTAATGTTTATATGACTTGAGATATTGTTCTAGCTAGTTGTTTTAAGCATATGAATTAAGCACTTAATTAGTCACACATATATCTAGTCTAAGATCTTTCTTTTACAGATCAAGAAAGATCTTTACAATATTGTTAAGTCTTATCAAACTACTTGCTAACTTATCTTGAGTGTGTCAGTACATAAGATACAACATGTATCTGTGTACACAACTTGTTACTGATCACTTTGTCCAAAGATATTATCTACCGTAAATGCTTGAATTTATTACACAAATATCTTTTCAATACTTATCCAACCAGCAGTGGTATACGTGACACTTATCCACTCAGCAGTATCGACTAGCAGTACCTTCTTTGTACTACCAGTACTAACTTCAGTTAGTACGATTAGTTATAACTTGAACAGTCCTAAGATATACACTAGCAGTTGGAACTGTTAGAGTATTCTTCTCAGCAGTACTAACCTTCAACACTTGTAATTCTTGATACTTAATCTTCAGAACATTTAATTCCCAACAAAACTTATCAAGATTTCAAGATCAAGTAATTTACAAGTCCTATTAGTGATCCTAGTTAAGGTTTTGGCATAAAAACCCTTGAAGTAATTAAGTATTTGGCTACAAAAATCCCTTCATCACTCAAGTAAGTTTCTAAATAAATTTTCTACTCTTACATACTTCCATTTGATCTATTTTTATGTTCAAGTAACAAAACATGCAAATATACTTATGTTGTATAACACTTAACACTAAATTTTGTCACTAAAATGAACTTAAAGACTTTTATTAGTGATCTTTTGAGCTCCATTATTGTTGGTGAAGATTAGGAACCCATGACACCCTAAGAAGGTGTATGGTAGGTTTAGAATAGCTTTGGTGTTGATTGGAAGGGATATATACAAGTATTGAACTAGTAAAAATGATTTTTACAAGATATAGATGAGGTTCTGTCCACTTTTGCAATTTCTGGAAAAATAAGTAGACCATGGGTTATTTTGGTTACATATTTAGAAAATACACTCAAAAACGAATCCGTGGCCGCTGGAATGAGTAAAAACGAGCTTACGACGAGAAAGATACGTTAATTCTAAGTTTGACGACTAAAAACTATTTTCTGAAAAATAGTGTGCTGTTACACGATTTTCAATGGGTAAAATGAGGCATTGAAGGCGAACTAGACAAGCCAAAATATCAAAAATATATTGGTTCACTGTAATACGAAGCCGAGGACATAAAGAACGTAGAAAACGAGCTTATAACGACCGAGATACAAGCGTTTGAAACCCGATGTTCACAACACATTTTTATCAGCTTTTATTAAAAATGTTTCTAAGTGTAAAACTGTTTTTGCGGGTGACCATGTTGAGAGCCATTTTTCTCATTGATAGAATCAGTTTGAGGCCTTAACCCTTTGAAGTAAAATCAAGTACTCCCGGCCTATTTTCCAAATTGACCAGCCGTTCGTCAACCGGACTTGTAACGAGTAAGATACGACCTTTCAAATATACCCGAAAACTACCTAAAAATAGTGAATTTAGCCCGACTACCTAACTTAACAATTATTTATCTTTATAATTGGGACTCGTATGGACCAAATTTCGATGACACGAATTTAAGATATTACCACGAGCTTTCTAAAAACACGGAGATCGTTTCCTAACACTCAAAATTCACCAACTTACGACTAGCTTTGCGAGGCTACTTAGTCATTTTCTAATACTTGTTGAAAAAATTTAAATTACGACGGAAAACTCTATTATTTTGCTATAAATCATCAAATGACGATCGTGGGATATCGTTACAACGTATTTACACGTAAAATGTTTATGACTTAACAAGACGTCAAAAAATATATTTTTTTCGACGATAAACGTTATTTTCAAATTTCACGAGTGGTATCGATAACATACGTATTTGCATGTCTAGCATCATTTTATGGCTTACATTAGATCATATCATTCATATTAGGTTGCGGTTAGAGATCGTGCCTCATTTCAGTGTATCCACTTTTGTCATCATAACTATCGCATCAGGTGAGTTTTCATAGCCCCGTTTTCAATTTATTATTTCATTTCTAAACTTACGGGGGAGAATACATTGCACCATTTTCATTACGGACCAAAGTATCAAACTCATTTACATTGCTTAAGTTACATCATTGCCCAGATTAAAGTCCCCTTTTATTTATCATGAATCGTTAATTACGGAGTAAGCGAGAGTGAGTGAATAGATCTATTAAGGGTGACGCCTCCGTTCGAGTTGGTAGCGTCAACTAGTCTACGAACGCATTTCATTTGTATCATATCAGAGTGATTGGCAAAACACTCAGTTTGGGGCATTCATTTCAGTCTAGCTTCGGGGTCATGAGCTTAAGAGCCAATGTATCATTTTTATGTGGCATTTATGTCATTTCACTTTATACTTGTGGTTACCGTAGAGACTTATCATTTACATAAACCTATGATTCTCACCAACATTATTGTTGACCATTTTTAGCAATGTATTTTCAGGTAATTAAGGTATTCGCATCATGGCCTGCATGTGGACATATTTTGGAGTCGCAGTGACGACGCGTCTCACTTGTATTTTATGCACTTAATTATCGTTGATTTGTAACAAACTTATTTCCGCAAACATGAATCATCTTTTGGGACCTAGCTTTTGTAAACTCTGAATGTTTTATATAATCAAACGATGTATTTTTAAAATGGCACTTTAGGTCGTTCAATATAACTGTAACTGTGATGCTATGGCAGTCATGCCCCTAAGTGTTCCATTCCGCTGCAAATCAGATATTTGGGGGTGTGACAAGGATGATTTAGGAACACTTAGAATAATTAGAATTCCATTTCCCATCAAAATTTGAATATTCAAATTTTCCATTTGAGTTACCTTTCTGTAACAAGCAAGGAACCCACAATTTGGTTCCTTGCAATCCGTGGAAACATCAAATCATTAGATTTCCCACTCAAACCTTGCATTTACTGCATATCTTCAACCCTTTACTCAACTTCATTTCAATGGGTTGACTTAGATGATGTGACTAGCATAATTTTTTGTTCCAAATCATTAGGAACCTCAATCCTTCTATGGATGAACATCAAATCCAACACCAATTTCCATAATCCTTCTTGCCTATAAAATGGAACATTTGCTTGATCACAATTCACTCCTTCACCATCAACTCTATACATCATTATTGTACTTGTTAGCAAACTCTCCAATCTCAACCATGACAAAATCCAACACCTCTTCCACCAATCCCATTGATGAGACAATGTGGAACGACCAACCCCAATCACAACAAGAAATCAACGAGGAGTTGGACCACCTCTATGCTTTCTCAAACATGGTGGATTCCCACCTCCATGAGGCTATGGACCTCCAATCCACTTTGATGGCCTCCATTATGTCCCCTAACTAAATTCCACCACCTCCACCATCAAACACACAACCACCACCACCTCCAACTCATGAACCAACCCTTCCACCTTCATGATATGATTGTATCATGTGTGAGAGGACTGCTCATTTGGTGCAATGAACCAACATCTCGGTTCTTGAATTGCAAAATGAAATGCGATTCATTTTGAACCACATTCTCGAGCGCCTTAATTCGCTTTCGCATCCTCCACAATAGGAACTTTTAATTTCTTCCTAGTTTCCTTTTATAGGAACTTTTAGGATTTTTTAGGATTTGTTTAAGGGTTTTTTTTTTATTTTTTTTTATCATGTTGTAACATCATGTTTTGTGACTTTTGTCACAAACAAATTTTCAATTAATGGATGTTATACTTATGCTTATGGGTGATCACTATTTGGTATAATATCTTGGTTGATTTGCATCATTCTATATATGGTTGGTTAAAAGTATCTTTGTGATTGGCTTGGACATTTTTATTTAGTTGATTTTTTATTGTTTTTCAAACGGGTTGAAATACATGTTTGGTTGAACCTTTACATATGCATTATGCTACTTGGTTGGATTGATTCACAACTAACCTTTGTCTTGTGGCTTTTCTCAACCTTGAATCGTATACGTTGGTACCCTAGCAACGGGGAGTATAGATCGAGGGGGAGCATATAACATACTAACAATTTGTTTTGTAGGTTCATACATCATAACCTTGGCATTCCAATTAGGGGGAGTATTATCCAAGGGGGAGCTTTTTAAGTTCTCAAAATCATTGCATTATCATACTTGGTACTCCACATTAGGGGGAGTTATAATCAAGAACCGTTAACCACATTCCGCTACGCATATCTTCTTTTTGTTTCGACAAAAAGGGGGAGATAGGATTAAGTTCATATATCACTGTTAACATCACAGTGCATGTTTTTATGCTTAAAATAGTTTTCAAAACTTGCATAAAACTAACTTAATCTGTATTTTTAAAAGACTCAAACTTTATTATTTCATCGCTTAAAAATATACTTTATGTTTTGTCATCAACAAAAAGGGGGAGATTGTTAATACAAATATCGTCCTAAAAACGTTATTTATGTTTTACGATCTTTGCTTAATTTTGTTAATGACAATTACAAAGTTTATCTTTAAGCAATGCATAAATATAAGATTAAGTCTTTTACATTTATAGTAACAAGTGTTTTAAAACTCATTTTACACACTACATGATCACTAGGAATTACATTATATACATTTACATGTTTATTTTTATTTCTTAAAAATAGAAATATACATGACATCATGGCATGCATCATCTACATATCTTAGTTGACTTTACAATCTATTTTGGAAAGATCTTGAAGCTAAAGAGTTGACTTTGGAAGATCTTGACAAGACTTGACAAAATATGGAAAGATATTGTAAAGTCTTAGCTGGCATGTCCCGGCGGAACCAAACCACTATATGGGCGGAACCCATATTTTGGGTCCGCCGGATCCGCCACTTGTCTGCTCAGTTTTGCCTATAAATAGAAAGCTGAACATTCAAGCACAATCATCACTCATATAGCTTAAATTATACACTCATTCATTTGTACATTACTAACCCATTACATTCATTTCATTCTTAGTGATCTTTCTTTTGTAGCAAAGAGATCAAGCATCAAGGTTCAACACAGTGGTGTAAACCTTTAGTTTAGTTACTGTGTGATATTTTATTATTTCACACATCATTGTCATACCATTCATTCAGTAGTGATCGGTTAGTGTTTTAGGCCTCAAAACACATAGAATGTCGGGAGTGGTTGTACCCTTGTTAAAGAACCAACGGGAGTGGTTGTACCTTTGTTAAAGAACCAACGGCAGTGGTTGTACCCTTGTAAAGAACTCGGTGTTTAGCTTAGTACTGGATAAAGAGTAAGCGACATGTAAATGTTTTATCCGCCTAGAAGGGAGCTTGTTTATGTGAAGAAAAACTCTTGAGTTAGAGGCTCGAGGAGTGGAGTAATGTTAGACCCGTTTCCCGTAAACAACTAGACTCCACCCTAAATGAGTTGAATAAGGCTTGTGGTAATTGGTTAGTCAACGGGAGTTGTGTAGCGGTCAAACCCGATTGTTAAAGTATGTATAATATGGCTATATGAATATGTTGTGTCCCAATTATAAAAAAAATAGATCTCAAGGACCTAAGTTGCCAAGGACTAAATATGTTATAAGTTAGTTGTGGCCAAAGTAGGAAAAAGGGGACTTAAGGGACTAGTTATGTCATTTACTCAAAGATGCAATCTAACTAGTATAAACTAGGAGATTCTAGACATTTCATCCAATAATTAAGGGTGTTGTTTGAGGTCCGGTTATGAGGAGAAGAGAAAAAGGAGGGAAAAATCCTATGTTGATGCTAGTGATCCAAGGAAGAAAGTTATGAGATCCTTTCATGAAAATAAGCCTCAATTAAGTTCCTAAGCAAGTAAGTAATCTCTAATTAGTGTTAATTGAATTATTCAAGAGTTAGGTTTTATGTACCCAATTTGGGGAAATTAAGAAAATGGTGTTTTTAAGTACAATTAAGAGGTAATGATGATTATGTGATGAGTTGATAATGGGTTAGTTAGTATTATAAAGGGTGTGCATCATATGATCAAAGTATGATCATATGATGACTAAGTATGAAAAGGGTATGTTAGTTGTTATAGTATTGGTTATGTGTTGTTAAGTGTTTGTGAATGGTGATTATGAAATAGGATGATGATGATGATGATGATGGTGAAATCATGAATGGTAGATTAGCTTGGATATGAGGTAAGTAACTCCCATTAAAACATGTATTATATATGTATTTATCATGTATGTATTGTGGTTGTATAAGAGTATAAGAGTTGGATTTAGAATGGTTGTAAGCATAAGGATGGATGGCTAGTGATCTTGACTAGGGACATGTTAGCTTGTTGGATTTGGACTACTTAAGGTATTTTGTCGATTATGATTGTGATAAATAGATGTAATTATGTTATGAAGTTATGTATGATATGAATGATATGATATAGCTTAGAAGCTTTAATGAGATTATGATGCTTATGTGGAAATATGTGTATGAGATATGTTTTATGTCGGGTTACTTACTAAGCGTAAGCTTATTCCTTTAGTTTTCAATGTTCTTGTAGGTTTATGTGCGGCGGGAAGGAAGTACTTGGATTATGGCTTAAGGACTTGATAAGCGGGTTGGAAGATAATATATGTTAGGAGCTAGGTAGAATATAGAGCTCGAGTCAAGTTTGTACCCCCGAGAGTATTTCTTATGATTTGTATAGTGTGTGTCAATGTCGTCATAAAGTTTGGGTGGTCAACGGTGTGTCCAGGTGTGTTAAATGGTTTATGATCAATGTTTAAGGGGGTGTTTGGATTAAGTGTGTTTTCACCCATTTTGGGTTGTAAACGGGTCAAGTGTATATGGAACACGTTTAGTATGATAAAGAAATGTTGTTGGCTAAGTTGGGTGGGAAAACGAAGTGTTATAAGTGGTCTGTAGTGTAAATGGGTCAAAACGGGCATTTTGGCATAATACCCGTTACTTTGTAAAGCATGTTTCCGCGGGTCGTTATGACCAAGTTTATGCATATATTTCATGTTTATAATGTCCTAATAATTTCTGGAAGTTTTGGTGTTATGTCATGTTATAGAAGTCGTTTTCTGGAAAAATGAGTCAAAAGTGCACTAAAGGGTTATGCAGAAAAAGGGGCGTTTGGGACAAGGTCTATTGTAACCCGTTTTGGGTCAAATGGGTTAAGAATTTTTGGGAAACAATGTATATGGTATATTTTAGTTCAATGTGTATTAAATGTGTTTAAATATATGTCTAAAGTGTCGACTTTTGTGTTTAAAGGCGTACAGGTCATTTTGAGAAAGTTGTGCATAAAATGGGTTATAGTGCACTTTAGGGGTTCATAGTGCACCGGAGGAGTTATAGTGCACTTTAGGGGTCCATAGTGCACCGGAGGTGTTATAGTGCACTTTAGGGGTCCTTAGTGCACAGTACAGGTTACAGTGCACTTTAGGGTGCCACCCGTCATTTTAAAAGTATTTGAGTATAGTCTCATTTAAAAATGGGTTCATGGTCTATATGTCTAAGGATTTTGTTATTGGTCAAAAGAATTTTTGGAATGAAGGTTCAAGTTGGGTCGTTTCCGCGTAAAAGTCAAAGTTTTTGGTCAAAGCGTTCACGGCGTGTAACAACTTGGTATCAGAGCTTCGGTTTAAGTGAATTAGGTTTCCATTATAGGTTGCCTAGACTTAAACCACTCGTAGACACGTTGTATGTAAGTTAAAGTCATGCGACTAGTAGGTGCTTTTGGGGTATGACGTAAAAGTGCTTATAGCAACAAAGAGATTAGATTATAGTTAAGATGTAATGTGCATGTTGTGATGTGGATGTAGTGAAATATACAAGTAATGAATTAGAAACGGGTTATGGACTGTTTAGATTATGAGACGGAATACATAGTATGTATAAGTATGCTACGTAAGTGAATGATAGCTTTGGTATAGTATAGACTAAGGATTTAGTTATGTGAATGTGTAGTATAGAATTAATATAAGATTGCGTATTATAGAAGGATAATAATGATAAGACGTAAAAAGGGAATAGTAGATGGTATTAGAGATGGGTTAGTGAATAACTTAAGGTATTAGCGCTTAAATAATGGATTGTAGTGATGAAAAGTGTGCTAAAATATGAGGTGTAATAATACAATAAATGAATGAGATTAAGGAATGAGGATAGGTGACGATATCATAGAATGTGTGAAGTAAAGAGCGTGCTACAGTAATAATTTAGGGAAGACGAGACAGAAAGAAGTTGCTTAAACATATGAAAAGTAAAAGAAGAAAGATAAGATATGAGAAAAGGAATGTGATGGATTAAAAATGTAAGAAAGAATGAGAGGAGTGTGTATGAGATAAAGGCGTTGTCCTGAAATTATTATATTACGGATAAGGCCATTAGCGGTAATTACTATAATGAATGCATGAGTTACGATTGACAATATGTGAGAAGTCTAGATGTAAATGAGTTGAGTAGACTAAAATGTAATGTAAGAATGTGAAAATGATTAATGTAGGTTAAGAATGCAAGAGGTAATAAAGAGTGAAAACACATAGAAATGTATAATTACAACAAGCAGGCTCATATGCTCTATGCGCTTGCATTTCACTAAAATAAATGAAAGTAATAATGTGTGTGTGGTGCTTATGACTCGGATCCATTGCTAAAGTGATAAAGTGTGAATGTTAATGATCCTTCGGGATGAATGTTAAAGGTGGTATCCTTCGGGATAACCAAGTAAATGAATGATAAGGAATCCTTCGGGATGAATGTTAAAGATCCTTCGGGATGAAAAGCATTGCCCTCATCGGCAAATGGGGTTGCCTATATCATTGGAAATAAAAATATCCCCATAATGAATGTGTTAATGATATAGATCCAAGACTAAAAAGGAAATATGAAGTATAAACAGGATGAAATAATAAAAGTTAAATTAGGAAATAGGAGTAGTAGTGTTATGTCGGGAGTACATAACCATGAGTTTATATTTCTTGATTTACATCGATTGGGACGCCTCTCCATGTAAATGAGGAAGTATAAATGAGTGGGCTTATGTGTTGCCGACACGGCACGAATAGGGTTAGAGAAGTAGAAAGCGGAAGTTTAGAATCAGTTAGAAATTATAAGGACTAAGATAGGAGGGCTAGAATTAGACCATGGCTTTTAGTTGAGACTTAGGAGAAACCTTGATGGGATGGAGGAATTGTAATGATGATATAATGTGCCTTGCGGTGTGGTACAAAATATGATGAATGAAAATAATAGAATGTGCACGTATTAGTCGAGTGTAATTATGTAAAGTCAAATAGTACGAGTTTCATAAGTATCAAGTAGTCAAAGAATGAGAGTAGAAGATAAAGCGACTGAGATGGTGATGTAACAGTAATAGAGCGGATTAGAATGATGACTAGTTGTAGTAAGTATGTCTTGTATCATGTAAAATCAAAGCAAGAGTTGTATGGTATAGAAGTAAACATGAAGTAATGGGAATTAAGGATATGTGATGTGTTATAGTATGCATAGAGTGGCAAGATCACTTAGATCGTTGCACTAAATAAACTAGAAATTAAGGTGTTAGGAATGAGATGAGTTATGTGACTAAGTGTAGGTTAGTAATGAATGATAGATTTCGGGGATGAAATCTAAATAAGATGGTAGAATTGTTAGATCCGTTTCCCGTAAACAACTAGACTCCACCCTAAATGAGTTGAATAAGGCTTGTGGTAATTGGTTAGTCAACGGGAGTTGTGTAGCGGTCAAACCCGATTGTTAAAGTATGTATAATATGGCTATATGAATATGTTGTGTCCCAATTATAAAAAAAAAATAGATCTCAAGGACCTAAGTTGCCAAGGACTAAATATGTTATAAGTTAGTTGTGGCCAAAGTAGGAAAAAGGGGACTTAAGGGACTAGTTATGTCATTTACTCAAAGATGCAATCTAACTAGTATAAACTAGGAGATTCTAGACATTTCATCCAATAATTAAGGGTGTTGTTTGAGGTCCGGTTATGAGGAGAAGAGAAAAAGGAGGGAAAGATCCTATGTTGATGCTAGTGATCCAAGGAAGAAAGTTATGAGATCCTTTCATGAAAATAAGCCTCAATTAAGTTCCTAAGCAAGTAAGTAATCTCTAATTAGTGTTAATTGAATTATTCAAGAGTTAGGGTTTATGTACCCAATTTGGGGAAATTGGGTAAATGGTGTTTTTAAGTACAATTAAGAGGTAATGATGATTATGTGATGAGTTGATAATGGGTTAGTTAGTATTATAAAGGGTGTGCATCATATAATCAAAGTATGATCATATGATGACTAAGTATGAAAAGGGTATGTTAGTTGTTATAGTATTGGTTATGTGTTGTTAAGTGTTTGTGAATGGTGATTATGAAATAGGATGATGATGATGATGGTGGTGGTGAAATCATGAATGGTAGATTAGCTTGGATATGAGGTAAGTAACTCCCATTAAAACATGTATTATATATGTATTTATCATGTATGTGTTGTGGTTGTATAAGAGTATAAGAGTTGGATTTAGAATGGTTGTAAGCATAAGGATGGATGGCTAGTGATCTTGACTAGGGACATGTTAGCTTGTTGGATTTGGACTAGTTAAGGTATGTTGTCGATTATGATTGTGATAAATAGATGTAATTATGTTATGAAGTTATGTATGATATGAATGGTATGATATAGCTTAGAAGCTTTAATGTGATTATGATGCTTATGTGGAAATATGTGTATGAGATATGTTTTATGTCGGGTTACTTACTAAGCGTAAGCTTATTCCTTTAGTTGTCAATGTTCTTGTAGGTTTATGTGCGGCGGGAAGGAAGTACTTGGATTATGGCTTAAGGACTTGATAAGCGGGTTGGAAGATAATATATGTTAGGAGCTAGGTAGAATACCGAGCTCGAGTCAAGGTTGTACCCCCGAGATTCTTTCTTATGATTTGTATAGTGTGTGTCAAGGTCGTCATAAAGTTTGGGTGGTCAACGGTGTGTCCAGGTGTGTTAAATGGTTTTTGATCAATGTTTAAGGGGGTGTTTGGATTAAGTGTGTTTTCACCCATTTTGGGTTGTAAACGGGTCAAGTGTATATGGAACACGTTTAGTATGATAAAGAAATGTTGTTGGCTAAGTTGGGTGGGAAACTGAAGTGTTATAAGTGGTTTGTAGTGTAAATGGGTCAAAACAGGCATTTTGGCATAATGCCCGTTACTTTGTAAAGTATGTTTCCGCGGGTCGTTATGACCAAGTTTATGCATATATTTCATGTTTATAATGTCCTAATGATTTCTGGAAGTTTTGGTGTTATGTCATGTTATAGAAGTCATTTTCTGGAAAAATGGGTCAAAAGTGCACTAAAGGGTTATGCAGAAAAAGGGGCGTTTGGGACAAGGTCTATTGTAACCCGTTTTGGGTCAAATGGGTTAAGAATTTTTGGGAAACAATGTATATGGTATATTTTAGTTCAATGTGTATTAAATGTGTTTAAATATATGTCTAAAGTGTCGACTTTTGTGTTTAAAAGCGTACAGGTCATTTTGAGAAAGTTGTGCATAAAATGGGTTATAGTGCACTTTAGGGGTTCATAGTGCACCGGAGGAGTTATAGTGCACTTTAGGGGTCCATAGTGCACCGGAGGTGTTATAGTGCACTTTAGGGGTCCTTAGTACACAGTACAGGTTACAGTGCACTTTAGGGTGCCACCCGTCATTTTAAAAGTATTTAAGTATAGTCTCATTTAAAAATGGGTTCAAGGTCTATATGTCTAAGGATTTTGTTATTGGTCAAAAGAATTTTTGGAATGAAGGTTCAAGTTGGGTCGTTTCCGCGTAAAAGTCAAAGTTTTTGGTCAAAGCGTTCACGGGGTGTAACAAGTAAGGCAAGGAAGAGAGTCCTTGTAGCCGAACCACTATAAACATCCGTGTTATGTGGTTTGATCATTTCTTTCCTTACTTGCTTTATATATATTGCTTGATTGTTAGCTTTACTTTTAATTCACGTTAAGTATACAAAGCGAAGAAAAGTTTAAAACAGTAAAAACTATTCAACCCCCCTTTTAGTTTTCCACACCTTCAATGTGTGAAACACACTACACGTCCTTGATGTGACACCCCCTAAATTTTGAGTTAACAGTGGAAGACTTAATAGGGGTATTACTGGTAGGATCATAGTTATAATCATAGAAAATGACTCAAAAGAGACGTTTTGTAAATCATTGTCATTCATTTAGAAATTCAAGTACAAAAAGGAGATTTCAACGTTTAACATTCCACAAAAGATATTGCAAATTTGATATGAATGATAGATTTCATTTGACACCAAAACCATCCGTTACATGCCCGCTCCGATGCCTTTGAATGCTCCTGTTAATTTCCTGATGTAAACATGCTTAAAAGTCAACAAAATTGTTGAGTGAAATCATAGCGTTTATAATAATCAGTTTCGAACACAAGTCCATAATTGCATAATAAAACAATTATTATGAAAAAGTAATATTGCGGTCAATATATTGCCCTAAGTCTCATGATACGCAAACGTTAACAATGTGCCGCACAAACGACATGCAACACACCAAATTAATGGTGTGAGGTATGGCCCTCGTGTAGGAGACTGCTTACTTCCTATTTTGGGTTCAAATAAAGTGCATTTGGTCACCTGAACGGCTAACAAATGGGGCGTCAACTGCCAATAGATCTATTCACTATATTCGCGTTCACTACTAGTGATTAATGGTTTATGATTGAGGGGCTATAGGCAATAATGTTAACTTAGGCAAAATAAATCAAATATAATGTACAGAAAAATACTTGTGTTCTATTTTGAAGCATGTATCTCCCCACGTATTTAAAAGTATATAAAAAATAAATGTGGGACTATGAGCTCACCTTGAATATAACTGGCAAAGATGAAATATGAAATCAATTATTTTTACGAAAACGGCTCCAATACACGACTTGGATAATAATAAGGAAGTCTGAGATTTTGACGGTCTTGGCCTAATACGAACAATGATTGAAAAAGGTATCGGATGATGAAGTGGTTTGTGATGAGAGTGAATGATATGCTTAAAATGCTTAAAGTTCAAAAATAATATTATATATTATATTATCTTGTTTTTATGTTATTGAAATCATAAATATCGTTTCCTCAAAAGTTGTTTAAATGAAACGTTAAGTTAATCGTTAAAATCCGTTATATATAAATATAAACGTTATATATTAAATATTTATATAAACGTTATATATTAAATATTTAATGAAGTGTAAATAAAATGCACGTTGAATGAAATGAGAATACGTAAAATATGAAATGGAAATGAAAGTAAAATAAAGTTACTGTTGGTCCTCGTAATTATACAAATTTTACATTTTAAACCCTAACGGTGTAACATTTGCACTGTTAGTCCCTGGTTAACTTTAATTACATTTTTAGTCCAGATACTTCCCAAAATGGCAAAATAAACTTCAGGTTTAATGTTTTATCAATATATATCCTTAAATTACTGAATTGACAGTTTACACCTTGTTTTTCTGAAAGTTACACTTTTTACCCCTAATAGTAATTACGCTTTGCAAAATAAGTCCAAATCGTTCAAAAAGGTTTGAAAAATTTGTCCGAGAGTTTTTATAAGTTAATAATGCTTATTTAACTGCTTTTTGACTGCTTATTATATAAATGGCTTATTTTCTCGTTAAATGGGCTTTTAACTCTCGAAATCAAGGCCCAATAACACCTAACGATGCGTGGGCTTTTAGAAATATTTGGGCTTGGGTTTGGGCTCAATTTAAATTTAATAAAACGTTACAAAAAGGCTTAGGTTGACAGCTTATACGAATAAGCCAAAAACTGCTTATTGGGCTTATTAGCCCACACGTAAATTATAAAAGGTTTTAAAAAGTTTTTCGACTAGCGATTGGTTTGGCTTATTTCAAGGGATTTTAAGAGCTTGTGAGAGAAATCTCAAAACACGAAATTGATTAACAAGCTTATGAATAAACGGGTTGGTCAATAAAAATAATAGGTCGCGTTTAATAATTCATTTTAATGTGGCCATTTCTAATCGTGTTTCACATGGTTCGATTAATAATAAAAATGACATATAAATAAAATACGATATGAGAAATAAATAAAATGAGTTCGAAATGAAATGGGATAAACGTGTAAATGTAATAAGAATGCATAAAATGAAATTCCTAGCCTTCCATGGTTGAGGCGATATATAATAAACGTAAAAATAAATAAATGAATACGTAATGAGATAAGATGATATATATACGTTCAAAATACTTAGAAACAATGCATGATAAGGTATAATTCGAATGGAAATGACTTAAGGAAAGTTTAGAAGACTCACAACACCAATATGGTGGAGTTAAACATGAAAACGATCTAGATTCGAATGGAAAAATCCGCCTCTTGCTAAAATGGATACGAACGAGTCGAGAATAATTTAAAACAATTGCAAAAGAGTTCGAATGGCTTGTGACATAGTTCTTGGTCTTCTGTGGTTCTCGAATGTGACATATACTTAGGAGAATTGCATGAAATAGCTATGGTATGAATGGAACTAAATGCAAAGGGAATTTTGTGTATATATCTACGCGTATGGTTGTATATATAGGCTTTTTGATTCACAAGTTGGTTCGAATAGTATTACGGCAGTGGAGAATTTTAGAGACAATGGTGAGATAAATCTATGTGTGAATGCATGAGATTTAGGTAGGTTGATACATATATATACGTACAAGTGCATGGTTATTGAATTATAATGCAACTTGGGCTGACAATATTCGAATGACAGAACCAATAATCGAATGGATAACTTGTGTATATAGTATAATATTTGCAACTTGTAAGAGATATTTGAATGGTTAGAAAGATAGGATTAGATAGAATAATACCCGAGTAAACTAATATATGCATGAACATGTTTCGTATATACAATAAAATATTCCACAAGTTGGTGATTTGATATACTAGTAGACATAAGGAATCATATTTGAGTGTTTTTATAATTCAGGATGGGGTTTTATATGTGACTTAGTCGTATGCATGTGTTTGTATATATATATGTCGCGTACAATATATTTAATGTGTCCAAAATAGTTTTAACGTGACCAATAGCGAGACAAGGTGAGAAAACATGTTTATAAGTTCATATTAATCACCAGAAATTAATATGAGCTAGAGAGAATCGATTTGGAAGAAATTGGATCAAAATGGATTTTGTCAAACGGGTTTGTACATGTCTCGATGAGCATTTACTTTGGATCTCGTTGAGCAAGCAAATGATTAAGATGGAAGATAATATTCGATATCTGAGGAGGATGCACGATACACTATAAGGTTGTTAGACCTTTGTTGCTTTGTGTATATGATATATTGAGTTAATATGATTAAGTATGCGGAATCTATTTAACCACACTTAGAAGGTTATTTGGATATGGAAATGGAACAATTATGTTTGTTATAGAACAATGAACAAAGAAAGTTTATCACCAAACGATTCAATATTATTCACAATAATACGAGTGATCTTCACTATCACTAGGGTTACAAAACCTTGAATCTTATGTTTTTATGACTTATGATATTGTTGTGTTTGTTCTATTCTCTTAACAGTTATGATCTAATTCATGCGTATAATATCTAAGCCTAAGATTTCTCTTTTATAGTCCAAGAGAGATCTTTACAATATTGTCAAGTCTAATCGAACACATGCTTGAGAGTGTCAGTCATTAAGATACAACATGTATATGTGTTTACAACTTGTTACTGAACACTTTGTCTAAAGATATTATCTACCGTGTATTGTTGACTTTAATACGCATAATATCTTTGTATACTTATCTACTCAGCAGCAGAATACTTTGATAGTTATCCACTTAGCAGTAGAAAGTTCTTCACCAGCAGCAGAATCATTTAGCAGTAGAATGTTTAACGCTAGTAGCAGAATCAAATGCTCTAGCAGTAGAATGATAGTTAGAGTATTTCTTTGAGTAGAACTGATTTTGTAATCCTTTAATTACTTATACTAATCTTCAGAATATTTAATTCCCAACAATCCTCCCCTAAACATGTGAATCCTTTTCAACATGTTTCGGAATTAAATTATGGATTGTGAAGATCTTTCAAACACTTCTGAAGACAGATTCTTGATCTGAGCTATCTTCTGTTCTTCAAGATTAAATATCTTTCTCAGTAAGTCATCTGCCATTTTCTTTTGACTTCGATAATATTAGAACCTGTCTTCAAGCTTTAAACAAAGCCTAAAAGATGGTGCAATTTCCTTGGATGGAGGAATTATAAGAGGCAATGATGCTGTGTATCTTGGATGCTTGTTTCAACAAGTGAAATCTTCTATCAGCATGCCTTTGCAAATGATGAACAAATGTAGTGAACTGCAATTGACCTAGATATAACTTTCTCCTTTGGAATGCTTCATCCCTTCTGAATATATATAATACTCCAGAATCAGCTCTGTTCTTGTCATTTTCAACCTCCATGTCATCATCTTGTATGCTCTTGTCTTTTCCTTCCTTACATTTGGTTAATCTTCCTTGGGCTTTATTTCCTCCCCTGAGATATTTCCTCCCCTGAGATGCAAATAACATTTTATCCTCCCCTGTTTGGAAGATCTCTCACCATCTTCCCATCATTATCTGATCTACCAATGTGAACTTGTTTTCAGACAATGTTGTACATGTAGCCATCAATTCCTTAAGAGTTTATGTGCTGCCCTCATCACTTCTAGGTGTGTTAACTCCTATGAGAGGTGATTCATGGGGCATTGACTCATTATCCATCAATGGATGGTTTTACCAAGTCCCTTTGAAAATCATTTTTAAGAAACTTTTGACTTAGCAGTATGTTCACGATTTTATTATAGAAAAATCATACTGCTTTCAACCATTTTGAAGGGATTAAGTGTCATCACTTCTAGGTGTGTTAACTCCTATGAGAGGTGATTCATGGGGCATTGACTCATTATCCATCAATGGATGGTTTTACCAAGTCCCTTTGAAAATCATTTTTAAGAAACTTTTGACTTAGCAGTATGTTCACGATTTTATTATAGAAAAATCATACTGCTTTCAACCATTTTGAAGGGGTTAAGTGTGTAACAGACACTTAATCTAGAATTTGGTTTATGGCAACCTCTGGTTGTGTGAGAATCAATGTTTTTTCAGTTATAAATAACTGCCTGTGTAAAGATAAAACTATTCAAAAGGCTTTCTTGACAGGGTTTCCAGCTCATAGCAATTGTTGCCTCTAACACAAGTGTTAGATTCACTTTTACTAGCTGTTCTTTCTATCAGATGTCCTTAGACTTGCTCATTATACTTTAAAAGTATAAAATGATAGAAAGTGAGTTGAGTCAGTTACTATCTGACCAACTGAACTATCAATTCAATGTGAAATATCATAATAAGATTTCAAGAAATAAGCTCTAAGGGATCAATTAACTTAGGAGTAAACATTTGTTAATAAATTCCCATACTTAGTCCATCATAAACCTATTATGTCAGCAACTGATATCATCATTCTGCTCATTCCATTTCACTTGAAACTTCCTTTTTGCTCAATGTTCATACCTGAAATTGTTAGTCTAAAACCAAGAAACAAAATGCAAAGCATATGTCTTATAGCAGTATCATAGATATGACTAACAAGTATGAACTTAACAAACCAAAAAGTTGTACCAGCAGCACAAACTTTTTACTAACAGTAGTATCTTATAAATCCAGCAGCACAATCAAAATTTTATATACAAAAACCACACAGATTAAAAAGTTTAAGGATTAAGCATTCCAATACTTGCTACCTAGTACTGAAACCTTCCAACATCAAAAGCTTTTGTAAGAAGATCTGCAAAGTTGTGTTCAGAATTAATTTTGAAAACTTGAATAAAGTTTTTCTCATTGCAATCTCTAATAAAATGATGTCTTATTTCAATGTGTTTTGTTTTAGAATGTTGCACTGGGTTTTTAATTATGCAAATAGTACTACTATTATCAATATGAATGACAGTGTTCATGAAATTGTACCCATAGTCAAGAAGTTGGTTTTAAAGCCATAGGACTTGACCGCAGCAACTTGTAGCAGCTACAAATTCAGCTTCAGTTGTTGAAGTAGCCACAATTGTTTGCTTCTTACACTGCCATGAGATAAGTCTACACCCAAGGAATTGACATCCTCTAGTTGTTGACTTTCTGTCCAAGCTAGCACCAGCATAATCACTATCCGAAAATGCTACCAAGTCAAAAGGTGACTCCCTTGAATACCATAGACCCAACCTAGGTTGACCCTTGAGATATCTAAAAATCCTCTTGACTGCTATTAAATGAGAAACCTTTGGAGTTACTTGAAATCTTGCACAAGCACAAACAGAGAACATGATGTCAGGTCTTGATGATGTGAGATACATCAAAGAACCTATCATAGATCTGTAAGTGTGTATGATGAAGCGAAAAGTGTACCGCTTTTAGGGGGTCATTTAAGCCCTAAATCGTATTTATTTGATCAAATATTGCCCTAAATCGTTCCTTTTGTCATTTTAGGTACTTTGGAGAAGAAATCCGGAAAAGGAAGCATTTTGGACGTTTTTGGAGCATAAAAGTGAAGAAAACAACAAAGTCTCAAAATCGGCTGGAAAAGTACCTTTGACGGCGTCAAGGATTGCTCCTGACGGCGTCATGGCTTGGCAAAAGAGGTGGATATGAAAAATACACATGATAAGCCAGGGAGTATTACAATGGAAAGTCTGACGGCGTCACCCTTTAAGGTGATCAAGGCCATCACGGTTTAAGTTAAAGAGAGACGGCGTCAAGCCCATTTCTGACGGCGTCAACCCTTGATAGGCCAGAGCGGATTTTGGAGCATTAAAGAGGGACGGCGTCAAGAAGGCCATCCGGGAACCCTAGACACGGCGAGGTGACAGCGTCAAGATCTATAACGTGACACCGTCAACCACTAAGTTCTATATATAGTTTTGCAATTTTTTGTCATTAGTGTGCAACTTTGTGAGGAGAAACCCTAAGACGAATTTCTGCCATTTTTAAGGGTTTTCATACCCTTGGATCTCCCATGTTTAATTGAAGATAAGTAATCATTTAATCAATCAATATGTCTATGTGTTGTTTGATTATATCTCGTTCTTGTCTTTTAATTAACATGCTAGGCTAGATTTATCTTGTGTTATCTTAGATCTAATGAAACCTAGCTATTGATTATTGGTTATTAGTGTGTTAGTAATTGTATTGGATGATTGTTTATCAATGTTAGGCTTAAGAAAACTGGCTAACCTCCTATACAGTAACTTGCTTGAACGTCTTAAGAAACATGAACCAATGCGTACTAAGGTTTTTATGGTTGTATTTAATGCATGAGCGAATTCTAGTAATCCCATGTTAGGAGCTTCTTAGCCGGCTCGACATAGGAGTGAAGTAGGAGCTTGTAGAGTTGGGGAAGTACGTACGCCACCCCACGATTGGTATTAAGGAATACACCCGTCATCCACGCAATTAATACACACTAATCAACCGGTAAAAGATAGTTAGGGAGTAAGGAAATCTAAGTAAACACATTTCTCCCCATATAAGTTTCACAACCTTTTTCATTTTCAGTTATTTTATTTTATTTGCATTTGTAGTCATTTGGGTTAGTTGACTAGCAACTAATTCCGCCCACTCTTTCAAACCCGAGATTTTACTTGCTTTTATAAAAAAATATAAAAATACAAAAAGAATCTTCCCTCACCCTTAGACCTATTAGAGTAGTTTTTCAATCCTAACGACACTATTCCCCTAGAGAACGATCAATCCCCCGGTACTTGCCACTTCACTATACTACATCGGTCAGGTACACTGCCTGGTGGGGATTGCAAGCCTCTTGAGATCCCTCGAGAGGTAAAACCTGTTGTAAGGTCGCAAAACCACGCATCAAGTTTTTGGCGCTGCTGCCGGGGAATAGTTATTGTTTAGGTTGAATTTTTATTTTATTAGGTCTACTCACTAGATTCCTTTCTAGTGAGATTTTTATTTTATTTTTCTAGGTTTTTCTTTAGTCTATCTTTTTTCTTCGTTTCTTTGTTCGTAACCATTACCATCCGACATCATGGAAGGTGGTAATATCCTCGATCCCAACAACCCACCACCACAACAACACCCACCTCCTAGAGCCCGTACCTTAGGAGAGTATTCCCGTCCTAGCCACCAAGGCTATCGAAACACCATTGAGCTCACTCAAGGAGCCAATGTCACTCCCTTTCGATCCGACACCATCCGGTTGGTGCAAAGCGGATGCGCATTCCATGGACTTCGTTCCGAAGATCCTAATCAACATCTCAAGGACTTTCTCAAAATCGTTGATTCTATAGACCTTGATGTTGCCACTCGAGAGACGACCCGACTGCGTCTCTTTCAATTCTCTTTGCGGGACCAAGCTAGTCAATGGCTAGAGCGTCTACCCGCAGGATCCATCACCTCTTGGGATGATCTCACCACTCGTTTCCTTGCTCAGTTTTTCCCACCAGGAAGAACTACCAAGCTAAGGAATGATATCTTGATGTTCCAACAACGTCAAGGCGAAACCCTCTACGAGGCATGGACTCGATTCAAGGACTTACTCCAAAAAGTCCCTCACCATGGCATAGAACTTTGGCCCCAAATCCAAATCTTCTATGATCATATCAATCTCTCTACGAGGCAAACCATTGACCAATCGGCCGGTGGTAAGCTACGTGATCTAAGTGCGGAAGAATCATGGGCTCTCCTAGAAGATCTTGCTCTTTATGACAATGAAAGTTGGAGTGATCCCCGTGATTTGAATAAAACGGTCAAGGCAATATCTTTGCCTTCGAACAATTCAAGTACTTCCGACCGTAGGATCATAGAACTTGAAGACCAAGTCAAGTTTCTTATGAAATCCTACGAGACTCCTAAACCTTCAGGCCAAGTGAACAAAATCACTTCTTCGTGTAAATTATGTAGTGGTCCCTACGACACTCATGATTGCATGGAACTCCCCAAACAGGCTTTCCAAGAATTCGCATCCTCGCGAATCGATAAGGCGGGAGACAAGTGGCTCACCACTAATTATGGACCCAAGAATTCCGAAGATAGGTATGAGGCATGGAAGAGTAAGCCAAATTTTAGTTGGAACCAAACTCGAAGCGTATCATTCAATGACTCTCCCCCACTCACCTGGTCTGAACATTATCCTCATCAGCATACGCATAAACAACAAAATCACGAGGAATCACTGCAAAAATTCACTCTCTCTCAAGAAACACAGCTCTCCAAACTTGAGAATCAATTCAGACAACAGCAAGTTGATATGAACAACAAGGTTGATAACCTGTTAAGGGTTATCAACGATCGCATTGCTGGCAGGTCAACTTGTGAGTTGGCACGAGTTAATGAAATCAAATCTGTCACGGTGACTCACCAAACACCCCCTCCTGTAAAAATCAAGCACCCTAGTAAACTCTTCAAACACATATCACAAAACGGAAAAGAAACTGGAGACACTTATACCCTTTCGAAACCACTCCACTTCGTGAACACCATTACAACAATACCTGTTCCTAAACCCAATCTGGACCAACAATCAACCGAGAACGTGGACAATGAAATGGAGGGTAAAGTTCCCGAAAAGAACCCCGAGGCGCCCGGCGACTATCTAGACTCACCAAAGAACTCGAGTACAAGAGAGGTGAGTGATGAGGAGGGCTCGGAAGAGAAATCCGAAATGCCTCATAGGCTCCCAAGACTGCTAGACCGCCCCCTGGTGGAGGAACTTGAGAGGGGCACAACAAAGTTGCCTATGGGATTTGGAGAGAGAATAGAGGATGGCGCTCCCAGAGTCTTTAAGATATCTTGCACCACTAGGAAAAAGTTTATAAAAGATGCCTACATAAACCCCAACTCTTCTATGAATGCAATATCCCTTTCTCTATATAACGAAGCCTTCACCAAACAGGTCAAATATGAAGGGTTTAATATCATCGGGGTAATAAGAAGGGTACCAATTGTGATAGAAAAGTTCCTCTTTCATATCGAGCTAACTGTATTTAATAACATGAACTCTATCATCAACCCATCCTTAACTAGCCTTGTTCTAGGCAAACCATTCATAAAAGCAACGGGAGTAATACTCGATGAGGATGATCGTAGTGCATTATTTACCGATGGTGTCAGGAAAGTGATTTTTCGGGATGGCTGTGAAGAAGTGTATGAGTATCGACCATCAGCAATTTGCAACACATGGGGGCTACACGGTAGAAGGCCTGGCCGAATTAAGCGACGTGATCCGAATAATCTCAAAATACCTTGCATGATTGGTCACAAGCATTTTTATAATGTTTACATTGACACATGTTTACCCAAAAATGTGATGTCCTTGTTTCATTATAACAACATTTGCAGATGGGGAACATTGACACATGTTTACCCAAAAATGTGATGTCCTTGTTTCATTATAACAACATTTGCAGATGGGGAATGATTCATAAAGGGAAGGATGACATTGGCATAGATGATGATGTACAGGTGTTTGTAGGAAATATGACATTCACTATGAGCTTCGCAATTGTCGATAATATTGAAAAGTACATCGATCCCAGGTTATCACAAGTTGTTTTTGGGGCACCTTTTTGCAAGGCCACAAGCTTGGTTGTAGACGAGCTCAATGGGATCATGACTTTCACCGATGGGATTAGGGAAATCTCATACCAAACGCCTTACAAGATGAGAGAATTCAAAGAGATTGATTATGGAGGGCTCGATGGGTTAAGTTCCCAACTCGTGTTATGTGACGATGATGTGAGACGGGGATGTAAGGACACTTTTGACCTATCAAGTGGATTCTTTAAGCATGATAAGGAGCTTAGTTCTAAATACCAAAACAATCCTTTTGATCTCGAGGACCAGAAATACCTTTACTATGAAAGTGATTCTGATAGAGAATCAAAGGAGAATGGCCTAGGAACCGTGACTAACGATGGAATCACGTAATGTACGTGACTTTGAGTCTAGCTACAAGACTCGTTAATAAAGAAAAGCGCTTCTTGGGAGGCAACCCAAGCTTTATTTGTTTGTTTATTTATTTATTTGTTTGTTTGATTTTATTTACTTCCGTATGTTTGTTTAATTTTTATTATTATTGATTCATGTTCAAAACTAAATTGTGAAAATGCTTTATCTTGTTTTTAACTTCGTCTTAACTACATATAAAGGTATTTTGCAAAAGTTAAGTGTAAGGGAAATCCAAATCAGTTTATTAGAACAAATGAACATGAATCGTAATAATATTAAATTAACATACATATTAGTATTTGTTTGAGTCAAATGCTTGTATCGAGTCATAATGATGTTTTGCAGGATTTTCAGGAAGTAAGGTAAAGGTTTTTCCAGAAATTTTCTGGAAACTTAACATGAGAATTCTGTCAGATCATTTCTGACGGCGTCAGGCCTTACAACCTGACGGCGTCAAGTTTTAATTTTCTGAAATTTTTGAAAGTTTTGTTTTCATAAAAAGTTTTTATTAAATCTATAACTTATAAACTCCAGGAATCTGCAAAATTATCATTCCACAAGCATTATATCCTTATATAGAATTTATCCCGCCGATGTTATGCAGGTTTTCGTGTTTGTTTTCTCAGGTTTAACAGGTTATTTTGGACAAGGAGATGTATGTGGAATCAAGCTTTTGGCGATGCTTTAGTCTTGGAGCTTCTACTTTCTCTTGGAAGAAGATCTAACCATGTTACCTCTTTATCCACCGAACGAATTAGGGGAGTATTTGATTTCATTCTTTTACCTTATTTACTTTTACATCTTGTTATTTGAACATTGGGGACAATGTTCATCTTAAGTATAAGGGGGGGTAAAGTACGATACTTTAGAGAATACAATTGCACTTGATTGTTGTTTGTTTAATGGTAGATGTGTAATAAAACTGAGATAAATACCTGTTAGGGCAATTTTAGTGCCAAATTTAAAATTTTTTACAACATATAGGAGTGAAACTTTGATCTTAATGAGCGTCTCACGGATAGGAGTTATATGACTAGCACAAAAACCGTACCACTAAAAAATTTTCCACCCCCAAATATGTGAGGTTCGCCCCTAGAATTTGTAGGAAAAGCATTTATGCTATGATGTGTGTACCGGTAGCACTTAGATTCTAGAACTTGCGTTAGGACCATCCCGAGGCCACAAGTGAGACTACATTCTTGTAGTTAGATTTACTACATGATAAGAGGCATTAAGATTAACCCATTGTTTTACACCTGTGTTTTTGTTATAATTACATTGGCTACATTGGTCAAGTAATTCTCCCACACCCTTTGCGTTGTACTCATTTTTAGTACACGATACCCCTAGTACACCCCTCAGAGCCTATCTTTTCGTTTCTAACTTTAAGCATTTTACTTAAAGGAAGAATTTGTTACACCCCACTTAAATGTACACCCAAATCGCCTTAGCCTACCTTGTATGCACTCATTTTTAGTGCATTATTGTGACAACATTTGTTTAAACCCCAAGTTAATTATCTAATTGATTACATGGTTGCTAAGTCGAGTCATATCCTTGTACATATTGTTTTGGGACGATTGGGACTCATGGGTAAAGTACTAGTGTAATGGAGTAATGGGGAAGAACAACATTATTACCCCCATATGTGCTAAATATTTTAAAAGTACTCCAAGTGTTTCGATTATCTTAATTCGAGTCATTAGAATAGTTATTTGTAAAGTTATGTAAAAGTTCAAGTGTAAGGGGAATGCAACGCCCCTGTGATGTATTATTTTGGATGGTAGGGCAAGAGTGTATGAAAAAAAAATAATAAAATAAATAAATAAATAAATAAAAAAGAAAAAAAAAATCAAAAAAAAAATCAAGAAAAATACAAAAAAAAATGAGAAAAAGAAAAGTAGAAAAAAAAAACATACGGACTACCATCCCGTTTCATTTTATGTTTATTTTATGTTCTGTTTTTGTTATTTTGTTTTTAGCTTAAGTCGAGTCTAGTCTTGGCTTAGCAACGCCTTATTGTACATGTAATTAATCAAGATCTTTAACTCGCCACCAGTAAAATATCCTTTATCCAACAAATCCGTGTTTATCATATCCCTACACCTCACGTTATAACCCGTTTAAAAGCCCTCTTTGATAGTTTATCTTAGGTGCTTACGCCTAGTGGAGAAGGTTTTTGATCCTTTCCCAAGCCTATGGTAATCTATTTGCTATGACAGGTAGTGAGAGATATTATCCGTTTTCATTTATGAGATTTATTTTGATGACACCTGAGAGATGTGAGTATCTAAACACTACTTGTGAGGTGCTAGTTTGTAATCTCCGTACTTATTATGATTAAAGTGGAACGACTATTTATTGTAATTACTTTTATATTAGCGTTAAATGACCCCTAACTTGTATTTTGATTAGAATAAAAGCGCATTTGCTTGAGGACAAGCAAATCTCAAGTGTAAGGGTATTTGATGAAGCGAAAAGTGTACCGCTTTTAGGGGGTCATTTAAGCCCTAAATCGTATTTATTTGATCAAATATTTCCCTAAATCGTTCCTTTTGTCATTTTAGGTACTTTGGAGAAGAAATCTGGAAAAGGAAGCATTTTGGACATTTTTGGAGCATAAAAGTGAAGAAAACGACAAAGTCTCAAAATCGGCTGGAAAAGTACCTTTGACGGCGTCAAGGATTGCTCCTGACGGCGTCATGGCTTGGCAAAAGAGGTGGATATGAAAAATACACATGATAAGCCAGGGAGTTTTACAATGGAAAGTCTGACGGCGTCACCCTTTAAGGTGATCAAGGCCATCACGGTTTAAGTTAAAGAGAGACGGCGTCAAGCCCATTTCTGACGGCGTCAACCCTTGATAGGCCAGAGCGGATTTTGGAGCATTAAAGAGGGACGGCGTCAAGAAGGCCATCCGGGAACCCTAGACACGGCGAGGTGACGGCGTCAAGATCTATAACGTGACGCCGTCAGCCACTAAGTTCTATATATAGTTTTGCAATTTTTTGTCATTAGTGTGCAACTTTGTGAGGAGAAACCCTAAGACGAATTTCTGCCATTTTTAAGGGTTTTCATACCCTTGGATTTCCCATGTTTAATTGAAGATAAGTAATCATTTAATCAATCATTATGTCTATGTGTTGTTTGATTATATCTCGTTCTTGTCTTTTAATTAACATGCTAGGCTAGATTTATCTTGTGTTTGCTTAGATCTAATGAAACCTAGCTATTGATTATTGGTTATTAGTGTGTTATTAATTGTATTGGATGATTGTTTATCGATGTTAGGCTTAAGAAAACTGGCTAAGCTCCTATACAGTAACTTGCTTGAACGTCTTAAGAAACATGAACCAATGCGTACTAAGGTTTTTATGGTTGTATTTAATGCATGAGCGAATTCTAGTGATCCCATGTTAGGAGCTTCCTAGCCGGCTCGACATAGGAGTGAAGTAGGAGCTTGTAGAGTTGGGGAAGTACGTACGCCACCCCACGATTGGTATTAAGGAATACACCCGTCATCCACGCAATTAATACACACTAATCAACCGGTAAAAGATAGTTAGGGAGTAAGGAAATCTAAGTAAACACATTTCTCCCCATATAAGTTTCACAACCTTTTTCATTTTCAGTTATTTTATTTTATTTGCATTTGTAGTCATTTGGGTTAGTTGACTAGCAACTAATTCCGCCCACTCTTTCAAACCCGAGATTTTACTTGCTTTTATAAAAAAATATAAAAATACAAAAAGAATCTTCCCTCACCCTTAGACCTATTAGAGTAGTTTTTCAATCCTAACGACACTATTCCCCTAGAGAACGATCAATCCCCCGGTACTTGCCACTTCACTATACTACATCGGTCAGGTACACTGCCTGGTGGGGATTGCAAGCCTCTTGAGATCCCTCGAGAGGTAAAACCTGTTGTAAGGTCGCAAAACCACGCATCAGTGTACATCTACATTATCTCCATCTAAATCTTTTAGAAGTGGCTTTTCAGAGTCCATTGGTGTGCTTGCCATTTTTGAATCAGCAAAGTTGAACTTCCTTAGTATCTCAACAGCATATTTATCTTGACTAATAAATATGCCTTCACATGATTGTTTAACTTGCAAACCCAAAAAGAATGTAAGTTCTCCCATAGAACTCATCTGAAACTTATCATACATAAGTTTCTCAAACTCCAAACACATCTCCTTCCTTGTAGATCCAAAGATGATATCATCCACATACACCTGAACTAACAAAAGATCACTCTTCTACTTCTTGATGAATAATGTCTGATCAATCTTTCCTCTTTTAAATCCATTTTCAATTAAGTAGGAAGCCAGTGTTTCATACCATGCTATAGGTGCCTGATGAAGGCCATAAAGAGCCTTAACTACTTTGTACACTTTTTCTGGATGGTCAGGATCAATGAAACCTGGAGGTTGTAAGACATACACCTCTTCTTCAATAGTACCATATAAAAATGCACTCTTGACATCCATTTGATAAACTGTGAAGCCTATAAATGAAGCATAAGCTAAGAAAAGCCTAATTGCCTCAAGTCTTGCTACTGGAGCAAAAACCTCATCATAGTCTATACCTTCTAGTTGTGTGTACCCTTAGGCTACTAATCTAGCCTTATTCCTAATCACTATTCCCCTTTCATCCCTTTTATTCTTGAAAACCCATCTAGTGCCAATTACCTTTTCATCCTTAGGTAAATCAACTAGCACCCATACCTTCTAAATCTTGAACTAAAGAAGCTCCTCTTGCATAGCTTCCACCCAGCTTGAATCATCTAGGGCTTTAAGAATGTTCTTTGGTTCTGCCTGAGAGAGAAAACATACAAACAAGCAAGAGTTGGAAAACTCATGCTACTTTGAAGCATAAAGGGCATCAAGAAGCCCTTGTTGGTCTGAAGACATCAGTTGTTGTCTTGTCTTCACACCTGATTGCATATCTCCAATCACATTTTCTAGGGAGTGGACTTTGTGAATCCTGGTGTGTGGGGTTGAAGGAACTTGATAGTTAGGTGTGATATTGCTCAAATCCACCTCTTTATCTGAGAAATCTGCTTCATTTGAGTCTAAAGGGCCAGCAGTAGAATCATTTGGCATAGCAGCAGAAAAATTAAGCCTAGCAGTAGAATGGTCTGTCTCAGCAGTACTATCATCAATAGAAACATTTTGTTGTTCCTCTGTTCCATCTTCCTTGTGTTCATCTTCAACATCTTCTTTAGCTTTACCAGAAGAAGATTCATCATTTGTTGAAGTTGAAGCCACACTGGTACTTATTGGCATCCATACATGATCTTGATTTGTCTCCTTGTCTAACCCTTCCTCATTTGTTGTTTATGAACCTGAAAAATCATTAGTTTCTGCAACAACATGCACATAATTCATAGAATGGGTTAGTGACTCAAGATCAAATAGCCAATTAGGACCTTGACCTGCTACATTGGATTTATTCTCTAAAAATTCCACATGCAGGTTCTCATCTACTCTTCTAGTTCTCAAGTTGTATACTCTAAAAGCTTTGCTATTAAGAGAATATCCAACTAAGAATCTTTCATCTGCTTTGCCATCAAACTTTCCAAGATGGTCTAAGGTATTTAGAATTGTCACATAACATCCAAAAGGTCTAAGAAATCCTATTGCAGGAGTTCTACCTCTAAAAAGCTCATATGATGTCTTATTGTGAGATTTTACAACCAAAACCTTATTTTGAACATAGCAAGCAGTGTTGACTGCTTCTGCCCAAAAAGTGATAGGCAACTTAGAGTCGGCTAACATGGTTCTAGCAGCTTCTATGAGTGTTCTATTTCTCCTTTCAGCAACTCCATTCTGTTGTGGAGTTCTAGCAACACTAAATTCTCTCCTAATACCTTTTTCTTTGCAGAAATCATCCATAACTCTATTCTTAAACTCTGTCCCATTATCACATCTAATGACTTTTACTCTTTTGCTTACTAGGTTTTCTATCTCTGTAATGAAAGTCTTAAGGATGCTAGAAGTCTCATCCTTAGTTCTTAAAAAGAAAACCCATGTAAATCTACTATAGTCATCAGTAATAACTAGACAATATCTTTTATGTGTCATGCTACTAACAGAAGTAGGACCAAATAAATCCATATGAAGCATAAACAATGATTGATCAATAGAGTTAAAAATTTTGGGCTTACAAGAGGCTTTGTGTTGTTTGCCTTTAAGACAAACAATGCATGTTTGGTCATTTTCAAATCGTTTTTGAGGTAAACCTCTTACTAAACCATTCTTAACAATCTGATTTATGGTTTTCAAATTAATATGACCAAGCCTCCTATGCCATAACATTGATTCATCCAATGTGGCCTTTGCTACAAGACAAGTTAAAGCCTTTTTAGGAACAATGTTCTTCATATCAACACTGTACATGTTGCCCTTTCTTGGAATTCTAAGAAGTACTTGACTTTCATCAGGCATCTTAAAATCAGAAGAAAGCACAAGACATTCAGTGTCACAGAAAAGAACTTTGTTCTTTTTGTCACACATTTGTGAGACACTTAAAAGATTATACTTAAGCTCTTGTACATAGTACACATCTTCAAAATCTAAATTTCCAGTTTTAATTGTACCTTTACCAGAAATTTTGCCACCAATACCTCCTCCAAAGGTAACATAGCCACCATCTAATGTTTGAAAATCAGAAAGATAGGACTTGTTGCCTGTCATGTGCCTTGAACATCCACTATCTGAGTATCTTTGATCCTCTTGTTTATCAGTTGAATGTTCCTGCACAGTAATAAGAAGTATTAGTTTCCTTTGGGGACCCAAGCCATTACTGACTTAGACCTGCCTCTTGCATCAATGTAATTTAATCTCTTGAGAACAGCTGATGCAACATTGGATTTAAGAACCCAACATGTTGAGGCCTTAACAGCATTTGCCCTGTTTTCCCTAGCAGTAGTATGAACCACATGCTTAGCAGTAGAAACTGCTAGCTTTGTAGTTGTTCCCTTTGGTTTCCAAACTTGTTTTTGGACCACTGCTCTTGTTTTAATGGGCCTTTTAACAGTTTTTGATGCATTTTTGTAAGTTAATTTTGCATTTTTAACTGTTGGTCTTGTGTTAACAGTCATGAATGGTCTAGCAGTAGAAACTGCTTTTGTAACTGCTCTGGGTTTTGTTCTCTTAGAATTTGAGTGAAAGTGAAATTGAGGAGTTTGCCTTTTGTAATTCACCCTATTGTTTGTATACCCAGATACCCTTTGGTTGCAGAAAGCTGCAAGATGGTCAAATTCTCCACATACAAAACAAGCTTTGTTATAAAAGTTAAAGTCATCACCTAGTTGGTGAGTCTTAAGGCCATTCCAATTCCTTTGGTTGCCTCTAGGCTTGTTTGTGGTTTTGTATTGTTCACAATATCTAACTGGTTGCCTAACATGTTTAATGTTGGTTTTAGGCCTAACAGCACTATGTTTGACTATCTTAGGAACACTTGTTCCTGCTTTCTTAACCACTTCAGGTTTAGACATAACCTGTTCATCTTCTTCATCATCAGATACCCAGTCTTCAATGACTACTCTATCTTATCTTCTATCAGAGAACACCTTGTCCTTAGGAAGTGAAGTTTTACTTAAACTTCCACTTACTTTCTTAGGTTCATCAACAACTAGCTTTGTTTTTGGCTGTACACCATATTGTAGCTCAGGTTGTTGAAATTCAGGGACACCTGAATTTTCTATGTCAATCCCTGGGGGTTTAGGGATTCCTCTGTAAGGGGGTGGGACATAATTATATCCTAACCCTGACTTAGCTCTATTAATCACTTGACATTCTATCATGTTGGTCACACCTCTAGAAGCATGTTCTAGTGTTTGTGTAGTCAAGTGAATGTTTCCATTTTCCTTTTTGACCCTATCAAAAGCCTCTCTTAAAAGCTTAATTTCAGCATCTCTAAAGAATATGTCTTGTCTAAGAAAAGCTTTGTCATCAGAAAAAGCAAATTCATTTTGTTTGTAATGAATGATCTGCTTCTCTAGGGATTCTAAACCACATTTATAGTCTACTAAGTCTTGTTGAGTTCTGCTTAGCACTTTCTTTTGGTCATCATAATGTTTGATTAAAGTTTGTAGTTCTGAAAGAGCTGTGCAAGTATTAGAACAAACTTTATGATTTTGTACCTCAGTAGAGAAAGCCATGAGTGCCATCTATGAAGAATCTTCTTCTTCATCAGCCATGAAACTCCAATCAAAACCTAGCCCATCAATAGCTACCATAGCTTTTGAGTTTGGCTCAGAAACCTCCCTTGTTTTGGATGTGCTTCCAAAACCTTTGTTCTTGCTATCTTGCTGCCTTGGCCTTGTACATTCTCTTGAGAAGTGCCCCATCATGTGGCAGTTATAGCACTCTATCTTTGACTTGTCAAAACCAGCAGTATCAGTGTTGCTGATTAAGAGCTTCTTCCCCGTCCTTTGATAGAACTTCTTGGCTCTCATGCTAAGAAGAGAAATTTGCCATTTTAGGTCCATTTCCTCCAGATCATCATCATTGATCTCTTGGAGGTCTTCATAAGTGAGCATGGACCCATCATTTCGACTTGTGAGAAATGCACAACAAGTCTTCTCATCCAAAATACCCATGGTACTGCTTGATGAACTAGTAGCACCAACACCATCAACAACTTTCACCTCTTCACTTGATTTTGAGATACTAGGAGTTGACATAAATGCCATGTTCCCAGTATTAGAACTAGTACCTCCATTTTTCTTCAAATCTTACTCCACAATCTTAAAGTTGCTATACAAATCTATCAGTTCCATTGTATCAAGGTCTGGCTTGTTCTTCCAGACAACAATATGTATAGCCCACTCTTCTGGTAAGCTTCTCAGGAATTTTGAGTTTAAATCTTCTTGAGGTATTTCAACCCCAAGAATAGCAAGTTGGCTCACAATATTTTGAAGCCTATTAAACATATGGTCAAGAGATTCATTGTTGGTAGAGGAGAAGTTTTCAAACTGCTGCTTGAGCAATGTCTTGTGCGTTTTCTTGGTGGCTTCATTTCCACCATATCTGGCAACAATAGCTTCAAATAGTGACTTGGCATCTTTGAACTTGCTGAAGTTTAAAAGTTGATCATTGAGAATGGTCATCATCAGCATGCTTCTTGCCTTTAAGTCATTTTTCTTCTTTATTTTGTCTTCTGCAGATGTTGGGTGTTGTTGCAGAGTTGTCACCACTTTGCCATTCACTGTTGATGTAGTGGTTGTAGGCTGGTAAGAGTTTCTATCTTCAATGATTTCCCAAAGTGCATAGTCTTGCACTTGGAAATATTGCTCTATCCTTAGCCTCCACATCTCAAACTCATTCTGTTTGAGCATGGGTAGTTTTGCAGCAACATTGGTTTGAATAGATTCAACGTCCATTTCTTCTTCTTCTTCTTCTAAATCAACTATATCAGCCTTGCTCTGATACCAATTGAGGAGGATGCACGATACACTATAAGGTTGTTAGACCTTTGTTGCTTTGTGTATATGATATATTGAGTTAATATGATTAAGTATGCGAAATCTACTTAACCACACTTAGAAGGTTATTTGGATATGGAAATGGAACAATTATGTTTGTTATAGAACAATGAACAAAAAAAGTTTATCACCAAACGATTCAATATTATTCACAATAATACGAGTGATCTTCACTATCACTAGGGTTACAAAACCTTGAATCTTATGTTTTTATGACTTATGATATTGTTGTGTTTGTTCTATTCTCTTAACAGTTATGATCTAATTCATGCGTATAATATCTAAGCCTAAGATTTCTCTTTTATAGTCCAAGAGAGATCTTTACAATATTGTCAAGTCTAATCGAACACATGCTTGAGAGTGTCAGTCATTAAGATACAACATGTATCTGTGTTTACAACTTGTTACTGAACACTTTGTCTAAAGATATTATCTACCGTGTATTGTTGACTTCAATACACATAATATCTTTGTATACTTATCTACTCAGCAGCAGAATACTTCGATAGTTATCCACTTAGCAGTAGAAAGTTCTTCACCAGCAGCAGAATCATTCAGCAGTAGAATGTTTAACGCTAGCGGCAGAATCAAATGCTCTAGCAGTAGAATGATACTTAGAGTATTTCTTTTAGTAGAACTGATTTTGTAATCCTTTAATTCCCGATACTAATCTTCAGAATATTTAATTCCCAACAATATCCCAATTATTTGATGTATGAGGAAACGAGGTGAGAAAAATATCTAGTACCTTGCGTGTCGAATTTGAGAATAAACGAGGCAAAGCTTAGTGGTTCTAGTCGATTGAATTAAGAAAGAAATTAATTAGAAGTTAATGGGTTGGGCTAAATGAATTGTTACAGGCCAAATATTGGGCTAATGAATAGTGATAGGATCCGTTTGGTTTATAATGAATGTGTTGGGTTATCCGTGGTCTGCGTGTGAGCTCGTTCCAATGTTTTGAGAATTAATAATAAGTAATAAACAAAATTTCAAATTTTGCTCGTAAAAATGGTTAACTGAACTGTAATGATAATTAATACTTGATTAATGTTTACAAATCACTGGGTAATTTTATAGGTTGCTACAGTACCCACCAGTCAAACAGAATTTCGTCCCGGAATTTAAAGTCTAAGATAGTTTCTAGGGTTGCCTATGGAGATAAATGTGGGTTTTGGTTGCAAATTTGGTCCTTCTGTTCCTATGTGTACTCTGGTCCTCGATTAGAGTTCCTTCAAATTGGGATATGGTTTTGCTTTAGCTGTTTCACCTCTCTGTCCATTATTTCCACTGATTCTTTCATAAATACAAGTTTGTCATCAAATTGAATTTTTCATTGGGATGTTGGGAAAAAGGTGCAGGTATCTATAGAGGGTTGGCAATAGGAGCAGTTTATCTCGTCATAAAACTTGCTTTTGAATGAAGATTGTTATTAGGAATTTTGAAAAGATGACTGTTTTCTTCATGACATGATTCTTCCTGAATTAGACATAGTTGATCAGGCTATGTATAATTGAGGACAAATGATGTGATGCCTAGCCTAGTCAAGGTGGTATTATTTTTCCTAGAAGTGTTAGATGATGTTGAACGTGTTGTTTTTGAAAAATGACAACCTAAATAAGTTTTCAAGGTAACAAGAGAAATCGGTTCGCATAATGGTGATAGATTAAAATCTTATGGGGCGGTAGTAGGTTAGCCTGAAATGGGTTCTAATATTCAGGAGAGAACCTTATAGGATGGTAACAGTATGTTGTTTGGTCAGGAATGAAATTTACCAGATTCCTAATAGGATAGCAATGTTTTGTTACGAAATGGTTATAGGTAGGGTAAACGGGATAGATAATGTAATAGACAAAGATTGCGATTATCATGGAAATGGTAAAAGATAGAGATTCATACGATAGAAAGGTATTTATTACACTCAGGCTATGCCATCGTACCTAAGGTAAAGTACAAAGGAAAATACAATCCTAAAAAGCTTGAACTATTGTTTATTGTTATGGCGGAAATTTCTTCTTCTAATTAAATGTTGCTGTTGTCCCTTGACATTGTTGAGGTCCTAACGAGCTTCCATTCTTCTTCCACTGGCCTTACAGTTCTATTTGGTATTCTGATTTGGGAATCGGTTCTTGTAGTGTCCCTGCTCACCACATCCGAAGCATACTATTCCTACTGGCTGTGAATTTGTACTCGTTGCTCTGCAGTCATCAGTTTTATGGCCCATTTTTTGGCACTTTCCGCATCGGACAGGACAAGGCCCAGTGTGATGCATTCTACATCGGTCACACTGGGGTTGCTTCCCACGATAACTGTTTCCTTCAGTAAGAGTGGTGATGTGGCCTCTGCCAGCTTCCTGCCTGCGATTCTGTTGGTGATGGTAGTTGTTGCCGTTAGGATGGTTGTTGTAAGTATGAGTAGTTCTCTTGTCATCAAGCTTCCTCTTGTGATCATTGCTTCCGGAGGTAGAACTCCGTTTAATTTCCCGTTCCAACAATTTTTGAGCTATGGAGATCGCTTCCTCCAGAGTTGCCGGTTTTGACGAGGTGACATTTCCCTCGATGTTTGGAGGCAAACCCTCGACGTATCTTTCCAATGTCTTTTCGACATCTGGCACCATAGTTGGACATAGTACCGACAGTTCCTGAAACCTTCTGTTGTAGGTCCTGATGTCGTTCCCTCTCACAGTCAACCGATGAAATTCCTCCTCTAGCTTCCTAATCTCCGTACGCGGGCAATACTTCTTGAGCATTTTTGTCTTCAGTTCTGCCCAAGAAATTTGGTATGCTTCTTCCATTCCCATAGTCTGGGCGGTTGAGTTCCACCATGACAAAGCAATTTCCAGTAAAGCTCCCGTAGCAAATGTGACTTTGCTGTCCTCTAGGCATTTACTTCTCATGAAAACCGTCTCCGTACACTCAAACCATTGAGCTAGCTCGGTCACTCCTTCTAACCCTTTGAAATAAGTTGGCTTGCAACTTATGAAATCTTTAAAGGTATATTTGCGAGACGTAGTTGCCTCGCTTTCAGTGGTGGATCGGTTGTTGTTGCTCGAGCGGGCTATGGTAGCTGCTTGAGTCTCAAAAGCTGCTGCGAAACCATCAGCTATCATTCTCTGGATAGCTTCAGGGGTCAAAGTTGTTGCTGGAGTGGCAGTTTCTTGAGCCATAAGTCTATTAATGCCACAAGAAAACACAATTTAGAATCCACATAATGATCATGTTAGAATAATTCGAGTAACAAGGTAATTGTATACTAGTCCTATCAATACGGTCACAATGTGAAATCACAACTAATTGAGAATCATAAAATCATGACACGTTTGGGTACTATCATAAACAAATGATCAACTCTTGGTATAGGCTTGCTAATGAACAAACTGATTCATCATCTACAAAGGCTGAAGTTCAGCAACTTTCTCTACATTCATCAATTTTCTTCTGAAATATTCTTCATTATGAATTTGTAATTATATCCCAGTCGTAACATTCAAAGAACTGTAACCTTCATAAGTAATCATCACGACATGCCTAATCACAATACACATGGGCAACCATGGTCACATAAATCAACATCAATATATAGTAAATCTAATCCAACCACATGCATTAAGAACATGTTCAGTTGTTTTACAAAGCGCAACGATACAAGGTCCTTTCTGAATGCTTCGTGCGGTAGGCTAAGATGCCTCAAAACTACAACTGATGTAATGTATGTCCATCTAGTGGACGTCTCATCCATGTGTCTCTTCAGCTCTGTGACCTGATCTAGACGTCTCTGCTGTCTGACCTGCATGTCCTCGATGAGGTTCTCTAACGTAGCGGCTCTGCGGCGTGCTTTGTTGAACTTCTTCAATCTGTATCTATCTCTTCCACTATAAAACCGTCATATGAGGTCGTGTCTCAAACCTCTACGTCCGAATCCTTGTCAGACCACCTTGTAGATACATCCTTTCAGATACGAGGTCATATATAGTGCCGTTGACCGTCTCGAAGCGGTCGAGTGATGCTCTGCCAACGATGCTCAGAGGCGTAACAATTTGCTCCTTATGATGCTCCAGTCGCGTCATGATGATGAGAGAGTAGGTGTGTGGGTAGTTGCGGTCCTGGAGCTCTTTCTCCAGTCTCGAAGATTCAGGATGAAGGGTAAAAACTGGAGAGGAATGGTAATGATGTGGAAGACGAATCACCGGGATCTGCTATGCGGGCCTGGTTCTAAGGAGGTACATTCGTCTTAGGAGTCGGCTCTCGTTGGTGCTGTGCGAACTAGTAGGAATGGGTAAGCAAGTAATCAGGTCTAACTGACGGTGGAGGTGGTGATGGTAATCTAATCAGAACTATGGGTAGTCGTACCCTCTTGCGAGGTCGACGTGCTAGGAACTATGGGTGAGGTGATGGATGATAAGGTATCCTCGGACTCCATGTCCGATGGTGGGGTACTAAGGTGGGACACTGAAGACATGGTACTGTAATAACCCCGTAAACAGTAATTGTAAGTAATTAATGACATCAAGTATATAAAGTAAATATGTAATAAAGCAATACTGTAAACATGATGTTATGAAATCTGCAGGCACGGAGGGCGTAACGTGGTATGGTGTAAAGCGGTCCGTTTTGAAAAATGTAGTTATAGTCCAATGTTTAAAAAAACATTTGGTTCTCTATAACTATAGCTCTGATGCCAATCTGTAACACCCCCTAAATTTTGAGTTAACAGTGGAAGACTTAATAGGGGTATTACTGGTAGGATCATAGTTATAATCATAGAAAACGACTCAAAAGAGACGTTTTGTAAATCATTGTCATTCATTTAGAAATTCAAGTACAAAAAGGAGATTTCAACGTTTAACCTTCCACAAAAGATATTGCAAATTTGATATGAATGACAGATTTCATTTAACACCAAAACCATCCGTTACATGCCCGCTCCGATGCCTTTGAATGCTCCTGTTAAATTCCTGAGATAAACATGCTTAAAATTCAACAAAATTGTTGAGTGAAATCATAGCGTTTATAATAATCAGTTTCGAACACAAGTCCATAATTGCATAATAAAACAATTATTATGAAAAAGTAATATTGCGGTCAATATATTGCCCTAAGTCTCATGATACGAAAACGTTAACAATGTGCCGGACAAACGACATGCAACACACCAAATTAATGGTGTGAGGTATGGCCCTCGTGTAGGAGACTGCCCACTTCCTATTTTGGATTCAAATAAAGTGCATTTGGTCACCTAACCGGCTAAAAAATGGGGCGTCAACTACTAATAGATCTATTCACTATATCCGCGTTCACTACTAGTGATTAATGGTTCATGATTGAGGGGCTTTAGGAAATAATGTTAACTTAGGCAAAATAAATAAGATATAATGTACAGAAAAATACTTGTGTTATATTTTGAAGCATGTATCTCCCCACGTATTTAAAAGTATATAAAAAGTAAAAGTGAGACTATGAGCTCACCTTGAATGTAACTGGCAAAGATGAAATATGAAATCAACTGTTTTTACGGAAACGGCTCCAACACACGACCTGGATAATAATAAGGAAGTCTGAGATTTTGACGGTCTTGGCCTAATACGAACAATGATTGAAAAAGGTATCGGATGATGAAGTGGTTTGTGATGAGAGTGAATGATATGCTTAAAATGCTTAAAGTTCAAAAATAATATTATATAATTATCTTGTTTTTATGTTATTGAAATCATAAATATCGTTTCCTCAAAAGTTGTTTAAATAAAACGTTAAGTTAATCATTAAAATCCGTTATATATAAATATAAACGTTATATATTAAATATTTATATAAACGTTATATATTAAATATTTAATGAAGTGTAAATAAAATGCACGTTGAATGAAATGAGAATACGTAAAATATGAAATGGAAATGAAAATAAAATAAAGTTACTGTTGGTCCTCGTAATTATACAAATTTTACATTTTAAACCCTAACGGTGTAACATTTGCACCGTTAGTCCCTGGTTAACTTTAATTACATTTTTAGTCCAAATACTTCCCAAAATGGCAAAATAAACTTCAGGTTTAATGTTTTATCAATATATATCCTTAAATTACTGAATTGAAAGTTTACACCTTGTTTTTCCAAAAGTTATCCGGGAGTTTTTATAAGTTAATAATGCTTATTTAACTGCTTTTTGACTGCTTATTATATAAATGGCTTATTTTCTCGTTAAATGGGCTTTTAACTCTCGAAATCAAGGCCCAATAACACCTAACGATGCGTAGGCTTTTAGAAATATTTGGGCTTGGGTTTGGGCTCAATTTAAGTTTAATAAAACATTACAAAAAGGATTAGGTTGACAGCTTATACGAATAAGCCAAAAACTGCTTATTGGGCTTATTAGCCCACACGTAAATTATAAAAGGTTTTAAAAAGTTTTTCAACTAGCGATTGGTTTGGCTTATTTCAAGGGCTTTTAAGAGCTTGTGAGAGAAATCTCAAAACACGAAATTGATTAACAAGCTTATGAATAAACGGGTTGGTCAATAAAAATAATAGGTCGCGTTTAATAATTCATTTTAATGTGGCCATTTCTAATCGTGTTTCACATGGTTCGATTAATAATAAAAATGACATATAAATAAAATACGATATGAGAAATAAATAAAATGAGTTCGAAATGAAATGGGATAAACGTGTAAATGTAATACGAATGCATAAAATGAAATTCCTAGCCTTCCGTGGAGGAGGCGATATATAATAAACGTAAAAATAAATAAATGAATACGTAATGAGATAAGATGAATTATTTACGTTCGAAATACTTAGAAACAATGCATGATAAGGTATAATTCGAATGGAAATGACTTAAGGAAAGTTTAGAAGACTCACAACACCAATATGGTGGAGTTAAACGTGAAAACGATCTAGATTCGAATGGAAAAATCCGCCTCTTGCTAAAATGGATATGAACAAGTCGAGAATAATTTAAAACAATTGCAAAAGAGTTTGAATGGCTTGTGACATAGTTCCTGCTCTTCTGTGGTTCTCGAATGTGACATATACTTAGGAGAATTGCATGAAATAGCTATGGTATGAATGGAACTAAATGCAAAGGGAATTTTGTGTATATATATACACGTATGGTTGTATATATAGGCTTTTTGATTCACAAGTTGGTTCGAATAGTATTACGGCAGTGGAGAATTTTAGATACAATGGTGAGATAAATCTATGTGTGAATGCATGAGATTTAGGTAGGTTGATACATATATATACGTACAAGTGCATGGTTATTGATTTATAATGCAACTTGGGCTGACAATATTCGAATGATAGAACCAATAATCGAATGGATAGCTTGTGTATATAGTATAATATTTGCAACTTGTAAGAGATATTTGAATGGTTAGAAAGATAGGATTAGATAGAATAATACCCGAGTAAATTAATATATGCATGAACATGTTTCGTATATACAAGAAAATATTCCACAAGTTGGCGATTTGATATACTAGTAGACATAAGGAATCATATTCGAGAGTTTTTATAATTCAGGATGGGGTTTTATATGTGACTTAGTCGTATGCATGTGTTTGTATATATATATATATATGTCGTGTACAATATATTTAATGTGTCCAAAATAGTTTTAACGTGACCAATAGCGAGACAGGTGAGAAAACATGTTTATAAGTTCATATTAATCACCAGAAATTAATATGAGCTAGGGAGAATCGATTTGGAAGAAATTGGATCAAAATGGATTTTGTCAAACGGGTTTATACATGTCTCGATGAGCATTTACTTTGGATCTCATTGAGCAAGCAAATGATTAAGATGGAAGATAATATTCGACATCCCAATTGCTTGATGTATGAGGAAACGAGGTGAGAAAAATATCGAGTACCTTGCGTGTCGAATTTGAGAATAAACGAGGCAAAGCTTAGTGGTTCTAGTCGACTGAATTAAGAAAGAAATTAATTAGAAGTTAATTGGTTGGGCTAAATGAATAGTAACAGGCCAAATATTGGGCTAATGAATAGTGATAGGATCCGTTTGGTTTATAATGAATGTGTTGGGTTATCTGTGGTCCGCGTGTGAGCTCGTTCCAATGTTTTGAGAATTAATAATAAGTAATAAACAAAATTTCAAATTTTGCTCATAAAAATGGTTAACTAAACTGTAATGATAATTAATACTTGATTAATGTTTACAAATCACTGGGTAATTTTACAGGTTGCTACACTTGATCACCAATTGATGCTAGTCTTGACCTTGTAATCACGATCCTTGCAACACCGACCATAGAATATGCATGAAAAGGATAAAGAAACAATAACCCTGGGGGGGGGGTTATGTTTGCCGTGAGGATGAGAGGGAGAGGGGGAGAGATTTTCTCCTATAATGTGGTAAGTAATAATGTGTAATTGATATGATTAATTGTGATTGATCTTATCATTTACATGTTACACTTAGCACCTAGAAAAAGCACCATAATCCCTTCCAAGCCCTCCCCTTAGGCTGGCCATATAGTGGGCCCATAATGGGCTTGCCCATTGTTGGTCCACTCCAAAATCGCTAAGTCTAACTTAGTATTTGATGGCCCGTTATAGATCCCGAGTTACGTAGTCATTTATATATTGTAAATATGATAAATACAATCTATAAAATGATGTCTCTGTGTATAAGTGTGTGACCCCATAGGCTCATATATGTCTAGTCATATAATTATTTATTATGACACGAGCATACTCCAACATGTTTGTAGTATAACTGTATAAGTATTACATGGACGTAACGAAATGAGATACACCAAAAGATCAGTTTCCATGTTATTCTTTACTTCTTCCTTTATGATTGTATCTTTTCTTGAAAGTTTGATAATTATACTATCATGGCCATTGTTAATTTAATATATATATATATATATATATATATATATATATATATATATATATATATATATATATATGGATCAATGGATGAAATGATATGTGCCATTAGTGTCTTTGAATAAAAGATTAGGAAACTTTTGTAAATGAATGAAGGGTATTATAGTCATGTCAAAATAATATTTTCAATACCCTTCAAACCGTATCTGGGAGTTACACATACACCTATCTTTTCTCCTTCATCTCAACCCTAGCCAATGGCCTCCATTCTCCATTTTATTTTCAGTTTTCATCTAATCATTTTCATCTTTTATCTCCTTCTTCCTCATCCTAAACCCTAGCCAGCCGCACCCTCTTTATCACCACCACTACCCGTCGCAAATTTGAGCAACCAACAACAAATCACCAGATCTAGTTGTAAACCGATTTTATGGAACATAAAGAGAACGGATCTTGTTGTGATGGAGGAGAACCAAGACGGTTGTGGCTGGAAGAGGAGGACAGCGGCGGCGGTTGGATTAGGATGACGTCGGCGGTGGTTAGATTAGGATGACGGCGGTGGCGGCGACTGGGACGACGGTGGGCTATTCTTTCCAGGTTCTCTTTTTCAACAATGTACTCCTTAAAAATCGCAATTTATTTTTTTAACCATAGAACTACTCTTTTTTTTTTATCTGTTGCACCAATGTTTCATTTTTAAAACACGATTATGATTAATTAATTGATGCAATTGTCATCTTAAATGCAACCATTACAGTTGCACCGATTAAAAGAATTGACGCAATTGTCATTTTAAATGCATTCATTTATACGATGTATATGTTTACTCCGTATTATGTATGTACAGTAATCAACTAATAGCCTAATTATACGTTAAAGAGAAGTTAGTTATACATATATGTTTTTATATGTTATCGGTGCATCTCCGATTTTGCAGATCTGTATTTTCGGTTTCATTTAAAAACTTGTATTGAACAATTGTTATTGAATTACATACGGACTATTCATTGGAGTAAATGGGTGAAAATTTGTATATGAGTGTTTTACTGATGCAACTGTAACTACAAACATATGGTTAGTGTAGGCATTTTGATTGGAGTAAGCTTATAAATGCGCCAATTGATTGGAGTAAATGGGTGAAAATTGGTATATGAGTGTTTTACTGAAAAGTCAAGATATGGTTTATGAATTTGAGGTGCTTAGGTGTTAAAATGGTGTAACCACTGCGAAAATTTCACCTGGTAATAAACTATTATATATTCTAATAAATAATACTTATCCATTTTCTAGGTGTGTGTATATATATATATATATTATATATATATATATATATAATATATATATATATATATATATATATATATAATATATCTGATCATAACTACTATCTCATGTGACGTAACTCACATCCTCGATAAACGTGCTCTCACGCAGACCAACCTTAACTTACTTAATATTTATTTTACATAAATATTTCCATACAAAAACCTACAATATACCATTTGCCATTTTACGATAATTCATTCACAAACGTACAAACTAAACATTTCTTATCTATTAGAGTTTCTAACGAAACCCTAAATTATTATAACAACAAATATGAATAACTAAACCCTAAAACACTAAAGTACAACTCATTTGAACCAATGTACAAGTTACCAAAGCACATAAACCCTAAATCCATTTAACTCCCGATACAAACCCTAATTTCATTAATTCATGATTTTATGTAATAAAATCACAAACCCTAATTTATTTATATGAGATTTTTACAAAATATAAATGTACAAGTCTTTCAAGACAATGTACAAGTCATGTATGCATAAAAACTAAATATTAATAAGAATCCCATTTTTACCCTAAATATATTTATTTTAAAGCACATTTTACAAGTCTATTGTACACAAGCCTTAAAAATAAATTTTCCTAAACACACTAATTATAAGTACAAGTCTCTAAACCTAATATACAAGTGCCTAATGCATAAAAACTAAAATTTCATTTATATATATTTAAACCTACTAAAACAAACACATAATTAATATAATTTAACCAGGAATTAAAAATGTATTTTTCCTATTTATTAAACCTTAGTACAACTCTATTAAGCTCATGGTACAACTCCTTAAAGCACAAATCAATTTCCTTTTCTTTTACTTAGAATTCGACATATTATATATATATATATAATATATATATATATATATATATATAACAAAACCTAATTATTTTCCTACTTATTAAATACATACACTAAACCTTAAAACTAACTAAATACTTCCTTAAACCCTAGAGTACAACACACCATAGCCCATAGTACTACTCACTCAAGCCATTCGGTCCTAAACCAAATACCTAGTTCGATTCTAAACTAAACCCTAACTAGAAAAATCCTTACAAACTCCTAAGTTTAATACACACCACAAGTCCCTCCTAAGTCCCAAAATTTTACACATCTCCTTGTCCCCTAGATATTTAACAAAGGTTAGTAGCTTACATGGAGAGGGAACTTCCACATCCTCCTTCCCTCCCCCTCCTACCAAGTGTCACCCAATTTAACCTATCCACATCTTCTTGTCCCCTTCTTACCTCACATGAAACCCTAGAACACAATAGAAACCCTAGCTCCTTCTTCCTATAAATGTCGACCACAATATTTCCATTTTCTCTCAACCCCATTCGACCCACATAAACACAGTCACACACTCACTTACTACTAATCAAAACAGCCCCATACAAGCCTAAGAAACGATCCTAGAAAGCCTAGAAGGAAGGGAGCCATTAACACACAAATTCCAAACCAATTCGCCCTTATATTCTCATACTCGAACATAAATACAAGTAAGTAATCTCACTCTTTTTCATTTCAATTATATACTTTAAACACTCTTAAAATATCACTAAATAACCTCTAATAATAACCTAGGCCAAGAACTAAACACTTATTTTTCTTTTCTTTCTTGTCGAACCAAACCAAAGAAACCCTAATTCATTTTAGCATCTCTAATCAAGAAATAATAGAACACATAAAGGATAGACTAGATATGTTCAAAATCATGCAAACATGTACTAAAACTAATGGCGTGAACTTAAGAAACTAAAAACTAAGTTTTTCCCTTTCTTTTCTTTTGTCGAACGAAAACCAAACACCCCCTTAATATATATATTTAAGCATTACAAATCAAGAAACTTTAAAATCATGTTAAGATAACTTAAATATGTTAATTATACTGTAAGCAAGCTAAAAATACTAGTCCATAAACTTTAAAAATCAAAAACGCAACTTGTTTTCTTCTTTTTCTTTCTGTCGCAACTCAATCCAATCGCCCAACTTTGGACTTATTTTTCAACCCCCAAATGACCTCTAAAAATTCTGAATTTTGGCCACAATATAGACCACCTAGCTAACTAATTGTAGGAAAAAGAACGTTGTAAAATGATTGTCTTGTCACATTTTTATTCGCGTCCAAAGTCTGTCCATTTACCACTGTTTCGAACGTATATATATATATATATATATATATATATATATATATATATATATATATATATATATATATATATATATATATATTGATTCGAGCTCATAAGCTCGAATAATAAGCCCATAAGCTGAGAATAAGCTTATTTAATAACTTAATAAAACTTGTATAAAAGAGTCGTAAAAGTTCGTGCCTTTTCCCGAAGTGTAAAACGCGTTTTAATAAAACAAGGATGTCTAATGTAACGACATAAATGTCTCAAGGGTATTTTCTGCCAAAACTCTAAATAGTTTTATAACATGGACTTAAAATGAAATCGACATGCAGTTAACGGGTAAAAAGTGTCAAGTTTGAAAGATGGAGTTTTGTTGGGCCAAAAATGTAAATTTTTCAAAGTTATTAAATCAAGGACCATTTTTGCCAACGATCTAAAGATAAGGGTATAAAGTGTCATTTTCGAAACTACATGGGTAAAAACTGTCATTTCACCAAAGTTGAGGGGTAAAAATTATCATTTTACGAAAGTTCAGGGGTAAAAATTGTCATTTTATGAAAGTTCAGGGGTATAAACTGTCAATATATGAAACTATAGGGTAAAAAGTGTAACTTTATATTATTATTATTATTAATATATTCTAATTATATTTATAATAAAAACTAATAAATAAAATACATATATATCGATAACGAACGAACGGAAACATAAAAATGAACAATAAGATAAAATCTTATCCAACTTTTGAAGAGGCTTCATGTTGTCTCAATTAAACATTTATTCGACAATCAAAAAGGAAACAAAACGAATATTAAAACTTATATATTGGAATACGATTTCTGAAACTTGACATACCAACCCAGGTTGCGTGCCGGAGACGTTTATCAACTCTATTTAACTTTGTTTCCTATCCAGACTGCAAAGGTGAGTTCCTAGTCCCACTTTTCTTTATACGTTTTTCAAACTTGTGGGGAGATACATGCTACAAAACCGAACAAAAGTATTTTTCTGTATGCTTTCCTGATTAATATTGTCTAAGTTACCTATTACCTAAAAGACCTCCCATCATGGACCATTAATCACCTGCGGGTGAGCGCGAATATTATGGATAGATCTATTGGGTTTGACAACCCCTTTGTGTTACCGTAACGTGACCAAATGCATTTTATTTGAGTTTAATAAAGAGACCGGCAATCTCCTACTCGGAGGCAAAATTATTTACATTTAATTATAGAATAATATATGCATCATAGTTTATGACTATGATAGTAAACAATTAACGTTTTGCGTGTCATGAGACTTAAGGCAATATATTGAACTACAACATTACTAATTTACTCTCTACTTAGCTTGTGTTCAACTAATTATACTTTAAACACTATGGATTCACTCAACCTTTGTGTTGACTTTTTAGCATGTTTTATCTCAGGTAATTAAAAGCTGGATTTGGCACGGAGTGGCTGTGGACTTTTTCTTATAAAAAGAGTGTCCAATTTGTTATCATTCAATGAATAATGTATCTTTTATAACGTGTTTCGAAACTTCCCTCTGGGACCTATATTATGTACTCTGATTTAAATAAATGAATGATAACAATTTTTTTAAAACGTCTCTTTTCGAGTCGTTTTCTATTCTCATGACTGTGATACTTGAAGTAATACTCCAACTAATAATTCCGCTGCGATTATCGAAAACGGGGGTGTTAAAGAGTGGTATCAGAGCTCATGGTTATAGAGAACAAGGTTCAGACCTAAATTATAACCAATTTTCACGAACTTAACTAAAAAGTCCTCCGTGCCACAGTACCACTGAAATATTATTTATACATGTTTATTGCTGATTATTTAGTACCTAGTGAAATATTTACAATTATCGGGTGGTTACAGGGTTATGGTTTCCCCTACTCATTCTATTACTCTTATGTCGGACTCGGATACCGAAAATGTCGCGACTGTACCAGACGCTATTCCAGTACGTAGACGAGAAACGGAGTCATCAGAAGATGTTTCCATAGTACCTGAGGTTTCTTCAGTATTCGGCCACCATACAGAATCAGATCCCTCAGAAGATCCATCCGAGGATACATTGATGCCTGACGTCGCACCGTTTCCTGATGATCCATACGTGCAAGCCAGAGAGGGAATCCGGAGAACAGCACGAATAAGAACACTCCTTGTACCTACGTAATCATCACCACTACCACATCCACATCCATATATGTTACCCACATATATACCGTCTGTCCCAACGTCCACACCTCCACCTCCACCATCATCTACCAGTTTCCATCCCCCGTCTGTCCCATTTGAATTTAGTGAAGAAGTTAGAGCCATCATCGCCCGGTATTACACTCTACCCCGATCACCTACTCCCGATATTCCGACACCTCTGCGAGTTTTTGAGGTGGGAGAAAGTTCTCAGGCAGCACAGGAGCGACCGCCGACCATTTCTACTCTGCTAACGCGATTGGAACGGCAAGAAGAGCAGATCGAGACTGCTCTGGGTCATCTAGATGAGTTGCCTTTGGAACGCATCGAGGGTATCGAATATAGAATTGAAGATCTAGTTACCGGTCAGGAGGCGATACAGCAGAAGATGGATGAGAATCGTGAGCAGGCGGAGAAACGTGAGGAGCAGATCAAAGAAGAAATACCTTTTATTTATGATAATGAATTAAAGCTAATAGATGAAATGTTGAAAGGAAATGAAGAATTGATGACGGCCCAGAATAGGATCACTATTTTAGAGACAACGGTGGGAGATATGCAGACTCGATACCAGGAGTATCTGCAGATCCTTGTCAGCATGATAGCCGAGCTTGAGAGGTGACTAGAAGGAGCTTCTGGCAGTCATTAGATCAGATCTTATCTGTTATCTTTTGTACTATATCTCAGCTATGAGATCTATAGTATAGATATGACACTAGCATGTAGTTTATATCTGACAGCTTTTGTACTAGCCACGGGATATGTGGCATAAATACGACACTTGTATTAATTTTGTTATATGTATAAAAAATTAACAAGTTATTTATGACTATATGTGGTTATGATATTTTGCTATGTATGATATAGATTGATGTGGACTAGTGTTAATCATTTTACATACATGTATGATATTTGTACATATTGTGACCTTATGATTATCATGGATTCTACCCTGTTAATTTAAAATGGTCACTATGCAAATTCTAAACATGTGTTTTCTTGTGGTATTAATAGAAATATGCCTCGCAATTCCCTAGAACCAGTCATGTCCCAAGCTGCTATCCGAAAGCTTATTGCAGACAGTGTTGCTGCAGCACTTGAGAATCAAGCAGCAGTAATGGCCCGTTCTAAAAGCACTAGTAGACCCAATGGAGAGAGTGAGACAGCAATAGCTCGCAAGTGCACCTATAAAGACTTCATAAACTGCAAACCAACTTTCTTCAAAGGAACGGAGGGAGCAATTGAGTTAGCTCATTGGTTTGAGCGTACGGAAATAGTCTTTGTGAGAAGTGGGTGTACTGATGACTGTAAGGTTACCTTTGCTACCAGGACTTTCTTGGAAGATACCCTGTCTTGGTGGACTTCTACTGCCCAAACCATAGGAGTTGAAGCAGCACACCAACTGACCTAGGAAGATCTCAAAAAGAAAATGTTGAAGAAGTACTGTCCCCGTACGGAAATCAAAAAGCTGGAAGATGAGTTTCACCAGCTGATTGTAAAAGGAACAGATCTTAAGGCATACAATAGGAGGTTTCAGGAACTTGCACTTCTATTTCCGACTATTGTGCCTGATCTTGAGAAGATGTTGGAGAAATATACGGAAGGATTACCTCGAAGTATCGAGGGAAATGTTACTGCGTCAAAGCCTCAGTCCTTGGAAGAGACCATTTCCATAGCTCAACAGCTAATGGATCGTGAGATAAAGCGCAGTTCCACCCAAGGAAATAATGATAACAATCGAAAGCTTGATGATCAGAAAACCAACCATTACCACAACAACCATCCCAACAACCACAACTACCACCACAATAACAACAACAACCGTCATAATTAAAATAACTACCACCAAAACCGTAACAACCACCACCAACAGAACCGTCGACAGGAAACTGCTAGAGCCTATACCGCCACACCTGCTGAGAGGAGTGGTTATGTAGGAACAAAGCCATTCTGCAATAGATGCTCGTTGCACCACTATGGTCCATGCGCTGTTAAGTGCGCAAAGTGTCAGAAGGTTAGACATCAGACCAAAGACTGTAAAGCAACAGGAGCAAATCTGCAGCCAGTAATCATAACTTGTCACGGATGCGGTGAGAAGGGGCATTATATGAATCAGTGCCCGAAGTCAAATGCCAATCAGAACAATGGTGCCCGTGGGCGAGTTTATGTGCTAGGAGATGGTGATGCGCAGCAGAACCCTGACGTAGTCACGGGTACATTTTCACTCAATCAACATCTAGCTAAAGTATTATTTGATACTGGAGCCGATAAAAGCTTTATATCTCTTACTTTTGCTTCCTTACTTAAACTTACTCCCACTGCCTTAAACAACACGTACGAAATCGAATTAGCTAATGGAAAATTTGTAGGCACTAACTCTATAATCCTAAATTGCACTTTAACCTTATTAAATCAACCTTTCGACATCGACCTTATGCCCATCGAACTCGGTAGCTTCGACGTAATCGTTGGTATGGATTGGCTATCCAAATACCATGCAAGGATCATATGCGACGAGAAAGTGGTCCACATCCCTTTCGAGGGTGAAACTTTGATTATCCGTGGTAATCAAAGTAAGACCAGATTAAGCATTATATCCTGTCTTAAAACCATGAAGTACATCAACAGAGGATGTCAAGCGTTTTTAGCTCATGTAACTGAGAAGAAAATGGAAGAGAAACAACTGGAAGATGTGCCTGTAGTACGAGATTTTTTGGATGTGTTTCCTGAAGAGTTACCTGGACTACCACCTGTCCGTCAGGTAGAGTTTCAGATTGACTTGGTGCCCGGAGCGGTACCAGTTGCACGAGCACCTTACCGTTTAGCACCATCGGAGATGCAAGAACTATCCAATCAACTGCAGGAGTTGTTGGATAGAGGTTTTATTAGACCAAGCACTTCGCCTTGGGGAGCTCCTGTCCTATTTGTCAAAAAGAAGGACGGTTCTCTTAGGATGTGTATCGATTACCGAGAGTTGAAAAAACTTACAGTAAAGAATTGATATCCATTACCAAGGATCGATGATTTGTTTGACCAACTGCAAGGATCGAGTGTTTACTCAAAAATCGATTTAAGATCGGGTTATCATTAGCTGCGTATTAGGGAAGAAGATATTCCTAAAACAGCTTTCAGAACAAGATACGGTCACTATGAATTTCAAGTGATGCCATTTGGGTTAACTAATGCACCAGCTGTATTCATGGATCTCATGAATCGTGTGTGCAAACCCTATTTGGATAAATTCGTGATCGTGTTCATTGATGATATTCTCATCTATTCCCGGAGTGAAGAAGAACATGCGGAGCATTTAAAGATTATTTTGGAACTACTCAAGAGAGAACAACTGTACGCTAAATTTTCCAAGTGTGATTTCTGGATCCACACTGTACAGTTTCTTGGGCACGTGATTGACCGCCACGGTATTCACGTGGATGCTTCCAAAATAGAAGCAGTCAAAAATTGGCCGACACCTACAACCCCCACTGAGATGCGTCAATTTTTAGGACTTGCTGGCTATTATCGGAGATTCATTGAGGGATTTTCCAAGATTGCTAAATCTTTAACGGAATTGACACAGAAGAACATGAAGTATGTCTGGGGGGAAGATCAAGAAAAAGCTTTCCAGTTGTTAAAGCAAAAGCTTTGTGAAGCACCAATTCTAGCTTTACCCGAAGGAAACGACGATTTCGTTGTTTATTGTGACGCATCACACCAAGGGTTAGGCGCAATTTTGATGCAAAGATATAAAGTTATTGCTTATGCCTCCCGGCAGTTCAAGCCTCATGAGGAGAATTATACAACTCATGATCTCGAGCTAGGAGCAGTTGTATTTGCTCTTAAAATCTGGAGACATTATCTGTACGGCACGAAATGTGTTGTATTCACAGATCACAAGAACCTCCAGCATATTCTTGACCAGAAAGAATTAAATATGAGGCAACGCCGATGGTTAGAGTTGTTAAGTGACTATGACTGTGAAATTCGTTACAACCCTGGAAAAGCAAATGTTGTAGCAGATGCTTTAAGCAAGAAGGAACGAATTAAGCCTCTTCGAGTTAGAGCTTTAGCCATGACTATCAACTTGGACCTGCCATCCCAAAATCTCAATGCACAAGCTGAAGCAGTAAAGGAAGAAAATATTGAGGGTGAGAATTTAAGGGGAATGGATAAGGCATTTGAACTTCGTCCTGATGGAACTCGTTGCATAAAGAACCGAAGTTGGTTACCACTCTTTGGTGATTTAAGGAATGTGATTATGCATGAATCACATAAGTCCAAATATTCTATCCACCCAGGATCTGAAAAGATATACCAGGATCTCAAGAAGCTTTACTAGTGGCCAAACATGAAAGCTGACATCGCTGAGTATGTCAGTAAATGTTTGACATGTGCACGAGTTAAGGCTCAACATCAAAGGCCATCTGGCTTATTGACTCAACCTGAGATTCCTGTATGGAAGTGTGAAAGGATAACTATGGATTTCATCACCAAGTTACCTAGGACATCAAGCGGATATGACACTATTTGGGTCATCGTTGATCGTCTTACCAAATCAGCGCATTTTCTGCCGATCAAGGAGACGGATGAGGTAGAAAGTCTTGCGCAATTATATCTGAAAGAAGTAGTCTCACGAAATGGGGTACCAATTTCCATTATTTCGGATCGTGATTCTCGCTTCACATCCTGATTTTTGGAAAATCTTCCGAAAGCTTTGGGTACTCAGTTGGATATGAGCACTGCTTATCATCCGCAGACTGACGGACAAAGCGAAAGAACTATTCAAACGCTGGAAGATATGCTCAGGGCATGCGTAATAGATTTTGGTAAAGGATGGGATAAACATATGCCTTTGGCAGAATTCTCATACAACAATAGTTACCATGCCAGCATCAAGGCAGCATTGTTTGAAGCACTTTATGGATGAAAGTGCCGATCACCTGTCTGCTGGTCGGAAGTCGGAGAATTCCAGCTTACCGGACTGGAGATAATTCAGGAAACTACCGATAAAATAGTGCAAATTCGACAACATTTGCTAGCGGCCTGAGATAGGCAAAAGAGCTACGCAAATGTAAGACGAAAGCCTATGGAGTTTGAAGTTGGAGATAGAGTAATGCTGAAGGTATCGCCGTGGAAAGGCATGGTTAGATTTGGAAAGCGAGGAAAGTTGGATCCCAGATACATCGGACCATTCAAGATTCTGGAGAGAATCGGTCCAGTAGCCTATAGATTAGAACTTCCTGTAGAGCTTAGTAAGATACACCCTATCTTCCACGTCTCTAATCTGAAGAAGTGTCTATCAGATGAAACACTTGTTATTCCCATGCAAGAGCTTCGTCTCAATGACAAACTCAATTTTGTGGAAGAACCAGTGGAGATCATGGATAGAGAAATCAAACCGTTAAAGCGAAGCCGTGTTCCCATTGTTAAGGTTAGATGGAACTCTAAAAGAGGGTCAGAATTCACCTGGGAACGAGAAGATCAAATCCAAGCGAAATATCCACACCTTTTCCCTCATACCTCTACCAACCCAGAATGAATCTCGGGACGCGATTCCCTTCAACGGGGGAATACTGTAACCACTGCAAAAATTTAACCTGGTAATAAACTATTATATATTCTAATAAAGAATACTTATCCATTTTCTAGGTATATATATATTTTTTATCTGATCATAACTACTATCTCATGTGACGTAACTCACATCCTCGATAAACGTTCTCTTGCGCAGACCAACCTTAACTTACTTAATATTTATTTTACATAAATATTTCCATACAAAAACCTACAATATACCATTTGCCATTTTACGATAATTCATTCACAAACGTACAAACTAAACATTTCTTACCTATTAGAGTTTCTAACGAAACCCTAAATTATTATAACAACAAATATGAATAAGTAAACCCTAAAACACTAAAGTACAACTCATTTGAACCAATGTACAAGTTACCAAAGCACAGAAACCCTAAATCCACTTAACTCCCGATACAAACCCTAATTTCATTAATTCATGATTTTATGTAATAAAATCACAAACCCTAATTTATTTATATGAGATTTTTACAGAATATAAATGTACAACTCTTTCAAGACAATGTACAAGTCATTTATGCATAAAAACTAAATATTAATAAGAATCCCATTTTTACCCTAAATATATTTATTTTAAAGCACATTTTACAAGTCTATTGTACACAAGCCTTAAAAATAAATTTTCCTAAACACACTAATTATAAGTACAAGTCTCTAAACCTAATATACAAGTGCCTAATGCATAAAAACTAAAATTTTCATTTATATATATTTAAACCTACTAAAACCAACACATAATTAATATAATTTAACCAGGCATTAAAAATGTATTTTCCTATTTCTTAAACCTTAGTACAACTCTATTAAGCTCATGGTACAACTCCTTAAAGCACAAATCAATTTCCTTTTCTTTTACTTAGAATTCGACATATATATATATATATATAAAACAAAACCTAATTATTTTCCTACTTAATAAATACATACACTAAACCTTAAAACTAACTAAATACTTCCTTAAACCCTAGAGTACAACACACCATAGCCCATAGTACTACTCACTCAAGCCATTCGGTCCTAAACCAAATACCTAGTTCGATTCTAAACTAAACCCTTACTAGAAAAATCCTTACAAACTCCTAAGTTTAATACACACCACAAGTCCCTCCTAAGTCCCAAAATTTTACACATCTCCTTGTCCCCTAGATATTTAACAAAGGTTAGTAGCTTACATGGAGAGGGAACTTCCACATCCTCCTTCCCTCCCCCTCCTACCAAGTGTCACCCAATTTAACCTATCCACGTCTTCTTGTCCCCTTCTTACCTCACATGAAACCCTAGAACACAATAGAAACCCTAGCTCCTTCTTCCTATAAATGTCGACCACAATATTTCCATTTTCTCTCAACCCCATTCGACCCACATAAACACATTCACACACTCACTTACTACTAATCAAAACAGCCCCATACAAGCCTAAGAAAAGATCCTAGAAAGCCTAGAAGGAAGGGAGCCATTAACACACAAATTCCAAACCAATTCGCCCTTATATTCTCATACTCGAACATAAATACAAGTAAGTAATCTCACTCTTTTTCATTTCAATTATATACTTTAAACACTCTTAAAATATCACTAAATAACCTCTAATAATAACCTAGGCCAAGAACTAAACACTTCTTTTTCTTTTCTTTCTTGTCGAACCAAACCAAACAAACCCTAATTCATTTTAGCATCTCTAATCAAGAAATCATAGAACACATAAAGGATAGACTAGATATGTTCAAAATCATGCAAACATGTACTAAAACTAATGGATGGTTTTAGTTAACTTAAAATTATGTTTTAAGTTTGTTATATTAAATACAATAAAATAGAACCAATTATATATGATTAAAAAATTTCGCCTAGCACCAAAGCCCGATAGGCAAGGAGCATTAACGTTAGTAATTATAAATTTGGATGGTTTTTAGTTAATATCTAATAAAATTATATGTTTTAAGGCGATACGGTACTTGTTAGGACGTTTGTTTTATTTGGCTTGATGGTTTTAGTTAAATTAAAATTATGTTTTAAGTTTGTTATATTAAATACAATAAAATAGAGCAAATTATATATGATTAAAAATTCAAAGCCCGCCCTATAGGCGGGCATGACTTGTAATTATAATTTGGATGGTTTTAGTTATTCTAAAATTATTTTTAAGGACGTTTGTTTTATTTTATTTATTAATATCATAATTATTACCGCTGAGTGCTGTAAAAAACTCCACACCGATCCTTGCATAAAAAGGTATCTATTCTTTTTTTTATTTATGTTGGCCTATTTTTCTATAGCGAAAGAAGGGTGGTAAATGACTTGTATATAAATATCGTTGTTGCGGGTTTTTTGCTTCATCATTACGCAGAAAGAAAACTCAATCAGTGTTGACAAATTTTTCATTGTCAAATGGGCGGGCATGACTTTTAATTATATTTGGATGGTTTTAATTAACTTAAAATCATGTTTTAAGTTTGTTATATTAAATACAATAAAATATTCAAAGCCTGCCCGATGGGCGGGCATGACTTGTAATTATAATTTTGATGGTGTTAGTTAACGTAAAATTATTATTAAGTACGCCGATTTCATGGACGTGAAAAAAAGCATACCACAGATGGCAAAAAAAACTTAAACCGAGTACAAAAACCATAGAATGAAATGCATCACCTGATACAAAAAACTCGTCTGACCCGTGGCTTTTAACTTCAGTGGCCCATCTTAAAGTGACCCGTCTGACCCGTGTTTTTTTAGTGGGATGACCCGAGCCTCTATTCGTAATTATAATTTTGATGGTGTTAGATAACGTAAAATTATTTTTAAGGACGCCGATTTCATGGCCGTGAAAAAAAGCATACCACAGATGGCAAAAAACAAACTTAAACTGAGTACAAAAACCATAGAATGAAATGCATCACCTGATACAAAAAACTCCTCTGACCCGTGCCTTTTAACTTCAGTGGCCCATCTTAAAGTGACCCGTCTGACCCGTGTTTTTTTTAGTGGGATGACCCGAGCCTCTATTCAAAACAAAGAAAAATAACTTTGACGACATGAATTAATATAAAAAATAGTATGAAGTGAATTCTTAAAGAAAGGGAAAACTTGGTAAGATAAGAAAAAGCACATAGTTAAGTTATAAACTTTCAATGATGTTCAAGTGTGTTTATTTTTGCTTTTTAAATAGGCATACAATGTGACCATGATTTAGATTTTGTCTATGCTTATTGTCCTATACTGAGTTGCATAGGAAACACTACAACTGGTGGTAAGTGCTAACACGGTCCCTTGTCATCTTAGTCATCCACCATCTTTCCTCATTGCCATTCACATGTGTAAGATGGCCGTATTACTTTTGTGAAATGGATCCTCAGTTATATGACTTACAGAGAAAGGTGTGTTGCATATAGAAACATGGATGGTTAATGTGTGAGTATGTGTGTAGTGGCAATCTAACTTCATTAACATAAACTCAACTTACCTAGAGTTGTCATCCAGTTAGACATCTGTGCATAATGGTTCCCACATATTCTTTTCTTATCTGCACAAAGAAAGCGACAATGAACTTTCAGATCACATTTATCAGAAGCAGTTGCTTTCAAATTGTAAAAGAAGTTGTCAGTCACCGTTTACAATTCAAAAAAGTTACAATTAAATGAAAACAATTTGAGTAATAAAACAGATTCGCTGTAAGACTCCTGGTCAAACCAATTTTATCTACGCTATGTTCACATCAAACGTGTTGAAAAGTTACCCACGGAGGACTTATTGTCAAACCATTCTTTCTACGTTATACATGTTGAGGGTGTGTTGATTTATATTCTAGAGAATGGCTTATTGAGTATAGCTTACCTTGGTCCAAAATTTTTGTGTTATGAAAAAAGTTCAACCCATTCAACTAAGAATGGGTCGATTCAGGTTTTTTTAATATCAAACAGAATTGCATCGATTTAATGTGTTGGTGTGACTGGAATGTGTGCAGCCATCACGACTCACAGAGTCACTGGAAGATGTACTATAAAATTCATAAAAGAAGACTGATACACGTACCTCACTGCTAAGATTTGGGTCATTAGTGTAGATGATGTGATTATAATCCATATCAAGCACTCCACCCCACGTTCCTTTTCCTCCACCACCACCTGAAAGACTCATTGTTATATAATCTGAGTATATTAGGATACAATTACTCATTTGTTTGTTGTTTTTGGCTAATCTTTTATGGAGTACCCACCTGCAACCATAATGCTGACTAAATTTATATTAGGTGTAGATATGAAATTTGAGTAGTTGATTCCATGCCCGAAGGGGTATATGACCGAGCATGTGTTATAATTTTACTTCTAATGGTGTTACTTAACGGAAATTTGTTTTTTAAGTTCGGTGTTTTTTATTATTATTTAAAATGTATTAGTTTATGTTTAGGGCGGGCATTACTTATAAATATCGTTGTTATAATAGAAGCATAAATTTCACAATGGTAAATTTCATTCACTCTTGACTCAGAAAGTCTCTAAAGAAATCGGTAATTGTAAATTTTGTGTTTACCAAGTTACTGCCATTATTTGCCTATTTATCTGTCTATCGGTCAAAGCTTGATGACATATATTTTTAATGTCAGTTGCTTAAAATGTATTAGTTTATGTTTAGGGCGGGCATGACTTATAAATATCGTTGTTATAATACAAGCATAAATTTCGCAATGGTAAATGTCATTCACTCTTGGCTCAGAAAGTCTCTAAAGAAATCGGTAATTGTAAATTTTGTGTTTACCAAGTTACTGCCATTATTTTCCTATTTATCTATGTATCGGTCAAAGCTTGATGACATATATTTTTAATGTCAGTTGATTGTTATATACAAAAAACTGGTCCAACTTCGGAGCCAAGCACTTTATCTCCACTTACCAGAAGGAGAGGTACCGTCCTATCTGTTGAGCAGAAAGTTTGAATATGTGCTCACTTATCAAGAGGGATACTGGATCATTGCTGGAGATGTCCCATGGTCGTATGTTTCTTCAATTTCTGTACATGTTCCATAGATGCAGAGATGGGAGGGTAACGGTTCATTTTTATTGTGGGTTGGGTTGACCTATAACCACATTTTGTCATTAATGCATAAGTGAGTTAGGAGCTTGTGCACATATAAAATAGACTTTGGAAAACTTTTGGTCTGTTCGACCCGTTAAACCCAACTCAATTCAATCCATTCATAAGCAAATGTGTCATTGCCACATCTAACGTCATGGATTTTTTTTTCCAAAGTCAATCTCAGTTTAGTATATATCTCAGGTCTTAAAACCCTTTATGGTTTCAAATCTTGTTTTAGGATGTTTCGAAGTTCCGTGAAGAAGATTCGGATAATGAAAAATTCCGAATCTTACAGACTTGGTTATCGTGAGCTCACTGTTGAGGCAGCAGCTCTTGAAGAAAGTAAAACGACCAATAACATTTAATGTTAGATATGCTTCATTTAGTTTGCGGATGGGCGGACTCAACCAAGTTTTTCTAGTTCAATGCGTCAGGTTTATCCCATTTCCGGAAAAGCACCTACTTACATTTAAATCGTCGGTTTAAGAGTACTTTCATTGTAATTATCTGATATTTTCTTTTTTATATGTCTAGATCTCTAGAACTTCTATCCTTAAATCTGTAAATGGCCCTTATGGCCGTATCCATGTAATAACAATTGCTGGCAACTCTTTACTAATAAACATCTCGTTTTAGTTATACCGTTTGACCCCCTGCAACTTAACACCAACAGTTAGGACAGTGAGATAACACTTTCTTGCTTTGGAACTAAAATATGAACTCATATAACAATAAGAATGAGTGTTGTGTTTACATTATTTTCAGTAAGAATTAACATACTTCTACACATAATTAACTTACTCAAAAAGTTACAGAAAGTGAATAATCTTTACACATAATTAACAGAATATTGCTATTGGTATTGTGTTTCTGACCCATTTGAAGTTGTTCTACAAAAGGTCGTTTACAGGCGATGTGCTAAACACAGGTCTGTCTTTATCATTAGTTGCGGTATTAGATCCGCCATTGTTGGTGTTACTACCACTCTTTCTATGAGGTCTTGCTTCCTCAAGCATACTTATCACATCTCTCATGGATGGTCGATCCTTGGGAAGCTTTGCAGTACAAATTAGGGCTATTCTGAGTACTAACAACATCTCTTCTTCTACATGTTTGCAGTTTCCTACATTCTCATCTACTGCTTCTCTTAACGGTTTTTTATCCCGTATTTTCCTCCTAACCCATTCGCCAATATCGACTGAATCCCCAAATTCTGGCTCTATTGGTTTTTTCCCCGTTATCAATTCCATTAGAACTGCCCCGTAGCTGTATATGTCACTCTTCTCATCGACCTTTAATGTGTACCCGTATTCTGCAATAAATAAAAATTACTCGTTAATTAACCCGATAAGGAAAACAAAAGATGTGAAAAGACGCTATAAAACTCACCAGGGGCGATGTAATCGTAAGATCCAGCAACCATCGAAACTGTCTCATTTTTCTTCACCATCATCTTTGCCAACCCAAAATCTGCAATCCGAGCCTCCAGATTCCCGTCGAGCAAAATGTTATTTGGCTTCAAATCACGGTGGATTACGGGAGGGTGACAATCGTGATGCAGCTAAGCCAGCCCTTGAGCAACACTAACTGCAATATTATATCTCGTAACCCAATCCACTAGTAACCGTGCTTGACCATGTAACGCTTCACCTAGACTTCCATTTGTCATGTACTCGTAGACGATCATTGCAATCGTGTCATTGTGAAGATATCCAAGTAATCTTACAATGTTCCGGTGTCGAAGTTTCCCTAGTACATTAACCTCCCCAACAATCTGATATCGCAGTTTTAATGAGTAAAAATCTGTAATGAAGAATATTGAATGCTCCTACCAACAACAAAATTATTCTCACGGGTGCTTATAATATAGTAAACAAACAGTTGAAAATAAGTAAATTAGTACCTGCTTATATTAATTAAGTAGATAAGCAAACAAATCAATCAATCCCAAACACATCCTCATATACCTTTAGAAATATGCATATAAGCAGGTGCGTTCACTGAGGCTGAAAAGCAAGTACGGCAAGTAACGTGTCAAACCGGGTCGTTTCACCCACCAAAGAAATTAACAGCTGCAGAAAAAAGCGCTCGGTTACATATAATTCCAAATTACAAAAAATAATGATTAGTCCAATTTTTTTACCATTTATGGACAGCAGTCATTAAGATCTTTTCCAGGAGTTAGGCGCATGGCTCCCTTCAAATTTCTACTACCCACAGTTGTTTCAGATTTTACATTAGTAGTGCAATGTTTGCTGACACAAACACTGGAATTCCTGCTTTTGGAGAGCTTGATTCATAATATATAAACAACCGTCAACTGTGTACCTTAAGAGCACCAAAAACACGGCACCTCAGCAAAAATATATGAAAATCGGCCTATTTGAACCATAATTATATAAACAACCGTGTACCTTAAGAGCAATAGCTGACATATTTTTAGGTAAATAAACCCGTTTTGATACAGGATCCCTAACTCCAAGAACATGTCCATAGTAAAGAATTATCAGAGCCAGCTGGTATGATACCAATTGGGATTGAAATTGCTTCTTTTTGGTTGTCTCTACAAAGAAGACCATTCAGTACCTGCACAAGAAATGACATCACGTAAATAAACTACCAGTACAGCTAGAGCGCTAGTAAAATGTAGGAAAAAACATAATTGATGAGGTTTGCTATTCAAAACAAATTATTTTACCGGGTGGAGGCCCTTTATCCAAAAAAAATACTATTCAAAACAAATTAAGCTTCTATATATGATTTCAGGTCAAGATAAGTCACTAACTTTTGACAGGAAATATAGATATACGCTCCTCAAAGTTTTCTATTATATAAAGAGATAGCTTCTTGGATGCATTATGTCACTTCCATGAACAATATATTCTCGTTGAAAAAAGAACAGTAGCTGTTTATTCAAGCCAGCTGTGGTCAACTCTAGTTTGTTGTGGATTGGGAAGTCATCGAACCTATAGATATTAAAAAAATTATAATTATTGTTGTACTTGAGCACTACTTGCTGCTCTTCCTACATTTCAGTAAGCTCTGGAAATGATTCCACATCCGACTTTTGAAATCAGATGAGTTTTATCCAAAAACTATAAGAACTACTCCAGTTGTAGACTATTTATAATTGCTATATTAATATAACCACCAAACCATGTACTATGATATCAGCAAGTTTTTTTTTTTTGTTTCCACCAAGATACGATTTTAATGACTTTCTGCCCTCTTGGCATCAATCTAGCCAAGTTATTAATTTTTCCATCTTACCTATTAGAGATTAATTCTTGCTGAACTCACTCTAAACCATTACCCAACCACCCAAATTAGTAACCTGATAAACCAATCTATGTTTTGTTTCAGTTTAAACGGATAAAGACCCAACATATAAATATTCTTAGGTTTCTTAGTTGAAATCTTTAGTCCATTTTGTTTCCCAAATCCCCGATGCACGTTCATCCGACGCGTATCAGGTTCTCCACTAATTCACGCTTTTGGTCTCATTGAGTTGTGCTTAACATAACATTTGGCTACTTTTAAACTATAGATGACAAGCGGTTCAAAAAAACAAAGTTATGGGTGACCAACCTGTAAAGACTAATGCATTAGAGTGAAACGATTAAGTAAAAAATTTAGAGTAGGTCAGAACCTGATCTCCAAGCTCTTAATCCGGACTCGCTCAACATGTAAATCATCTGAAAATTCTTCATTTGTAATTTCATCAATTTTCTTTGAATCTTTCTTGATTCGCACACTGGATGTTTTTGAAAAAAGTTTTCCTAACCTGCAAGTATCATAAAATATTGAAATTAACAACAATAACAACAGCAGCAGCAACAACAACCAATCCGCCAGAGCGGAGTATGGGGAAATTGTAAGAAAACTTGCCTTGTTACTCTCATAATCCATTGCACGAGGCATGAAATAATTATGTCCAGCTTCTCCATGATAAATAAGTCAGTAGTCTAATCAATTCCAATGCCTCGCCGAAAGATTATATACTACAAAGAGATATTTAAATAAAGTAAACAATAAAGCATCGTGAATACTACAAACAAATATTTAAGTACAGTAAACAATAAAGCATCATGAATATGCAGATATCATATCTACACATCAGCTAGACCACATTAATACCTTATCAGCAAAGTCGGGAAGGTCATCATGATGATGGTCTGCAAAGTACCGCTTCAAAAGATCCTTATCAATCTAGATTTTAAAGGGGGTGCACCAAAAAGAAAGAATGTTAGTAGACATGACAAATGACACCGATGATAATGACATCTAACATAGTCATGAAGACAAACCTTTGATTCATCAACTGAGATAGGAAGATTTAAAAGATACTGCCCTGACTGTGCAACCTCAATTACCTCGTTGGAACATATTTTAAAATTACTCTTCTCCATCACCTGCAGCCACAGAGATTCTACTCATAATAATTTTTAAAACAGATAACCAAATGGTGAATCTTATACTTATAGAGTTGACATATGGTACATTAAACATATATGACAGGAAATTCTGTTCAAGGACATCAATCTCTTGTGATAATAGGTTTTGCTGCTCCAATTTCTTAGACCCAGAGACAGGATCAAAGAGTGAATACAGTTGCTGCAAGTATGAGAACCACATAAATAAATAACAAAACAATACTTTTAAATACTCATAATGCTTGAGATCATAAAGAATAGATTATACCATGAGATCTTCAAACTGTAGAAAATACCATGCTTGAATTGTGTACTCGACTCTCTTGCAGAGCTTTAAGAACTCTGCCCGGTCAGAATTGTGTTCTGCATAACCAAAGCTTGTTTAAAAGCTTGAAACAATAAAAGGCAGAATACTCCAATCCAGAAAAAGGTACACACTTAAACCACCGATGTCAAACTTAATTTGAAAGTTGAGTGATTACATGGAAGAAATATAATAATCCCTCCAATTAAGAGACACACTAACCGTCTATAATAACCAACCTAGGAGCAGTCCAATTTTAAACTTTCTAAGTTGATAGTAGCTACTCATTCGTGGCCGTTAAGAACTTTAAAATTTTGGGAATGGTATTCTGCCAACAAAAATGAAAACTAAGATGCGTAAGAAGAAAAACTCAAACCTGAGATGAGTTAAGCTCTAATTCATCCCATTCCTGTGATGAACTACTTCCTTCTAATATCCCAATCCGAGCATAGATCGATGTCTCAAGACCCTAATATAAATTAATCATGAAACTGGATAAGCAATGGCCGCAAATGACACATAAATTAATAGATTATTAATTAACGTATAAGCAATGGCTACTATACCAAATTGTCAAAACTACTCACTACTATATCAAATAATCAAGAGTATGACTAACCTCGTAACAATGTCGATGACGCTCATCCACAAAGTCGGGATTGTGATACCTGCCAAATTACAATGATAAGGAACTGATATTTGATAATTTGAATAGTGGTTAGATAATTTCATAAGACATGACTGATGCGTGGTTTTGCAACCTTACAACAGGTTTTACCTCTCGAGGGATCTCAAGAGGCTTACAACCCCACCAGGCAGTGTACCTGACCGATGTAGTATAGTGTAGTGGTAAGTACGGGGGATTGATCGTTCTACACAGGGAATAGTGTTCGTTAGGTATGAAAAACTACTCTAATAGGTCTAAGGGTGAGAGAAGATTCTTTTTATGTTTTTATAATTTTATGAAAGCAAGTAAAATCTCGGGTTTTAAGGAGTGGGCAGAATTAGTTGCTAGTCAACTAACCCAAATAACTACGAATGCAAATAAAATAAAATAACTGAAAATGAAAAGGTGGTAAAACTTATGTGGAGAGAAATGTGTTTACTTAGATTTCCTTACTCCCTAACTATCTTTTACCGGTTGATTAGTGTGTATTAATCGCGTGGATGACGGGTGTATTCCTTAATACCAATCGTGGGGTGGCGTACGTACTTCCCCAACTCTATGAACTCCTACTTCACTCCTATGTCGAGCCGGCTAAGAAGCTCCTAACATGGGATCACTAGAATTCGCTCATGCATTAAATACAACCATAAAAACCTTAGTACGCATTGGTTCATGTTTCTTAAGACGTTCAAGCAAGTTACCGTATAGGAAGTTGGCCAGTTTTCTTAAGCCTAACATAGATGAACAATCATCCAATACAATTAATAACACACTAATAACCAATAATCAATAGCTAGGTTTCATTAGATCTAAGCAAACACAAAGAAAACCTAGCCTAGCATGTTAAACAAAAGACAAGAACAAGATAGAATCAAACAACACATAGACATATTGAATGATTAGTTGATAACTTATCTTCAATGTAACATGGAAGATCTCAAGGCAAAAAGCCTTGAAAAAGCTGCTAAATTCGTCTTAGGGTTTTTCACACACAAAGTTCCCCAATAAGTTCCACACTAATGACAAAAAATTGCAAAACTATATATAGACTTTCAGATCTGACGCCGTCACGTTATGGAGTGTGACGCCGTCACCTCGCCGCTTTTAGGGTTCCCGGATGGTCTTCTTGACGCCGTCCCTCTTTAGCTCTCCAAAATCCGTTCTGGCTTATCAAGGCTTGACGCCGTCAGAATTAGGCGTGACGCCGTCCCGCTTTAACTTATGTCGTGACGACCTTGATCAGATTAAAGGGTGACGCCGTCAGAATTCCCATGCAAATTTCTCTGGCTTATCATGAGTAATTTTCATATTCACCACTTTTTCCAAGACATGACGCCGTCAAGAACCAATCCTGACGCCGTCAAAGGTACTTTCCAGCACAATTTTGAGACTTTGCCATTTTCTTCACTTTTACGCTCCAAAAACGTCCAAAATGCTTCCTTTTCCAGATTTCTTCTCCAAAGTACCTAAAATGACAAAAGGAACGATTTAGGGCAATATTTGATCAAATAAATACGATTTAGGGCTTAAATGACCCCCTAAAAGCGGTACACTTTTCGCTTCATCAAATACCCTTACACTTGAGATTTGCTTGTCCTCAAGCAAATGCGCTTTTATTCTAATCAAAATACAAGTTAGGGGTCATTTAATACTAATATAAAAGTAATTACAACAAATATTCGTTCCACTTTAATCATAATAAGCACGGAGATTACAAACTAGCACCTCACAAGTAGTGTTTAGATACTCACATCTCTCAAGTGTCATCAAAATAAATCTCATAAATGAAAACAGGTAATATCTCTCACTACCTGTCATAGCAAATAGATTACCATAGGCTTGGGAAAGGATCAAAAACCTCCTCCACTAGGCGTAAGCACCTAAGATAAACTATCAAAGAGGGCTTTTACATGGGTTATAACGTTAGGTGTAGGGAAAAGGAAAACACGGTTTTGTTGGATAAGGGATATTTTACTGGTGGCGAGTTAAAGATCTTGATTAATTACATGTACTATACAATGTTGCTAAGCCAAGACTCGACTCGATTTAAGCTAATGAAAAAAAACAACAAAAACATAAAATAAACATAAAATGAAACGGGATGGTAGTCCGTATGTTTTTTCTATTTTTCTTTTTCTCATTTTTTTTGTTTTTTTTTTTTTTTTTTGTATTTTTTTTTTTTGTATTTTTTTTTTTTTTGACATACACTTTTGCCCTACCATCCAAAATAATACATAATAGGGGCGTTGCATCCCCTTACACTTGAACTTTTACATAACTTTACAAATAACTATTCCAATGACTCGAATTAAGATAATTGAAAAACTTGGAGTACTTTTAAAATATTTAGCACATATGGGGGTAATAAATGATGTTCTTCCCCATTACTCCATTACACTAGTACTTTACCCATGAGTCCCAATCGTCCCAAAACAATATGTACAAGGATATGACTCGACTTAGCAACCATGTAATCAATTAGATAATTAACTTGGGTTTAAACAAATGTTATCACAATAATGCACTAAAAATGAGTGCATACAAGGTAGGCTAAGGCGATTTGGGTGTACATTTAAGTGGGGTGTAACAAATTCTTCCCTTAAGTAAAATGCTTAAAGGTCGAAACGAAAAGATAGGCTCTGAGGGGTGTACTAGGGGTATCGTGTACTAAAATTGAGTACATCGCAAAGGGTGTGGGAGAATTACTTGACCAATGTAGCCAACGTAATTATAACAAAATCACAGGTGTAAAACAATGGGTTAATCCTAATGCCTCTTATCATGTAGTAAATCTAACTACACGAATGTAGTCTCACTTGTGGCCTCGGAATGGTCCTAACGCAAGTTCTAGAATCTAAGTGCTACCGGTACACACATCATAGCATAAATGCTTTTCCTACCAATTCTAGGGGCGAACCTCACATATTTGGGAGTGGAAATTTTTTTTTTTGTGGTACGGTTTTTGTGCTAGTCATATAACTCCTATCCGTAAAACGCTCATTAAGATCAAAGTTTCACTCATAAATGTTGTAAAAAATTTTAAATTTGGCACTAAAATTGCCCTAACAGGTATTTATCTCAGTTTTATTACACATCTACTATTAAACAAACAAAAATCAAGCGTAATAGCATTCTCTAATCGTACTTTTACCCCCCCCCCCCCTTACACTTAAGATGAACATTGTCCCCAATGTTCAAATAACAAGATGTAAAAGAAAAAAGTAAAAGAATGAAATCAAATACTCCCCTGATTCGCTCGGTGGATAATGAAGTAACACGGTTAGATCTTCTTCCAAAGTAATGTTGAAGCTCCATGACTAATGCATCGCCAAAAGCTTGATCCAACAAACATTTCCTTGTCCAAAATAACATGTTAAACCTGAGAAAACAAACACGAAAACCTGCATAACATCGGCGGGATAAACTCTATATATAAGGATATAATGCTTGTGGAATGATAATATTGCAGATTCCTGGAGATTATAAGTTAGAGATTTAATAAAAACTTTTTATGAAAACAAAACTTTCAATAATTTTCAGAAAATTAAACCTGACGCCGTCAGGTTGTAAAGCCTGACGCCGTCAGAAATGATCTGACAGAATTCTCATGTTACGTTTTCGGAAAATTTTTGGAAAAACCTATACCTTACTTCCTGGAAATCCTGCAAAACATCATTATGACTCGATACAAGCATTTGACTCAAACAAACACTAATATGTATGTTAATTTATTATTATTACGATTCATGTTCATTTGTGTTCTAATAAACCGATTTAGATTTCCCTTACACTTAACTTTTGCAAAATACCTTTATATGTAGTTAAGACGAAGTTAAAAACAAGATAAAGCATTTTCACAATCTAGTTTTGAACATGAATCAATAAAAATAAAAATTAAACACACATACGGAAGCAAATAAAATCAAACAAACAAATAAACACACAAAGCAAATAAAGCTTGGGTTGCCTCCCAAGAAGCGCTTTTCTTTATTAACGAGTCTTGTAGCTAGACTCAAAGTCACGTACATTACGTGATTCCATCATTCATAATGACGTATCCCTGATAGATATAATCCTTGTTATCAGGGTGGTGGTGTCTCAATCGCTCGACATTCGCAGTCACTTCACCTCCTCCCTTGCTGGTCAAGCTTACTACCCCATCTTGGTGTAGACTTTTAATTGTGAATGGTCCGTACCACCAGGGACTTGGTTCATCGGTAGGTGCTTTTGTTTCTGAATGCCTTAGGAGTACTGAGCCTCCTTTTGTAAATTCCACGGGGTTATTGGTCTGCTTATCAGCCTCAATATAATCGTCATTTCCGCCCTTACATTCTCTAATCTCATTTTCCTTGTAATTCTTAATCCTTGCCTCCCATGCACGGATTTTCTCTCGAACCTTACCACAGATTATATTGGGGTTCGCCTCCATCTTCTTTTGTAGAGCAACATCACGTATATGTCGTGGGATCGTTGGGAAGTTTATTGTTTTCTTCCCCTTCTTCATTTGGATGGTACTTTTTTCGTAATTGATTTGTGCCCTAGTGGTCGCGAGAAAGGGTGCCCCAAGGATTATTGGCATATTTATGTCATTTCTTTCAATAATCATGAAGTCGACCGGATACAGGAATCCGGCAACGTTGACCAACACATCTTCCGCAATTCCTAACGGGTACTCATAAGAATGTTTTGCAAAGGAGAGTTTAGTACGGGTGATGGATGGCAGTTCGTCGGTTAACTGGACGTAAACGGATAAAGGCATCAAATTTACGTCGGAACCTTGGTCAGCTACCGCATCTAGATACTTGAGTTTTCCAATGCTGCATGGTATTTCGAAGACCCCGTAGAATTCCTGCTTTTCTACTAACTTTTGTCTTATGAGGCACTCATATAATTGCCCTCCGGGTAATGTGTCGGATTCATCATCCGGTTCCATCCTCTTGGACTCCTTGTTGGGTAGATGAGTACGTCGATAGTTTCCCACCCAATCGTTTATGGTTTCCTTGTTTATTTCGTGCTTCAAGTAATGCCTCACTTGTTGTGACTTTGGTGGTTCTTCCAATTGGCGCTTCTCAGTGGGCGCCTCCTTTCCCTTGTCGGAATCGCATGTGTAGGCATTGGTGTTTCCGTCATTAAGTGGGACGAGGTCAATTTTGTTAACTTCCATAGTTATCAACTTTCCTCTTCCATCATTTTCGCCCTCTTGGACGACGGAGACGGCATTAACACATTTAGTGTTGGGAATTTCAACATCTTTTCGCACTAGCACATTTTTAGGAGCTTTTGTATTTGTGTATTCTTTCAAAAGGTTCATCATCTCCGCCATCTTCTATTCCATTTCCTCCTTCTGTTTGTAGACGGCTTCCTCAAATTTTGCCAACCATTCGGAGTGTTTTGTCATGTACTCTCCCATTCGAGCTTCGAATGTTGGACTAAGTTCCAGAGGTGATGAGTTGGGTTGAGCGTGCTTATGGAAAGGTTTAGTATTTTCCCTAAGGGGTGATTCGGACAATGGTATTTGCTTAACGCTAGAGACCGAGTTAATTGTTGCTTTTTGTGGACTTAAGGGTCTCTTTTGCTTTTCCATAAGATATGCAACCCTTTTCTCAAGTTCACTAACGCTTTCCTCAGTGATTTGATTGGCTGTATCGGGCGATGAATATGTCTTGACCGTCGAGCGTACGTCGTGGGAAACTTGCCAAAATTCATCATCGTCGGATGCAAGCTCATCAATGATCTCCCATGATTCCTCGGCGCTTTTGTCGCGCAATCTGCCCCCGGCGGCCCGATCGATGGCACGCTTGGTGTGGTAATCAACATGGTCATAGAAGATTTGGATTTGAAGCCAGAGATTTATGCCATGATGAGGGACTTTTTGGAGTAAGTCCTTGAATCGAATCCATGCCCCGTAGAGGGTTTCGCCTCGACGTTGTTCAAACATCAAGATATCCTTCCTTAGCTTGGTAGTTCTTCCCGGTGGGAAAAACTGAGAAAGGAAACGAGTGGTGAGATCATCCCAAGAGGTGATGGATCCTGCGGGTTGCCGCTCTAGCCATTGACTAGCTTGGTCCCGCAAAGAGAATTGAAAGAGACGCAGTCGGGTCGTCTCTCGAGTGGCAACATCAAGGTCTATAGAATCAACGATTTTGAGAAAGTCCTTGAGATGTTGATTAGGATCTTCAGAACGAAGTCCATGGAATGCGCATCCGCTTTGCACCAACCGGATGGTGTCGGATCGCAAGGGAGTAACATTGGCTCCTTGAGTGAGCTCAATGGTGTTTCGATAGCCATGGTGGCTAGGACGGGAGTACTCTCCTAAAGTACGGGCTCTAGGAGGTGGTGGTTGTTGTGGTGGGTTGTTGGGATCGAGGATATTACCACCTTCCATGATGTCGGATGGTAATGGTTACGAACACAGAAACGAAGAAAAAAGATAGACTAAAGAAAACCTAGAAAAAGAAAATAAAAATCTCACTAGAAAGGAATCTAGTGAGTAGACCTATAAAATAAAAATTCAACCTAAACAATAACTATTCCCCGGCAGCGGCGCCAAAAACTTGATGCGTGGTTTTGCAACCTTACAATAGGTTTTACCTCTCGAGGGATCTCAAGAGGCTTACAACCCCACCAGGCAGTGTACCTGACCGATGTAGTATAGTGTAGTAGTAAGTACGGGGGATTGATCGTTCTCCACAGGGAATAGTGTTCGTTAGGTATGAAAAACTACTCTAATAGGTCTAAGGGTGAGAGAAGATTCTTTTTATGTTTTTATAATTTTATGAAAGCAAGTAAAATCTCGGGTTTTAAGGAGTGGGCGGAATTAGTTGCTAGTCAACTAACCCAAATAACTACGAATGCAAATAAAATAAAATAACTGAAAATGAAAAGGTGGTGAAACTTATGTGGAGAAAATGTGTTTACTTAGATTTCCTTACTCCCTAACTATCTTTTACCGGTTGATTAGTGTGTATTAATCGCGTGGATGACGGGTGTATTCCTTAATACCAATCGTGGGGTGGCGTACGTACTTCCCCAACTCTATGAACTCCTACTTCACTCCTATGTCGAGCCGGCTAAGAAGCTCCTAACATGGGATCACTAGAATTCGCTCATGCATTAAATACAACCATAAAAACCTTAGTACGCATTGGTTCATGTTTCTTAAGACGTTCAAGCAAGTTACCGTATAGGAAGTTGGCCAGTTTTCTTAAGCCTAACATAGATGAACAATCATCCAATACAATTAATAACACACTAATAACCAATAATCAATAGCTAGGTTTCATTAGATCTAAGCAAACACAAAGAAAACCTAGCCTAGCATGTTAAACAAAAGACAAGAACAAGATAGAATCAAACAACACATAGACATATTGAATGATTAGTTGATAACTTATCTTCAATGTAACATGGAAGATCTCAAGGCAAAAAGCCTTGAAAAAGATGCTAAATTCGTCTTAGGGTTTTTCACACACAAAGTTCCCCAATAAGTTCCACACTAATGACAAAAAATTGCAAAACTATATATAGACTTTCAGATCTGACGGTGTCACGTTATGGAGTGTGACGCCGTCACCTCGCCGCTTTTAGGGTTCCCGGATGGCCTTCTTGACGCCGTCCCTCTTTAGCTCTCCAAAATCCGTTCTGGCTTATCAAGGCTTGACGCCGTCAGAATTAGGCGTGACGCCGTCCCGCTTTAACTTATGTCGTGACGACCTTGATCAGATTAAAGGGTGACGCCGTCAGAATTCCCATGCAAATTTATCTGGCTTATCATGAGTAATTTTCATATTCACCACTTTTGCCAAGACATGACGCCGTCAAGAACCAATCCTGACGCCGTCAAAGGTACTTTCCAGCACAATTTTGAGACTTTGCCGTTTTCTTCACTTTTACGCTCCAAAAACGTCCAAAATGCTTCTTTTTCCAGATTTCTTCTCCAAAGTACCTAAAATGACAAAAGGAACGATTTAGGGCAATATTTGATCAAATAAATACGATTTAGGGCTTAAATGACCCCCTAAAAGCGGTACACTTTTCGCTTCATCAATGATCTCAAAGCACATCAAGCAATCAACAGACATACAGAGGCATAGATCTGCCGATAATTTATTAAACCATATCAACAGTATTGACTATAAGCCACAAACGATTAAAGTGGGTGTGGGGTTCTACATAATTTAATCTACTAACGCTTTTTTAACAAAATAACTAAAAATAATTAAAACCTTACTTGTTTATGACGATTTAAAGCATCAAAATTAACAAACAAATTATCCAACAATAGCTTAACAATCTTTATTCAAGGTAGAGAGAAAAACATCAAACATCTTATGAATGAGGATAATTTTCGATCACCTTCTACACATCTTGAATCATGAATATTTCGGGGGTGGTGTGTGTGTGTTTTGTGCTGATAAATCCGATGTGTGTTTTGGTGTACCATGGCTCCAAAAGATGAAGAGGCCTGCAAGTTGTTCTTTAGTTACCTAAATCCAACAAACCAAATAAAGTAAATATATATCAAAACTTGGGATAGTTAGAAACAACAATAAAAGCAAAGATTTATGTAGCTTTATACATGGTGATCAATATTAGAAACATAAACCGTATTTCCTGTTGTTCTTGGAGTATTATTGTTGCTACAAACTACAAACACTGATGGTTAGTTATATGATCATAGTAAAATAAAATAAATAAAAAAAAAAAAAAACCTCATGAGAAAACTTAACATGCTACTTCCAAAGAACACCTGTTATTCTCAAACCTGCGCACACAAAAAAGAAAATCAGCGTGAGAGAATTGAGGGAAAAAGAAGGCTGAGAAAAAGATAAAATTAGGGTTTGGAGAAAAAGTATATTATCAATGAACGTGACATTAGGGTTTTAAGTTGTACAGATATCTATATAATTTTTATGAATATCTTTTAGGGAATGTAGTAGTTATTAAAGCATGACATAATTGTTTTCAATTGTCAAATCACATTAAGTTACATGCTCCACTGGTTGACACGCTTGTGTGTGGATGCCAAGACCCAGGTTCGAATCCTGCTTTATGATTTTTTGGGCAAAATAAATCCGGATTTAAAGGTCAACATCCGAATTTTATTTGGTCAAACTTTGCTTAGGTGGCATTATTGCGCTTATTTGGCATTATGACATGGCATTTAAGCATTTGATGACGTCATACGCATCTTGTTATATATATATATATATATATATATATATATATATATATATATATATATATATATATATATATATATATATATATATATATATATATATATATATATATTGATTCGAGCTCATAAGCTCGAATAATAAGCCCATAAGCTGAGAATAAGCTGTTTAATAACTTAATAAAACTTGTATAAAAGAGTCGTAAAAGTTCGTGCCTTTTCCCGAAGTGTAAAACGCGTTTTAATAAAACAAGGATGTCGAGTGTAACGACATAAATGTATCAAGGGTATTTTCTGCCAAAACTCTAAATAGTTTTATAACATGGACTTAAAATGATATCGACATGCAGTTAAAGGGTAAAAAGTGTCAAGTTTGAAAGATGGAGTTTTATTGGGCCAAAAATGTAAATTTTTCAAAGTTATTAAATCAAGGACCATTTTTGCCAATGATCTAAAGATAAGGGTATAAAGTGTCATTTTCGAAACTACATGGGTAAAAACTGTCATTTCACCAAAGTTGAGGGGTAAAAATTATCATTTTACAAAAGTTCTGGGGTAAAAATTGTCATTTTATGAAAGTTCAGGGGTATAAACTGTCAATATATGAAAGTATAGGGTAAAAAGTGTAACTTTATATAATTATTATTATTAATATATTCTAATTATATTTATAATAAAAACTAATAAATAAAATACGTATATTTCGATAACGAACGAACGGAAACATAAAAATGAACAATAAGATAAAATCTTATCCAACTTTTGAAGAGACTTCATATTGTCTCAATTAAACATTTATTCGACAATCAAAAACGTAACGAAACGAATATTAAAACTTATATATTGGAATACGATTTCTGAAACTTGACATACCAACCCAGGTTGCGTGCCGGAGACGTTTATCAACTCTATTTAACTTTGTTTCCCATCCAGACTGCAAAGGTGAGTTCATAGTCCTACTTTTCTTTATACGTTTTCCAAACTTGTGGGGAGATACATGCTACAAAACCGAACACAAGTATTTTTCTGTATGCTTTCCTGATTAATATTGTCTAAGTTACCTATTGCCTAAAAGACCTCCCATCATGGACCATTAATCACCTGCGGGTGAGCGCGAATATTATGGATAAATCTATTGGGTTTGACAACCCCTTTGTGTTACCGTAACGTGACCAAATGCATTTTATTTGAGTTTAATAAAGAGACCGGCAATCTCCTACTCGGAGGCAAAATTATTTACATTTAATTATGGAATAATATATGCATCATAGTTTATGACTATGATAGTAAACAGTTAATGTTTTGCGTGTCATGAGACTTAAGGCAATATATTGAACTACAACATTACTAATTTACTCTCTACTTAGCTTGTGTTCAACTAATTATACTTTAAACACTATGGATTCACTCAACCTTTGTGTTGACTTTTTAGCATGTTTTATCTCAGGTAATTAGAAGCTGGATTTGGCACGGAGTGGCTGTGGACTTTTTCTTATAAAAAGAGTGTCCAATTTGTTATCATTCAATGAATAATGTATTTTTTATAACGTGTTTCGAAACTTCCCTCTGGGACCTATATTATGTACTCTGATTTAAATAAATGAATGATAACAATTTTATTTAAAACGTCTATTTTCGAGTCGTTTTCTATTCTCATGACTGTGATACTTGAAGTAATACCCCAACTAATAATTCCACTGCGATTATCGAAAACGGGGGTGTTACAAATGGTGTATAATCAGTTGTAGGAACCAAAGTTAGAGTTCTTAAAGTGTGAAAGATGATTCGGGGCAAATCGGAAGTGTTTTTGGGTCGGTTTAGATTTAACCAGTTTTGTGACCGTAACTCGAAATAAGTCGTGCCATATGTCGTTGGAAAGATATAAGTGTGTACTTTCATTTAAAAATAGTCTCAGAACCTGATTCACGATGAAATTATGTTAGAATGTTAAATTAGTCTATTGGGTCAGGAATGTGGGTAGAATGAGATGTTGTTTTGTTAAGTGTTATTAAGGTTGCTGTCTTTGCGCAAGCTATAATGGTTTTAGGTTACTATGTGTAACTTTAGAAGTATGTGAGAGTACAAAAATATGTATGAGTTAAGAGGATGCCTTGTTGTTATTGAATGATGATTGTATCATCATTTGAGTAAATAACAAGTTTTGGGGACTTTGTTAGAGTATGTGTACGCATAGTAAATCTTGGTGTGTTTGGTTTGTCATTTTTTAGATGTAATGAGTATGTTATCATGTTGACGAAATGGTTATTTATAATGGTAACAAAAACGAATAGTTTCATATGCGTTTTAAAAAGGGGTGTCGCAATGCACTAGAACATGGTTCGACTAGCTCACTTGGTTATATGATATTATATGAGTAATATATGTGTGGCATATGAAATTGTATGGGAATGCTTCAAGAAACTAAAAAGGATTGGGGAAAGCTTATTTATGCCATTAGCGGGACTTGAGGTGAGTACACGGTGGATTTGAATAGGGGGATGCACAACCAAGTCGTGTTGGTTGTTATTTATTGTCTTGTTTATTGAGTGGTTAATATTTTGTTATTAGTGTGGATGTTGGATATGTGTGACCATGTCAATCTGAGTAAGGACACGAGGCTTGGATCCTTAGCGGTGTGTTGAGTATTATTGAGACCCAACTATGTGTTAGGTCTAGGTTGTTTACTCGGTGTTAATATCGTTTTAGCATCACTATAATGGTTGATTTTGTTGAAATAAAGATGGCAAATTTGGTGGACCGTACTTTTTGGACTATTGTGGTTTTAATTGATGCAACTGTAACTACAAACATATGGTTAGTGTAGGCATTTTGATTTCATGCAACTGTTATCATATTACAATTGTTTTAATTGATGCAATTGTAACTACAAACTAATTTTTGCTAGGCACATGTGACATGGGTGTAATTGGTTGACATATATCTTTGGTTTTCTTTCTCAGGTTTATAGATACATAATAATAATACGTGGCGTTGGAAGAAACACGATTAATGAAGGCGTGCACGAATGTTCTTTGAAGGTGTGCGTATATGCTCTAACGAATTTGATGAGAAACTAGGTGAGCATGTATATTCTTGGAAGGTGTGCACATATGTTCGAAAGAATCTGATGAGAAACTTCAAATACATATGTTCTGTGCACATATGTTCTTGGAAGGCGTACATATGTATATTCAAAATAATACATTTGTATATGAATTGTATTTCATTTGATATCAAAATGTATGTATTATATTATGTTCTTGGTTTTAAATCTAATTGCTACGACTATAACCTTTTATGCATTTTGTTTTTATTCTAGAACTTCATAGAATGTAAAGTACAAACATATGTGCAATTACTTTTAAGTAAAACTCGTTTTAAGTAAAAACATACATGTACCTCATCTTTTTTTAAAAAAGAAACACGTATGCACATGTAATATTCTGTAACCATGCTAGCTAAAAAAAAAAAAAAAAAAAAAAAAAAAAATTCCGAAAATTTAGCATTATTTAAAAACGGGGTTTATTAAAAAAAATCAAAAAAAAATATAAAATTTGTATTTTACTATAATACCCTTTTGGATTAATAATAATTTTTAATATTCAAAAAAATCTCATTGGTTTAGAGGAGTTCTCGCAGATAAGGTGGTTCTCGCAAGAAAGGGACCATATATATATATATATATATATATATATATATATATATATATATATATATATATATATATATAGGGTCACGTTATATGCAGTACCAATATTAGATGCAGTACTTTACAGTACTCATTTAAACCAATAGGAATTTAGTATTAATAAACATTTTTTTTTAATTGAAAAGGGCATAATTGTCAAACACAATTTTAGTTTCTTTTTGAATTTTTTTTAATTAAAAAACGTTTTTAGATTCTCTTAATTTTTGGATTTTTTTTTTTTTTTTTTTAATATTGTAAATTTGCATATGTTTTTTTCGTCAAATTGTTTAGAAGTCAAACTTGTTTTGCTTAAAATTACAATTGCATATATGTTGCTAGTGTACATTGTTTATTTATCAAACTTGTTTTGCTTAAAAATGGTAATTGCACATATGTTTCTAGTGTATCTTTTTTAATCTTTAGCATTTATAACTAAAAAATTAACAAATACATGTAATCCATAAATTTATAACAAAAAAACATGAATAGTATACACAAAAATTGATATAGAATTAAACACAATTCAAATACAAATGTAACTTGTTGAATATGATGTGCACGTTCAAAAACATGTGTGCACTCTTCCAAGAATACACGTGCACGCTTCACTTTCTCATCAAATTCATCTTTGTCAGTACTTGAAATTACATGTGTATTGGTCTCATCTTTATCAGTACCTGAAATTACAAACAATTATTTATTTTTTATTATGAACACTCGAAAACACATATGCACAATCTAAACACATACGCACAAGTTAAAACATATATGCTTACATATTTCCTTGATTTCATGTCAACCGTAAAACATATATGTACATTCTTTTCATTGATTTTATACAAGCCCCATAACAAATATGCACTTAATATTTGCTCACTCAATACCAAACCATTAACAGAGTAATACACATCTACATATTACAAACACATATGCACGCAATTTCAATGAAATTTTATTCCCACCATGTATAACAAATAAAAAGGCCCATATTCAAATTAAGAATAAAACTGACCTCGAGCATATGGTTGTGGCTTCGGTTCTTCAATAAGGAACAAAGTAAACTACAACAAATTAAAAGAAATCAAACACCTTTACGCATGCAACTCTTCATTAAGGAACAAATCAAAAGGCCCATATTCTAATGAATTTTGATGTAGCAGGCATATTCGTTCCATCCAAATAAAAAGACAATACCAATTAAATTAATCCCTTTTTACGGATTCAAAAACGAGACAATACCGATTAAACACAAAACATATATGTTAATCCAAAACACAAAACATAATCCAAACACAAAACATATATGTTTTTTTTTAACCAAACCCACAAAACATATATGCACATTCGTTTTCATATATTTCGTATTAGCCTTGAAACACAAATTGGTCAGATCCACAAATCATATTTTATAGTGAAGTCGTAAACCAAAAAAAAATCATTATCTATACATAATTAACATCTTGCAACATACAATTGGTCAGATCCACAATAATCCACCCGATCTGTTATCAAAACTGATGTTGAAAATAACTATTAAAATAAGACACCGATCGAAATCAAAATTAAATATAAAAACATACCTAATAGTTTGATCAAAGGCTCAGCGTGGTGAGGAGAGTCTTCACTCGCCGGAGGTGAGACCCAGAAAACCTTCACTACTTGCCGGAAATACAAATTGAAAACATTGTAGCCCCACAAAATCTGGCGCTTGGCGGAGCGTGGCCAAGGTTTAAGAGCCGTAGTTGGTGGGGATTTGGTCGGAAAAAAGGATGCAGGCGGTGGTGGAGTTTAATTGCAAAAACTCGCCGGAAAAATTAAAAATCCGGCGAACCTTACCGGCGCGTGACGGTGCGTGGCCGGTCCGGTAGGCGTATGGTATGTACTGGTGTGATCAGAATTAGGTGAAGGAGATACTGGTTGTGTTAGATCGGGAAGATGTGGCCGGAAAGTTAGAGAGAAATATTAGAGAGAGAGATGGTGGTTATGGTTTTGAGAGAGATCTACTTTTTTTTCCTAAAATGATGGATCTCACAAAATAAGTTACGGGTTTTGATACATTTTACTATAAATTTGAATTCCTAAAATACCCTTCCAGTCTTTTGTTTAATTGAAAATAAAACCTTTATCTTTTGTTTAATTGCAATTTTGGCACTTTTAATCTTAACCTTCCATCATACTCATCCAATGGCTCAGATTCATTTTAAAGGTACTGTAAAGTACTGTATCTAATATTGGTACTGCATAGAATATAACACTATATATATATATATATATATATGTATATATATATATATATATATATATATATATATATATATATAAGAGTTAATTACATAAATCGTCATTGTGGTTTGCCGGGTCTTGCATATTTGGTCACTCAACTTTTTTTTCGCCGGGTCCAGTCATTGTGGTTTCCTTTTATTACGGATCCAAGCCAATTTTGTTAACTTCGTTAAATATTCCGTTAAGTCCACACATGTGACAATCATGTGAGGGCTATTTTTTTCATTTCCGTTTTCCCTCTCTTTTGCCTGTATAGTCCCAATGTTGTGTTAATAAAATAAATCCAAACACAACCTAAACGTTTCATCTGCTCACACCCACTCTCATATCAAAAAAAATTTCATGTGATTGCGCAATAATGGTTTATTTAAATGAATGTACTCTTCGAAAAGAAGGATCAACCTTTGATCCTTACCAAGCCATACGGTATGTTGTTTATGGCTAACTGAAAATTTAATGGTTTTAGCATACGGTATGTTGTTTATTAAATAATGGGATGTGTTTTTTTACAGGTAATTCAAACCCTACACGTTTTACACTGGAGATACATCATGGGGTTTTTTTTACAATGGGGTCGGGAAGACGTTACATGAATGGTAAGGTTAATTGGTTTGATGCAGTTGATATAGATGAGTTTTCAGTCATAGAACTTAAAGATATGTTAAGAAAGTTGGGTTACAAAGAGGAAGACACTATGTACTTCCATTTTAGAATGCCTAATAAGGATTTAGATACTGGACTACATCCGCTAGCTAGTGACAGTGATGTGTTACATTTGGCAAAGTTTTTAGGAAAAAATAAGGTGATTGAGGTATACTTGGAACTATGGTTGTCTAGTATAGACATTTTTCAACAATCTACCAATAAGCCAAAGGTTACATTTAATGTCCCACAACAGTCTAAGAACATAGAACATGATGAGGATGTTGTCATGAATTCACAGGCATGGGCAGATGAATTTGATATGTCAAATGATTTTGATCCTTTTTTTGAAAAACAAAATAGTTCTAGTGCTGATGTAAGGGGCCAATGTAGTGGGATGAATGTTGAAGTAGATGAGTCATCTAGGAAAAACAATCAAGAAGTTGAAGTTAGTGATTTAATGGAGGATGATGAGAACCCACTTAATGATGTTGAGGTTGATATGGACTATTTTAGGGAAACCATAGAACAGAATGTGGAACAGGTTGGTGGTAGTGAACCAGAAGTTGAAAACAATGATATTGAGGTTGATCTTGAAGAATTTGATAGCCAATCAGATTCTGAGGGTGATTTTGAATGTGAAAGAAATACAGCTTTGAGAAAGTTGACCAAAAAACAAAGATCAATTCATGGTATGGCTTCTGAGGGAAATTTTTATGTAGGGAAAAAGATGCCTAGCAAATAAGTGATTAAAGAAATGGTCAGTAATCTTGCTGTTGAGGAAAGAAGTGTTGGAATTTAAATAGTATGACTATCATCTAAATAAATAAACACATCAAAGGTAATATAGCGGAAGCAAGATCGATTATTTAACACGTATAAAGAATTACCGAATAATAAATAATTACATACCTTTAGTTCTTCTCTTCTCTTCACTTGATCAATAAATAGGATTAACGTGAAACCCCTTACCCTTTTGTTTCACAATCCAAGATGAATTACTATAGTAAGTAATTACCGAACTCTTGTACACACGTACTATAACCAATCAAGTATTGATGCTAGTGAATGAACACAAATTAACCAAAACAATTTTGTTAACTTTGAAAACAATAGATTGACTCCCACAAGGGTTGTACAATCGGTTTGGAAGAACTATAAGAGAGAAAACACAAATTAGAGTTATAGCAATGCACAAGGTAACAAAACAAATAACCCTTGATTTGTATTTATAGGCAAACCCTAAACTTGGAGCAAAAGAAACCAAATGGGTTGGGTTTCCCCTTAGGCCGATCGGCCTTGACCCATGGATTGGGTTTCTAGAATTTTCCAAGCCTCTATTTTCACTAATAGTCCTTCTACTATTTACTTGACGGTCGTTAGTCAATTCCGTTAATTACTTAACGTCCGTTAGTTATCATTTCGTGTCCAAATAATTAATACACATAATAAATACATATATTAATTATTTACTTGATCATTCATACGTAAAGTGTGCAATCCCTCGGTCCCGTGTTCGAATCTAGACATACACGATTAATTTTTTTCCATTAACTCTAACAGCTCTCACTTGGAAATCTATTAAAAGTGTAATGACATTGGTTAGTGTCTAGCAACACGCCAATGCCCCTAGTACAACTCGGGTGGTGGTCTCCTGGAAAAACCATTTGATGATAACTCATCATACTTATCCTTTTGTTTCTAATACCACATTAATAAAGATATGGATCTAAGTCATTCTTTATTAATAATTCTATTTCTCATTGTTTATGATTAAATAAGATTACCAAATCTTCTGAACCAGTCAGGGGAGATCTTGGTTGTGGCCACACAAACATCTTATTAATCCCACAAGGGGCCCAACAGTATTAAACTCCAAATAAAATTTGAAGGAACAAATTCTATCTTGACTACGAGCATAACTCATGCACATCGCAAAGTTTTCGAAAATAATCTGTATAGCTACCAGTTACGTATAGCGTTAAATTGAATTACAGAAATGCACTACATGCATGACAGTTATCTGGTATCTCAAGTCTGAGGATAACTATATACACATGATTTACTTAATGACAAGATCCATAAAATAAACTCATGAAGTCGGGATAAGTCCTATATTAAAATCATTGAATATCATGTGAAATTGGTATGACAACGCATCAATATACTTTCAAGTATATTCTACCAATACTCACATTTGTCTTCATTTAATGATATTCACATATCATTAACCGAAAACGGACAGTTTAGAATATATAAATATATTCACGGATATAAACATGCAAATATAGGATATATTATTAAGAAAATGATAAATAAACATAACACTTTATTTTATTTCATTCAAATAATAACTGTTTTACAACATCCCATTATCCAAATACTAATCACAGATATGCATGAAACTATAAGCTAAACGAAGTCCTATGCCTTCAGAAAGTTGTTTAAGCTTTCCACCGGGTAGAGCCTTCATTAATGGATCTGCTAAGTTGTCATCTGTGTGAACTTTGAGTAATTCGATCTCGCTTATCTCCACTTGTTCTCTAACATAGTGATACCGGATCGGGAAATGTCTGGTGCCCTTCATGATTCCAGGCTCATTAGCAAATATAATTGCGGCTGAGTTGTCACAATACATTTTTATAGGTCTTTTGATTGAGGGCATAACTCCAAGCCCTGAAACGAACTTCCTAATCCAGACTGCTTCCATTGCGGCTTCTGAGGCTACAATATACTCACTTTCTGTTGCAGACATTGCTATAGTACTCTGATTCTTGCTCTTCCAATCCACTGCACCTCCATTGACGACAAAGACATATCCCGTCTGAGACTTCGTATCATCTTTATCACACTTCCAGGATGCATCGCAGTAACCTATAAAACACAGTTTTGCTTCTGGATTTCCCCCGTACACTAAAAAAATTTCTCTCGTAGATCTTAAATACTTGAGAATATGTTTCACAGCAGTCCAGTGGAGTTCACCTGGGTTCTGCTGATAACGACTGGTAATGTTTTGAGCAAATGCCACATCGGGCCTTGTACATCGTACCACATACATAATCGATCCCACAGCCAAAGCATAAGGGATTCTCTTCATGCGTTCCACCTCTTCAGGTGTTGAAGCACAAGCTTTGCTACACAATCCATGTTCTACTTGCATTGGCAAAAATCCCTTCTTGGAATTTTGCATATTGAATCTCTTCAATATCTTGTCAATGTAAGCACTTTGGCTTAAACCAATCAACCGCCTTGATCTATCTCTGTAGATCTTGATTCCTAGAATGTATGCTGCTTCTCCTAGATCCTTCATGGAAAATGTTGGGTCCTTCAGTACCCAAGAGTCGTTAAAACAAGATTTGAATACAAATTAAGCTAAGTGTAAATTAAACCGAAAACATTCTAAGTCACTGAGTGAACAGTCACTCAGTGAGTTACCTTCAAGATGCTCAGGACGAGTCTAAGAAGAAAGATTCACCACACAGTGAGGCGGTACTCACTGAAGTGTTACTTGAGACGAAGAAGAAGGTAATGGATCAGTGAGCATTAGACAAGAGCTCACTGAACCCCAAGTCTCCTCAACAACAATAACTGAAGACTGAAGACAAATGACTGAAGAACCTAAAGCCTGAATAAAAGGCGGGATAATGAGGGAAGGTTTTAAGAAGATAAGAACAAGTCTTATCTGGGTCAGACAAACCATCCCTCAAGTGGCTAAAAGTCGAAGAAGTGTAAGGTCTGACACTCGAAGACTTTTTGGCGCAATCCCATTGGTTCTTGGAAATGACAACTACTGTTGTAGTTGTCAGACACGCTTCCTATTTGTTTATCTAGTTTTAATCTTCAGTACCCTTGATCTGTTTGTCTATAAATAGCAAACAGATAGAGAAAAGTGGGTTAGGTATTTTTGTGCAATTAAAGCTTAGACTTTCACAATACCCCTTTTCTCCTACAAAGAGTAACGAATCCCTAAGATAGCTCAGTGGGTCGAATTGTTACCACTTAAAGCATTGCTTAAGTTTAGATAGGAGACACCATACCTTGTCTATTCAATCCCAAGTGTTTGTTTCGCAAAACACTTGGGTAATAGATTCTTTGATTCATTTCTAATAAGAATTTAAACGTTGAAAATACTTGTGTGTTTTTATATTTACGTTTCATTAACTGTTAGAATTAATCAATACTTTGTATTAGTCATAAACATAAATAGATTAACTTTCTAGTTAACTCTAAGCGTGTTAAGGGAACAACAAGTGGTATCAGAGCCTCTGGTTTATAAAATCTTTCAAAATTAACCAAGAGTGCTCAAGGTTTTTAAAACCAAGATCCTACTATGACTGATGCAAATGTACCCCAGCTAGTTGACTAAAAGGGTGGAAGCTTTTCAGCTGTTGCCCCACGACTTGAAGCTGGTAAATTTAGCAAGTGGAAAAAGCGAATGCTTTGCTACTTGACTGGTATGGAACCATACTACATCTCTTGTGTCAAAGATGGTCCCTATGTCCCAAAGACTGCTGAAGGGCTAAACAAGCCTGAGGCTCAATTGACAATTGATGAGAGGAGGGTGGTCAATCAAGACCAACGCCTGAAAAGCATCATTATATCATGTCTTCCTGACGATATAATGGAATCAGTCATCAATTATTCAACAGCCAAGCAAACTTGGGATGACTTGGTCAATAACTTTGAAGGTCCCTCAGATACCAAGGAAAACAGGGTCATGGACCTGAAACTTGAGTATAATACTTTCAGGGAAAAAGACTCTGAAAGTCTCTCACAGACTTATATCAGATACAAGACTTTGATAAACGAGCTATCAAATGATGATGTAGTATTGTCTAAGCATGAGACAAATGCTGGCTTTGTCAACAGTCTCCCTGAGAAGTGGCTAAACTTCTCACAAGGCCTGAGGAATGCTAATCACATTCAGACCCTTGAGCTCCCTGAGATCTATGGGAACTTTGTCTATGAAGACAACTTAATCTCAAGGAGATACCCTGACTCAAAAGCTCTTGAGTCCAAAAAGGCCTTGACCTCCACACCCATATCAACTGCTTTTTATACTAATGGTGTTGTGCAGGATTTCCAAGAGGATTCTGAGGATGAAATTGATGAAAGGACCAGTGATGAGTACCTCAAAGATTTAAACTTGGAATTCCAAGAAAGGGCACTCCTTGCTAGTTCAAAACGTTTCATCAAAAGAAACCAGTCCAACTTTTCAAAAGGAAAAGCAAATGAAACCACTGAATGCTTTAATTGTGGTAAAAAGGGTCATTTTGCTAGGGACTGTTATTCTAAAACCATCTCAGAACCCTCTTACAAATTTTCAGGAAATAGTTCCTCAGGAACTAACAAGTTTCAACCTAGAATGTTTCAGTCGACCCAACAATTTCAAAACAAGGGTCAAAAAGACTTTGAAGCAAAATATAGGAAAGCTAAGGCTAAACTTGCAATTCTTGAAACTAATCCCTCTATGTCTCAGGCTGCTCAAACATCCAAACCTGTTCAGGCAAAGAACAAGGTTTTAGTAGCTGAAGCTTATGACTGGGATGAAGAAGAGGTCTCCTCAGATGAGGAAATTAGAGTGAGTGCACTGATGGCACTCTCTGAAGGTGATCAGGTGGCTGTTGGGAAAAGCAATGCAAGGAATGGAGAGTGGGTAAACATCACCATGAAGAAGGTAAACACTTTACTTTCTATGGATGATGATTCTGATTGGCAGTCTTACATGAATTATATTTGTGTAGATCTTAAATTTGTTGAGGAACAAAGGCTTAACCTGTTTTCAAAATATAACAACATAGTGTTCGAATTGAATAAATGTAGAGATGAATTACTTGTACTGAAGCAAGCCAAATTAGAAACAATTACTCTACAAATTCAGAACACTGAAATTTGGAAACAAAACCAAGCCCTACAAACTGAACTTAACAAAGAAAAGGCTGTCATCCAAGGCTGGACCAAAAAGAACCCCAAGGTCTTTGATACTGTAGGTTTAATCCCTAGGAAAACAATAGGAATTGACCATCACATGGTTAACCCCTATGTAAGTCCCAGTGAATTAACCTTTGTTCCAGCTGGCATATCATTTGAGCAAGAAATGCTTCCCAAGTCAAATGACCGGATTGTCAGGGACAACCCAGTCAGTAAGTTACCAAACTTTGAGACTGGAAAGATCTTGCTTCCTGAAAGTCAGGCCTTGAAAAATATGCTTGGACTCTCTGACCAACTCAGTAGTACTGAGTTAGTAAGTGAGCCTGAATCAGATTCATATCCACCACTCCCTCCACTGAATACCCTTCAGGGTGCTGCACCTAACGTAGGCCTCCCACCAATGGTCTACTCCCAACACTCTCCAAAGAAGAGGTCAGGAATGGGAAAAACAATCCTGAAAAGACCAACCCTTGAAGTCTCAGTAAGTACTGATGACTTATCAACTTCAGTCCCTTCTGAAGTAATAACCCAAAGCCCTGACTCAAAATTTGATCAGTTGGATGAAATGGTCAGGAAGCTGGGTGAGAAGATTGCATCTTCTGAGAAACCTTCTCATACCAAGAAGAAGGAACAAAAACCAGCTTCCTCAAGCACCAAACCCAAATCCTCAAAACCCCTGAAAAGATGTGAGCTGTGTAACTATACCAATCATTTCACTGATGATTGCTATAGAATCCTTTACTGCATGATTTGCAAAAAGGATGATCACAGGACCTCTGATCACAAAACACACTCAGTCACATCAAAGATTTCAGGCCTTAAAGCTCAGTCTTTAAACTACCCTTCTGATTCTAAACAGAAACAAAAGGCCAAGCCTTTTGCACCTTGTCCTTACTGTGGGTTCAATGACCACCATCCTAAGGATTGTCAAATTGAAAATTGTTGTGAAAATAGTGGAGGTCCCACTCATGACACCTCAGGACATGGTAAGGTCATTCAGGCCAGTAGAGGTATGACAAAGTCAGCCTCTCAATCTACTGAGTCTACATCTACAATCAAATGCATTATTTGTGGTAGCTCAGTCCACTTCACCACTGACCATAAATCAATTGTAAATGTTAAAAAGACCCCCAAAGCTAAGCCCTCCAAGAAGTGGAGTCCTAGAAAGAACTAACCCAGTTTACATTTGTGCAGAGACATGCCAGGGATCCTGTGTGGCATCTAGATAGTGGATGTTCAAGTAGCATGACTGGTGTGAAAGAGTATCTGCACAAGTATGTGGATGAATCAGGACCCAAAGTGATATTTGCTGATAACTCATCATGTCTCACTGAAGGTTATGGTTCATTAAACTGCAATGGTATAGTCTTTACTAGGATAGCTTATGTAAATGGTCTTAAATACAATTTGATAAGTGTCAGTCAATTATGTGATGCTAAATACATAGTTCAGTTTGATGATAAGCAAGGAATCATCTTCAATGCTAATAAGGAAGTTGTCCTTATTGCACCAAGAAGACATGATGTTTATGTGTTAGACATGTCCAGTCTGACTCAGAATGAAACTTGTCTCTTTACCAAGGCCACTGACACTCTCAACTGGCTTTGGCATAAGAGACTCTCCCACCTGAACTTCAAAAACATAAACAACCTTGTAAAACAAAACAAGGTCCTTAGCCTACCATCTCTTGTGTTTTCAAAGGATAAACCATGCTCAGCTTGTGAAAAAGGTAAACATCACAGAGCATTCTTTAAAACCAAAACCAACTTTTCCATTAGGAATTGCCTACATCTTCTCCATATGGATCTATTTGGACCAATTAGTCCTAGATCCATTAACCATGAGAAGTATACTCTGGTCATTGTGGATGAGTACTCAAGATACACTTGGGTATACTTTCTGATCAAAAAGAGTCAGGCAGCTGAAACAATTATGTCCTTTGTCAGGAACATTGAAAATCAAAATGACATCAAGGTCAAACAGATTATGACTGACAATGGAACAGAGTTCAAAAATTATGAACTTGAATGTTTCTGTGATGAGAAAGGAATTTCCCAAAAAATTTCCTCACCCTACACACCTGAACAAAATGGGGTGGCTGAAAGGAAAAATAGAACACTCATTGAAGCAGCCAGGACAATGCTAAATGGATCAGTCCTTTCCAAACACTTCTGGACTGAAGCAGTAAAGACTGCCTATTACACACAAAACAGATCCATCATTGTCAAGAGACATAGCAAAACTCTTTATGAGTTATTGATGCGTGCGATGTGTCGTTGCGGTTTAGCAGTTTTAATGCCTACTCAAGTTTTAAATTTATATTTAGCCGACTTATCAATAACACACACACTTAACGAGCAGTGTACCCGGTCAGTATGAATATAATGGTAAGTAGAGTGTCGATCACTAAGAGTGGAACGTATTATCTAGTTATTCTAATCAGTATTTTAATATATTAAGTTAGCTATACAATCTAATCTAACGCAAGGGGGGTTCAGCCTGAGAGACTGGCACGATTTGTTTGCAATTAAATAATAAACAAAACCAATAGGCACGAATCAGCAAGTAGCACACACGTACACAGATAAATACTCGAGACAATAAGAGGGTTGTCCTTATTATAAGTAGTTTGTCACTTGTTTTATTGCTAGTGTTATATGAAGTGTATAGTTCGATGCAACGCACCGAGATTAAGTCCTTTCTCGTTGGTTCTAATCTTATCGACGAGTAAACCCTTAATGATTACTTATGACTATCCCGTTTATCTTTCTCCTACTTTTCTACAGACCATAGAATACATAGGCGATCTAATAAACAGGCGAGGGCAGAGGCATGGCGACCCGATCAACGCTCAGCTAGCCACAGAGGTTATCAATGCACTAATAAAAGTCACCAATGACATCAACATATAAACTTTAATTAATGAGAAAGCAGTTTTAAGGGAGTGCAACCTTTCCGTTGTCACGTTACACAAGCCACCAATCTTGATGAATTAAAGTTTACTAACACAATAAAACAAAACTACTTAATGAATTAAACACATGCAGCACCTTCTTACAGCTCTTGTATCTTTGATTTGGGTATGTCTTGTGCTGCTTCCTTGACTGAATTCGTCCTTGGTTTCTGGTCTTCGGTTAAAACTTCGGAACTCTTAATTCGTCTGGTCTTTGGGGTATTTATAGTTTCTGTCTGAGGGTGAGATGCGGCGCATCTAAGGAGTAGATGCGGCGCATTTACTTAACTTCGCGTGGGGTCCAAGATTATAATATTCAGGAATATTCGTACACCGCCAGAAGATGCGGCGTATCTTCGTCTTTGGATGCGGCGCATGTCCTATTGTATCTTGGATCGTATCTGGTGAGATATTGATAGTGATGCGCCGTATGTAATGAGTGAGATGCGGCGCATCTGGAGTAGAACAAGTTGGTTATTCTTCGTTGACCAAAGTTTCATATGCGGCGCATGGGATAAATCCATGCGGCGCATTCTTCAAAGTCAGGCAGTGGTCTTCATTCTCTTCATTCCAACAACCAATTCAAATCTTGATCATTTTACTCCGTTTTTAGTCCATAATTGCTAAGTTTCACCAAATGCTTGTTTTTACCTGAGAATTACAAAAGTAAACGATTAAGTATCAATCCTCATACATAATATAGTAAAACAAGTCAAATTAATAGGATAAATGATAGTAATAAAATGTACTTATTTGAGTTCATCAGTTATTCAAGGGAAGAATCCCTGACATCATCTACTTTCATGTCTTTAGGTGTCCTGTGTTTATTCATAATAACAAGGATCACTTAGGAAAATTTGATGCCAAAGCTGATGATGGATATTTCCTGGGATACTCACTTGTCTCAAAGGCCTTCAGGGTGTTCAACACTAGGAGACAGCATATTGAGGAAATATTTCATGTTACCTTTGATGAGAGCACTGATGCAATCAGTGTCTCTAACAACTCAGTGGAAGAGATAGGTATTGATGAATCATCAAGATACCCTCCTGATGAACATCATCCTGAAAATGGTCCTTCCACTAAGTGCCAAGCAAATGCTGACATCTCCTATTACATCATTCCCCATAACCTTCCTTACCCAACCATCACTGAGTTTGTTGAAGCACAAAGAAGTACTGATGAAATTATTCAGTCAGTACAAAGTGCTCAGGAACCAAACAATCACAGTGATGAGTCACCCCACTCAGACACTCAAGATACTGAAAATCATCATGTGTCTGATCCTGATCCTACCCATCATGCCTTTACAAGCTCTAATCAGTTTCCAAGACCTCAGGACAGTTGGACTAGGTCTCAGGATATAGAACTTGTCAATATAATTGGTGAGCCTACTGAAGGCATGCTCACAAGAAGCATGGCTGCTGAACTGAGAGTAGCCTCAGCCAATGAATGCCTATTTGTGGACTTTATTTCCATAATAGAACCCAAAAGTGTCAAGGAAGCACTTAATCACCCAAGTTGGGTTTAGGCCATGCATGATGAACTGGAACAATTTGATAGAAACAAGGTAATGACCTTGGTCAAGTGTCCTGAAGATGTTTCAGTCATTGGCATGAAATGGGTATTCAAAAAAAATATGATGAAAATGGCATAGTCATTAAAAACAAAGCCAGACTTGTAGCCAAAGGTTATAATCAACAAGAAGGCATTGACTATGAAGAAACATTTGCACCAGTAGCAAGGATGGAAGCCATCAGGATCTTCCTTGCTTTTGCTACATACATGAACTTCAAGGTTTACCAAATGGATGTTAAAAGTGCATTCTTAAATGGCTCACTGAAAGAAGAAGTTTATGTTCAGCAACCTCCTGGATTTGAAAGCCATGAGTTTCCTGACTATGTCTGCAAGCTTAACAAAGCCCTTTATGGACTCAAACAAACTCCCAGGGCATGGTATGAAACTCTTTCAGCCTTCCTGATCCAAAATAAATTTGTCAGAGGCAAGATAGACAACACACTGTTTATCTACAAGACAAATAATGATGTCATACTTGTACAAGTGTATGTTGATGACATCATCTTTGGCTCAACAAGTTTTAAACTTTGCAAACAGTTTGAAAAACTTATGGCAAAGAAATTTAAAATGAGCATGATGGGAGAACTGACCTACTTCCTTGGTCTGCAAATCAAGCAGACTGATAAAGGAACCTCTATCAGTCAAGAGAAGTATGTCAGAAGCCTACTAAAGAAGTACGAGCTCAGTGACTGTGCCTCAGTCAAGACTCCCATGGTACCCCCAAATAACCTTGGTCCTGATCTTACTGGAAAACCAGTGAATCAAACTCTTTTTAGAGGAATGATAGGATCACTGATGTATCTACTTGCATCAAGGCCTGATATCCAATTCTCAGTCTGTTTATGTGCCAGATATCAATCTGGCCCAAGAGAATCTCATATCACTGCTGTGAAAAGGATATTCAGGTACCTGAAAGGTACTCCACGCCTTGGATTATACTATCCAAAATGTTCAGGCCTTGATCTTAAAGGATACTTAGACTCTGACTATGCTGGATGCAACATGGACAGAAAAAGCACCTCAGGCTCCTGCCAAATTCTTGGTGAAAAACTAGTATGTTGGAGTGCTAAGAAGCAATAGTTAGTTGCCATGTCCTCAGCTGAAGCTGAATATGTTGCAGCAGCAAGTTGTTGTGCAAATGTACTCTGGATGAAAAGTCAACTTAGTGACTATGGAATTCAGTACAAGATGGTTCCCATCTTTTGTGATAACACAAGTGCAATTGCCATCTCAAACAACCCTGTTCTTCATCAGAGAACAAAACACATTGATATTAGATATCATTTCATCAGGGACCATATCATGAATGGTGACATAGAATTACACTTCATTCCTACTGAATATCAACTAGCTAATATATTCACCAAGCCATTGGATGAACCAACTTTCACAAGACTGAAAGTTGAACTAGGAATGTTGGATATTGAGAATCAGACCACTGATTGATTCCATCCAAATAAGTGTAAATTCTGAAAACCCAGGTCCCTGACTCAATGTGCTCTTCAGTGAAAAGAATCACTGAACCTCAGGAACTAAACCCAAGTTCCTGAAATCTTGGTCCTCAGGAACTAGACCCAAGTCCCTGAACCCTTGAACCTCATGAATTAAACCCAAATTCCTGAACTCTAGAACCATCAATGACTAAACCCAAGTCCTAACAAATAGGTTCACTGAATGAAAAGTCATTCAGGGCCCTCAAGAGACATTCATTACTAACTTAAATGCTCTAAGTATCTAGTTAGTAAATGTCCGAGGTCGGTAACTGAATTCTTATTTAATATAAGAATATTTGTTCTTTTGCCTTTTTGGCTTCCACCTCTGGGCCCCCACATTCCCACTTGGCATTAAATGCCTCTCCAATCACATAACAGATATGTGATGACTCAACTCTGCAAATAACACTTTTGCAGAACTGCTCAACTGTTCACCTCGACTGTTGCGCCAAACCAGGGAAAGTGGAGTGGTGGCATTAAATGCGGATCCCAAAACATTTTATTCAAAACGGTTTTCAAAAATTCTTTTTGATAAATAAAATCCGCTTAATGCCCATATTACCCTCCACTTCACTTTCCTATAAATACCCCCATACAAAAAGACACACACACGTTTTTTAGAAATCTTAAGCAAAATTTTGCCATTTTCTTTCAAAAAAAACTAAATCTTGTGTGTGTGTTCATAGCTGTTAGAAACCCAGACTTCCCAACACAAATGGCTTCTTCTATGGCTATAAAATACGCCCCAAATGTGGAGTTCACAATGGAGGGCGTAGACCTAACCAAAAACAACGTTGTAGGAAATTTTGCCTACCCCGAACAATTTTGGGCTTACAAGAATGCGGTTAAATACCTTAAGAACTGCTTTCTTGCTAAGGCGTTTACTCACACCCCCTCAGTCATATATCATGACTATTTGAGGGAATTCTGGTGTACTGTTGTGGCAACATGCCCTGAGGACACCAGAGACTCAATAATAACGTTCTCAGTGATGAATGGGAGAAGGACCCTCTCCCTTGACTATAAAACCTTCATCAAAGCCACTGGCCTTGATTTCGCTGAGACGTTTGAGTCCAACCCTACTGACCAAGAAGTTAAAGTAGAATTGCTTTTTCTAGGGCCACATGACCCCAAACAACCTGAAGTGGCCCCATGACAACTATTGGCAAGGGCACCAATAGTTAAGACTTGGTTTCACCCTGTCTGGAGGATCATGATGACATTTGTCATTCAGGTCCTTGGAGGGAATAAATCCTCCACGGAGCAGTTGAATTCATCACAACAATTGATGCTATTCAGTCTCCTGGAGGGTAAAAAGATAGATATCGGAGGAATAATCTTTCGTGACCTCGTGGCCAAGCTCTCAGGGAAATCTAGGCAAAAACTTATGTCTTATCCTAGGTTCATTTCCTGCGTGCTTCAGGACCTACTTGGCACTAAGTATGTTAGGCCTGACGTCCAAGGATCAAAACCTGACGTCCTACACAAGGCCAACTACTCAAGTGGCATTACTGAGGTACAACCCATAGCCCTGACTGACTATATGCTGATAGCTATTCAGGGGAGAATGCTATTTCTCCAGTACCTTCACCTACAAAGAAGGTGAAGAAGACAAAGAAGGGTCAGTCCAGTAAGATGGTTAGACCCAAACCACTCGTCACTGAGACTGGTGCCTCAAACAACCTTAAACAAGGGTTAAACATGGCCGAGACCTCTGAGACACCCATCACTTAGACCCTCCTGACCCTAAAACAAACGCCAACGGAGGTCACTGAGAAATCATCCTCAGTGTCCTTGAACAAACCCTTTTCTCATGATTCCACTGACATAAACAAGTTATTGGGATCAGGAACCTCCACCCATTCACATCCCGATGAAGGCACTGACAAATCACAATCAGTGCATGAGGGAGAAAAGGGTCATGAATCCTCGGTTGGGCAACACTACTCAACTGGGAAGGGGACCCACACCCAATCACATCCTGATGAAGGAATTGACAAATCACAGTCAGGGCCCAAGGGAGTCAAGGACCCTAAATCCCCAAAAGGGCAGTACAACCCTGATGGAAAGGGGGACCACCAACCATCACAAACAGTGCCTCGTGATAGTTCTGAAAAACACCCATCAGGACTTGAAGGCGCTAAGGGGGACAAAGACTCAGAGGGATTAAAACCACCCGCTGATACGGAACCCATAACCCCCTCAGGCGGATTCCTTCTCTCGGGAACTGATCCCAAAAGCCAGGCTGAGAAAACCCCCTCAGTTATTATGGCTAGCCAGGCTGAGCAAACCCACTCAGTTTTTATGGCAGGGTCAGGACCTGACCATAACAAAGGTGAACCCACTTTTGAGGGGGAGCCGGATTCCCTGAAGGTTCTTTCTCTGGCTGAACTTGAAATCCTACTGAACGATGGGTCAGATGAGGAAATTGTGGATTTTGGTGATGATGAAACTCTTGGTGTTGAGGAGGAAATGGAGACTGATATACACTCTCCTCAGCACCCTGAGCAACAACTATCTTCTCCTCCCCCTGAGGATCAACAACCAACCTCACCATCATCATCATCATCATCATCATCATCATCATCATCATCATCATTATCAGGTGCTTCTACTCCCGCCACTCTTGAGTGGTTGGAGAAATATGACAATGTTCTTCCACTGACAGAAAGACAACTGGTTAAATTCCTCCGCAAAGCCAACCAGGGTCTCTATGATGAACTCACAGAAGAACAATGGATTCAGCACACTGAAGCGGCAGTCTCCTATGCCGACTTCAGGGCTTCTGTTGAAGAATCTCAGGGAAAAGTGCTACAGGTTGCCAAACTTACTGAAAAACAACTAGGCGACCTCAGGGAGTCCATTGATGATATAAGCACTGAACAGCACAAGGAACTCTCCAACATTCTCAAGGCTATTGAATCTGTTCAGGAAGAACTTGGAGATGATCCCAACCTGATCAAAAGACTGGATGAGTACATAAATACTCAACAGACCACCTCCACCTCCATTACTGAGCTTCTCAAGCTTCTTCAGGGGGTGGATCTCACTACTATCCGGTCGCAGCAAGATTCAATTCATCAGGCAGTTGCTGATGTCAGGGAGCACCTAACCAAGATATCCCCAGCCTTTGATCAGCTCTCAACAAAACATAATGAGCTGATCACCCACTACACTACCTATGTCACTGAACTCACCAACACCCAAAATGCAATGGCGGCTGAAATCACCACGCTGAAGAATGAGACTTCTGAAACAAAGACAATGGTTTACAATATCCTCTCCATTCTTCAGGCCTCTCAAGTTACTCCACCTCCTCAGTCAGCAGGTACATCCACTGAAGTTCCAGTATCTGCTGAGGGGGAGAAAATTGAACCAACTCCTGATCCTTCATCTGCATTGGTGGTTGTCCCTGAAACTTCCACAAGTCAACCCTTCCCACTGATAAAGGGAAGAGAATCATGGTGACTGACAGTTCTCCTCAAGCACAATTAGTTTAGGCATCAACCGAAAAGTGTGCAGATCCTGATGCACCTTTTGAAGTTGAATTGGATGGAGGAAGAACCTTCTTTGGGACACCAACTGAAGTGGCCGAAGTCTTGCATCAACAAGACATCAGAAGGGCCAAAGAAAAGGACAAGCAACTCAACAGGACCATTATTTTTTAGGTTGCTAAGGAGGTGATCAAGGAGTCTAAAAAGGACATCCAGGGAGATGAATTCCTCAAGCTTCAGGCTGAACTTCTTCAGGAACATAATCAGCAAGCCAAGCTAAAAGAAGAAAGGAAGAAAAGAACCTATGAGAGGTACATGTGGCATATGACAAAAACCAAGGGATAAGGCAAAATAACCGACATAACCATTACCCCCACCAAGCCCTTAAGCATAACAATACACAGAGGACCAAGAAAGTCTGAGGTTTACCAGCCATTCAAATTCTCAGACTTCGGGCTAAGGGAATGGGATATGATGATGCCAATCCTGAGGAAGAAGACACAAAGCAAGACTGCCCCATCTCTTATCAAGACCTTGAACTCCAAATATGAAGAACTCGAAAAGGTAGCAAAGAGTTTGGGTATTGATCATGAGAAGGCGCTTGCTTCTCAGGGACTGGCAATCCCTGAACCTACTCAGAAGACTAGGAGGAAAAGAAAAGAAAAGCTGTGTGTCAAGAACCTGAACAATTCATAGCTGCTCTTCACTGCAACAGGATTCCCCCTCCGGTAGTCAAGTTTGTACCTAACCGAGTCATCAAGGAGCCTGAGTACGGTATCTTCTTTGTTGATGAATTTGATCAGCCAGCATTTCAAAGAGTGAGTGACATTAATCTAGTGGAAACGACAACTCTCCTTGCGTACAAGCTAATGGCGCTTCGAGTAAAGAGTCCTGAAAATGAGGAGTTTGTCAGGCTGCTGGATAGAATGATGAATGAACGACCTGACAGGGAGGTGTTAGTGTCGAAGAAGGCGAAACTTGAACTCATGGGTTACTTTCAAGAACCCTGAGTATTATGTATTAGATTAGGACCTTTGTAATGATATAAATAAAATGATGAATGTTTTTGTTATATCAGTGTCCTTATTTACTTTCTAGTACATTCAGTATGAGCAGAAGTCATTAGCTCACTCATAACTGATCAAAACAATTAAGCATAATTTATATCCAAATAGGGGGAGATTGTTGGGTCCTTCAGTACCCAAGAGTCGTTAAAACAAGATTTGAATGCAAACTAAGCTAAGTGTAAATTAAACTGAAAACATTCTAAGTCACTGAGTGAACAGTCACTCAGTGAGTTACCTTCAAGATGATCAGGACAAGTCTAAGAAGAAAGATTCACCACACAGTGAGGCGGTACTCACTGAAGTGTTACTTGAGACAAAGAAGAAGGTAATGGATCAGTGAGCATTAGACAAGAGCTCACTGAACCCCAAGTCTCCTCAACAACAATAACTGAAGACTGAATAAAAATGACTGAAGAACCTAAAGCTTGAATAAAAGGCGGGATAATGAAGGAAGGTTTTAAGAAGATAAGAACAAGTCTTATCTGGGTCAGACAAACCATCCCTCAAGTGGCTAAAAGTCAAAGAAGTGTAAGGTCTGACACTCGAAGACTTTTTGGCGCAATCCCATTGGTTCTTGGAAATGACAACTACTGTTGTAGTTGTCAGACACGCTTCCTATTTGTTTATCTAGTTTTAATCTTCAGTACCCTTGATCTGTTTGTCTATAAATAGCAAACAGATAGAGAAAAGTGGGTTAGGTATTTTTGTGCAATTAAAGCTTAGACTTTCACAATACCCCTTTTCTCCTACAAAGAGTAACGAATCCCTGAGATAGCTCAGTGGGTCGAATTGTTACCACTTAAAGCATTGCTTAAGTTTAGATAGGAGACACCATACCTTGTCTATTCAATCCCAAGTGTTTGTTCCGCAAAACACTTGGGTAATAGATTCTTTGATTCATTTCTAATAAGAATTTAAACGTTGAAAATACTTGTTTGTTTTTATATTTACGTTTCATTAACTGTTAGAATTAATCAATACTTTGTATTAGTCATAAACACAAATAGATTAACTTTCTAGTTAACTCTAAGCGTGTTAAGGGAACAACAGAAAAACACTTCCCAAGATAGGCTTTCACCTCATGCAAACTTGGAATGTTTTTACCCATGATCAATATGTCATCAACATATAGAACTAGGAAAATAACATCACTCCCACTAGCTTTGTGGTATACACATGGCTCATCAAGATTTTGAGTAAATCCAAACCTTTTGATTTCCTCATCAAATCTTTTATTCCATTGACGTGTGATGCTTGCTTCAATCTTTGAAGCTTGCATACACGATCAGGAAATTCTGGATTCACAAACCCCTCAGGCTGCGCCATATAGATGTCTTCATCTAGGCGACCATTTAAGAAGGCAGTTTTGACATCCATCTGCCAAATCTCATAATCATAGTGTGCAGCTATGGCTATGAGAATCCTAATAGCTCTAATGTCAGCTACAGGAGAAAAGGTCTCCTCATAGTCAACACCATATGTTTGGGTGAAGCCTTTAGCCACCAAACGAGCTTTATAGGTGTGTACATTGCCATCCATGTCCGTTTTCTTCTTGAAGAGCCACTTACTCCCAACAACCTTAGCATTGGGAGGAAGGTCTACTTCAATCCAGACTTCATTGTCTCTCATGGATTGCATTTCCCCATTCATAGCAACCTGCCATTTATCCTTCTCAGGACTATTAATGGCAGCTCTATAACTAGTAGGTTCATCAAGATCCCCTAGTATAGTTTCCTCGCATTCTACGTTAAGACATAGACGCTCAGGTGCTTTCACAGTTCTTGCAGATCTGCGAATGGGAACCACTTCAACTTCAGGTGGAGGACCTAGACTTTCAGGTTCCACAGGAAGTGTGCTAGTGTTTTTAGAATGTGATGTATCTTCTTGATCATTTTCAAGATCATAAACTCTCCCACTGAATTCTTGAGATATGAGATTCTCCTCAAGGAAATCTCCATACCTAGCCACAATGACTTTATTCTCTAGTGGAAAGTAAAAGTAGTAACCCTTTGTTTCCTTAGGATATCCTACGAAGATACACTTAACAGATCTTTGTTGGAGTTTATTTGGTGAGTCACGCTTAACAAACGCCTCACAACCCCAGACCTTTAAGTAAGACAAGTTGGGAGCTTTTCCAGTCCATAATTCATATGGAGTCTTATCAACCTTCTTAGTTGGAATTCTATTTAACACGTGAACAACAGTTTCAAGGGCATAGTCCCAAAAGGATAAGGAAAGAGTTGTCAGATTAAACATAGATCGTACCATATCTAGTAGTGTACGATTTCTCCTTTCAGATACACCATTTTGTTGTGGGGTATAAGGAGATGTGAGTTGCTAGAAAATTCCACACTCAGCTAGATAATCTTTAAACTCTTGGCTTAAATATTCACCACCTCTATCGGATCGAAGAGCCTTAATCTTCTTACCGAGTTGTAATTCTACTTCACTTTTAAAAACCTTGAATGTCTCAAAGACTTCATGTTTATGTTTAAGTAAATAAACATAACCATAACGACTATAGTCATCCGTAAAGGTTAAGAAGTAGGTAGCACCGCGTTTTGACACATGTCTAAGTGGACCACACACATCAGTGTGTATTAATCCAAGTAGATCTGTAGCCCTTTCCATTTGATGTGAAAAAGGTTTCCTTGTCATCTTCCCAGATATGCAAGATTCGCATTTATCAAATGAATCATCATTGATATTTTGAAAAAGCCCATCATGTTGCAGCTTTTCCATGCGTTTCTTGCCAATATGAGCAAGACGACAGTGCCAAAGATAACACGAATCCAAGTTTGACTTGATTCTCTTATTGTTAATGCCATACACAAAATTATTTCTATTGGACACATGATTATCCATGTCAATATCAAACACACCATTTATTGGAATTGCATAAAAGTAAAAAACATTGTTTAAAGAAACCGAAATTCCATTATCAGTAAATGTGTGAACGAAACCATTATCCTTTAACAAAGAAACTGAAACAACACCTCTAATAATAGATGGTGCATAATGACAATTATTCAAAACTAGTATTAAACCCGAAGGTAAGACTAAATCGAATGTCCCTATGGCTTCAACTGCTGCACGTATGTCATTGCCCACGTACAAGTATCTTTCTCCATAGGTCAGCTTCTTCGCTCCTCTAAGCCCCTGCGATGTGTTACAAATGTGAGTACCACATCCTGTATCATATATCCAGGCATTATGCTTACGAGGAAAAGAAAATAATTCAATCATAAAAATACCTAAAGTGCTCGCGACATTCACAGCCTTCTTATTTTTATTCGCACGACACTCCTTTAGCAGCAATGGACAATTCCTCTTCCAATGTCCATGAGTGTTGCAGTGGTGGCAAGCAGGTAAATCCTTTTTGGGATGATCCTTCTTCTTAGGAGGATTCTGCTTCTGAGGCTTCTGCTGATAGGTCACAACATGTTTGCCCTTGTCAGCTTTACCTTTCCCCTTCTTGTTCGCGTGTTGCGGTTTGTTGGGCTTAGTAATCCTACCACCTTGTATTGCCATTACAGCAGGTGTAGGTGCCTTCTTTGACAATCCTTTCTCAAAGTCAATAAGCATTGCATGTAAATCACTTATTGTCTTCCCCATGCAATGCATATTGAAGTTGCGCACAAAATCACCAAACAATTACTCGTTAAGGGATCGATTGATGAGGCCAACTTGCACATCTTGCACGTAACCACATCCGAGTGCATCCAATTGGTCCAAATAACCTTTCATTTCCAATACGTGGGCACTCACGGGTTTACCAGCATCCTGCTTACACTTATGCATAGAATCAAGCAAGTCATATAACTCTGCCATAGGTGGTTTCTCAAACATACGTTTGAGCTCATTGATCATGTCCATGGGACCATAGTTCTCAAATTGCTTTTGCAATTGAGTGTCCATCCCAGATAACATAAGACAAGCCACATCATTGTGCTTCTCATAATCAATGTTATACTCTTCATGTTCTGCATTAGATGCAGTACCAGCAAGAGCTGTAGGAAGAGGCTTACTAAGATATTCAAATCTTTTGGCCATTCTAAGAACGATCCTCAAAGAACGGTACCAATCATTGAAATTCTTTGTCCCAGTCAACTTTTCTCTTTCAATCATAGACTTGAAAGCAGAACTCATGTTGTTCATGTTAGTGTTGTCGGGTTGGGCCATTTCTACAGAAAAAGTTCAAAAGTTAGTACTTTCGATAATTAATTTTTCAAGAAAATTAAACACCCGTGGTAAATAATATTTAACCATTTAATTTTCATTGAAAACTAGGATCCAAATTGACATAGTTTTCATCACATCAGCTTTGGCTGCTAGCAATGAAAGTTTTCATCACATCAGCTTTGGCTGCTAGCAATGAAAGTACTCAATAAGGTACGAGTCGAACTCAAATGCCAATCTCAATTGCAACTCCTAGAATGATGGGATTTACATATTTTGCCAACCTTAGTTGCAAATGTAAGCATGTTTTATCCCCATCTTTATGCCTTGACATAGTTTCATTACATCAGCTTTGGCTGCTAGTAATGAAAGTACTCAATTAAGTTAACCAACTTAAGAAACTGCAAATTACCATAGTTTCATCACATCAGCTTTGGCTGATAGTAATGAAAGCATGTAATTTACCCTTTGATTACCATCCCTTGATCATCACATCAGCTTTGGCTGCTAGTAATGAGGGTATCTAATCTCAGGTGTTTCCGTTTTATTGGATGACATATAACTTAAATTTTAAGGGTATTAATTTTTGATGTGTGTAATCAAAAAATATGTACAAAGATGTCATGCATTCATCTTGTATCATATGTTTCATGTAAAAAAAAACTTTTACTCTTTACTAAGCTTAAATCAACAAAGTTTTAATTGATGGCGTTGAGTAACTTACAACTTTGCCTTAAGATGCTTCGTACATGTATAATGGTTGTACTTGGTAAGTCTAATTTGACGCACAGCCGAGCGGAGAGACAGAATGGAGTCTCTTTAAGGCCACAATTTAATGCGAAACCAACCTTATACCCACTTTATAGTTTGTCAAAATTAGGTCCGCCGCTTCGACCATTATGTACAGTTGCATCAATCAATTAAAAGTTTAAGATTTTTAAAGCTTAAAAATTTATGTCGTAAATTATTAAATTGCTAGTCTCGCCTGGGAGCAAATTATTGTGCGAAGCGAACCACTATCGGCGCATAAGACTTGGCAATAAATAATTTACCACAAAAGGTTTCATAGTTATTAGGTTCATTTATTTTTTTATACAAAAAATTACCCTCTTTTTGCTTACAATTCAAGATAATTTAAACAAAAAAGATCAAGTAATTTAACAAAAAATAAACAAACACATAATAACACATATATGATCTTAACCATTAAATCATATGGCCACATGCAAACCTTTTGATAAATCCTATTAATAATCTCTATGTGAATTTTTTATGTATATAATTACTAAAGCTCCAATTGGTTTTCGAGCGCATTGTACCCAACGGACCACAGACACCAATAAATTGGCCGCGTAAGTTTTAATAATTATATACCACGTTGCACATAACCGATTCATTAATATATTTAATTAGGTCTTCCCTAATTTTAGATTTATCTAAAACATGTAGCACATAAGGTAAACCCTAATCCATGATTCCTTGCATGAAGAATCATGGATCATCTAGGAACGTAACCCCTATTATTCAAATAAACACATAAACACAACATGTCCTAATTTAGGGTTACAAAACTAATTATTTAGTTAAAAGAGGGTCGAAACCCTAACCCTAAATTCTTATTCGATTTTTATTTGTATGTTTAAAACAAACCCTAAAAATCGACTTAACATGTATATTAAAATCAAGAATTGATTTTTATTATGCGTTTAGGTAATTACAAGTACATGTTAAATTGGCTCGTGATGCCACTGTTGGAATTTAAATAGCATGACTATCATCTTAAAATCAAGAATTGATTTTTATTATGCGTTTAGGTAATTACAATTACATGTTAAATTAGCACGTGACGCCACTATTGGAATTTAAAATAGCATGACTATCATCTAAATAAATAAACACATCAAAGGGCATATAGTGGAAGAAAGATCGATTATTTAACACGTATAAATAATTACCGAATAATAAATAGTTACATACCTTTAGTTCTTCTCTTCGCTTCACTTGATCAATAAATATGATTAACGTGAAACCCCTTACCCTTTTGTTTCACAATCCAAGATGAATTACTATAGTAAGTAATTACCGAACTCTTGTACACACGTACTATAACCAATCAAGTATTGATGCTAGTGAATGAACACAAATTAACCAAAACAATTTTGTTAACTTTGAAAACAATGGATCGACTCCCACAAGGGTTGTACGATCGGTTTGGAAGAACTAGAAGAGAGAAAACACAAATTAGGGTTATAGCAATGCACAAGGTAACAAAACAAATAACCCTTGATTTGTATTTATAGGCAAACCCTAAACTTGGAGCAAAAGAAACCGAATGGGTTGGGTTTCCCCTTAGGCCGATCGGCCTTGACCCATGGATTGGGTTTCTAGAATTTTCCAAGCCTCTATTTTCACTAATAGTCCTTCCACTATTAACTTAACGGTCGTTAGTCAATTCCGTTAATTACTTAACGCCCGTTAGTTATCATTTCGTGTCCAAATAATTAATACACATAATAAATACATATATTAATTATTTACTTGATCATTCATACGTAAAGTATGCAATCCCTCAGTCCCGTGTTCGAATTTAGACATACACGATTAATATTTTTCCATTAACTCTAACAAGGAGGCAGCTACATCTTGATAGAAATGATAAGACTAGAGTAAGGGTAATTTGTAGAGGTAAAACACCAACATTTACTGATTTTGCAAAGTCACATGAAGCCAGTGGGAGTGGGGGACTGATAGGCCAAGTAAAAAAGATAATGGGCCAGATGATGGGCCAACTGATGGGCCTGTTATAGATAATAGTCAAAGTTGCCCATGGCTTTTACATGTTTCCAAAGGTCCACAAGATGAGACATGGGTTGTCAAGACATTTAAGGATACCCACAAATGCTTACAAACAAGAGATGTCAAAAAGTGTACAACTGCTTCTCCAAGGAATAAAGGCACACAACAAACTCCAAGCACACCAACACAAAGACCTTCACAAGGTATCATCATTAGAGACTCACCTTCTGCTAATACAAGAGGTTCACTAGCTGCAAAAATTTCACAAGAATCTGCAAAAGATAAAGGAAAGGGAAAAATTGTGGAGTGAAAATTTGATATTTGCTGTCTTCTTCTGTTTGTTGTCACTCTTTCATTAGGCTGGTTATGGGTAAGTGACTATTGTAGTTTGGATATAAGTAACTGTCTTCTTTTGTTTGCAGTCTCTATATACTGCATTGTCTTTGTTATGGATATTTGTTTTCTTTGTTATGGGTATTTGAAGACTGTTTGTATTGCAGTCTTCATTGTTATGGATATTTGTTGTCTTCTATGTTATGGGTATTTGCAGACTGTTTGTATTGCAGTCTCTATATACTGCATTGTCTTTGCAGACTGTTTTAGCATTTTTAACCATTTTGCATTTTGCACTGTATTTTGACCATTTTGCATTTTTCATTTTGCATTTTTAATGTTTGACCATTTTAGTCAAACACTTGTAAAATTTAACTAAACCAAAGCAAACCATTTGATTAACTTGTAACACTAATAAAATATAACCAATCAAACCATTTCATTAGCTTGAAAATTTGGAATTACAACATCCATATAGCTTCAAGGTTGGGATTACAACTAAGACCTAACAACAACATCCAAAACCTAGAATTAAAACATCATCCAAAAGCTGGAATTACAACATATGTCAATGACTAAGATAGTAGGCAACAAACAACATCCAACTGAGACCCAAAATCATCTTCAATCTTCGAACTTGGCTCACTTTTGTTGTCACTGTATCTTGAAGGTTGTTCATTCTTTGCAACAAGCCAGGAATGATCTGAACAGCTCTTCTACACATGGGTGGATCAAACCAAGAGACAAACCCACAACTTGGCTACATTTATAAATTAGGTCACAAAAAAAAAAAAAAAAAAAAAAAAAAAAAAAAAAAAAAAAAAAACTTACAAGATAACAAAAAATCAATACTTACTATGTTAGAACAACTGTTGAATCTCCTTCCTTGATTCCTTGGTGACCATGATGTTACAACCCTCAAAGGGGAAAAATGACAAACGGGGCATTCATCCATGACCTTGAGAAGATGGGTGTGTTAATGTGTTCGACTGTTTGTGTGTGTGTTAGTGTTATTAGGGATTTTGACTATCATAGTCAATCCCCTAAATAAGAGGTCAAGTGGTAAAGGAGGGAAAGAAAGGGTTTACAGGAAATGACAAAAATAGCCCTCACGTGATTGTCACGTGTGTGGACTTAACGGAATATTTAACGCAGTTACCAAAATTGGCTTGGATCCATAATAAAAGTAAACCACAATGACTAAACCCGACGAAAAAAAAATTGAGTAACCAAATATGCAAGACCCGGCAAACCACATTAACTATTGATGTAATTAACTCTATTTTTAATTTAAAGTTGTACATTTAGCCCTTCCACAAATCTTTCTTTCTTGGTAGGTGTTGACCAATAGTTATACCTAAGTTGGAAAGTAAAATTACAGGCGAGGGAGGAAGGAAGGAGACCATTGATTTTTCATGGATCCAAACAATGTGGAGGAGAGACCACTTAGAAAGATTTCAGAAGCATTTAACAACATCGCCAATTCAATCAATTCACAACAACAAGATAAAGAAGTTGAGTTAGAATTAGCCCCTTTCTCTCACGCCTGTTCTCTTGTTTCCCCTCTTATTCGATGCCTCGGTATCGCCTTCAAGTTCGCTGAAATGGACTATGTTGCCAAGGTATACTATTCATTTTCCATTTGTTTTTTGGTGGGTTTTGAATTTGATTGATTGATGGGTTTTTGTTAATGATTAGGTGAATGATCTTTGTGAGACGTCAAAGTCGATATCTACGTTACAAGTTATGATGGAGAAAGATATTGCTGATGATTGTGTCAGGAAGGCTGGTAGTCATACTAGGAATCTTTTGAGGGTTAAACGCGGTTTGGATATGGTTCGGGTCTTGTTTCATCACATTCTAGCTTCTCAGTAAGTTTTAGAACCAGAATTACAGGCTCTTTAATTCAAAAATAATTATCACAATCGTTTAATAATTAGGTTTCGAAAACAAGATAAATCGTCAACATTGTAGGAGAGTTGAAAAAATGATATGAGCAAAATAGAAGCGTGTCTTACCAAATGGAAGCAAACTTGAAAACTGTGTTTTCTTCATTTGTAAAAGCATTTGGAAGGCCAAAAACAGCTACACTACTTTGTGGCAGAGATGATCATTATAACGAGTCCTTGAAAAATGCGGGTGTCTTACCAACTAAGCCAACAGATACTCATGCTACTTGTTGCTTAACTATTGTATTTTCCAGTTATTGTAACTCCCGCCTCTGCTTGAACCTTGGGTGTAGTCATAGTATGTTGGTATGTTGGTCAAAGGAGAAATAAACAAAAACAAACATTTGATAAACTTGTAAATAGCCCAAAGATGTAGAAAAATACTTTGTGGTACAATTTTTTAATCTTGTATTTGCTGTTATGCATCATTAAGCACATCAACAGTCAGTACTGATACTATTAACTACGATGTCTTGAATTCTAAATGAAGTGGTGTATCATCTTGCGGCTATGCAGGATCAGGCAGCCGGCTAATCATCTGATTCAAGAGTTCTAATCTCGTCCGTTTTTGTGTATGTGGTTCTAGATTAGTATCTACTATGTAGTTAGTGACAGCATGTCTATTAAGCTAGTCCTGTTGATTGTGCTGGGAAATAGCCATTTGATTTTCTATCTTTCTCAATTAGTTCACACATCTCCTATCTTTCTCAATTAGATAAGAATCATATTCCTGATAAATGGTAACAAGTTTTTGATAGTAATTAGATAAGTGAAAATGCTCACTTTGCTGTTATATACTCCCTGACCATGACAATGATCTAGTTAATCTAAGTAAGACCTGATCGAAAGTGTATTTGGCTTGATTACAAGGGTTCTTAACACTCTGTTCTCGAGTTTTTTTTAAAGGAATGGAAGGGGATGGGAAGGGAAATAAAAAATATTTGTGTTCTTAAGTTTTTTTAAGAAGGTTAAGTAGGGGACGGGAAGGGGGGAGGGAGGGAAGTTATGGGCTTTTTTGTATAGATTTGTTCCTTCCAATATTGGGGGGATTAGGAAGGGAAGTGGGTTACTAGCATTATGGGTTTGTGTAAAATTACAATTATATCCTTATTTATTCATCCATGTTCCATGTGTTTGACCTCGTTTTCACAACTGAAACTTGATTTACGAATAAACATGGATAGTATGCAGATAAACTTAATTACATGCTCCTTTCAATCGTATATACTTTCAACTGCTGACATTGATACAAGTGCTTTCATTGTGATTTTGTGATTATATATATATATATACTTTTCCTTTTAAAAAAAATAAAAATGTATTGTGGTTTTAGTTGTTTAACACCAAGTCACTTGGGTACAATTCCATTTTTACTTGAATTTGTAGCCATGTGACGTTCATGTTGTTACAAGCGTGTATCTCAGATTCAAATATCCTTTTGTAGTTAAATCATATATTCTGATTAGGTAAATGGCTATAGCATATATTATATGGATATATGCGCATTTACATACTTGAAGCTTAAGAATTACATGCGACTATTGTTTCTATAATTTTAAACTATACTGTAAAACTAATATTCAGTACCTTTGAATACTTATATCGTTGCCTTGTTTAAATAGTTTCAAGGGTATATTAGTAATTTTGTTAGCTTCCATGTCCTTTCCTTTCTACTTAAAAATACAAACTTAAAAACATAAATTGCAACAACCACTTTCTTCACAATATCATCCCTTACTTTGCCCTTCCCATCCCATCCCCTTCCATTCTCTAAAATTTAGACTCGAGAACAGAGCGTAAAGTAAATTCTTGTTATACACTAAAGAACACAACTTTACCACACCTAAACAACTAATAATAAAACTATGATATCACTTTATCAATAAACTAAACAATATAATATGAAGAACAAGATAAGATGGACACGTATCAGTATGCAAGATAGGATGAGAAGATGCGAACAGTAAAGAAGAATAAGATTGAATAATAAAGAAAGAAAGATGAGAAGATGCGGCGCAATATAGAGAAAATGGGAACCGTGTGATATTAGCTTGGAGAACAAGAAAGATAAGAATACAATGACTAACACACACACTCCCACCTTACCCTCTCTATTGCACACTTACAAATGTGGTGGGAGTGTAGTATTTATAGGTAATGAGTGTTGCCCTAAAGGCTTTCCTTTGGGCTTGGTGGGCTTGTGTTGGACTTGGGCTTATACAATACACTTGAACAATATGAAACAAAGTCCAACACAAGCCTTCTAAACACTATTCTATTTTCTTTAGATCGACACACCGACCAAACATACATAAAAGATAAATGACCATCACTTCATAAAAATATAAATCCTAACAATCTCCCCCTAAGGGATGGTCATTTCAATGATGCTCTGGTGAATGGTCTTTCGTCTTCAGTGTCTTGATCTTGGTGTGTCGATGTAGAATAGTCTTCATTCTTCGTTCCTTCATGCAATCGTGATCTTCAAAGTCATCGTCTTTCAATCGTTCTTGCCTTGATCAAAATCTTCTCGAGATGATGCGTCGTGTCCTCCAACATACTCATACATCTTGGATTGTATACTTATGATAACAATCTCCCCATGCTAACAATCTCCCCATAATCTTTCATCATTTGACATATGAACTTGTTCTTGACATCTTGATTAGCTTCTTGACTTAGTTGTTACACTTTGTCTTTAACTTGATCTCTTTGTCTTGAACTTTTACACTTGAGCTTTTATGAGGGATGTTCTTCATAAGTATGAGTATGCTGAGGTGAAGATGTTTGATGTATCTGATGATGGTTGATGGATGTTTATAGGTAGCTGCATAAAACTGTTAGTAATAATCATCCAGCGCTTACGGGTTAGGACTTCGAGATCGTCAACAGCATAGTGTGAAGACTTTCTCTAATCTCCCCCAGGCCGTTTTGAACCGGATACCCCCGAGAGGGCTTACACGGACACACCGAAGTGCACCCACGATTCAGTGAGTCGCTGGAGATCACCCCACGACTGTAGACCGTTTGAAGCACGTAACCATCATGATAAAACTGGCAAGATCCTTAGATCTCATTAAGACTCATGTACACCATGTGTCCTTATTGGTGAACACAGGTGAATTATCTGGAAAGTGTATCCTAAGAGATCTTTTGATGAATCTCATGGCTCTAGACTCCATAATGTGCGTTTTAGTTTTAGTAGACGGAGGCATGGAGCAGAGTGCCACCTTTTTCAATATCAACACATCTCGGAGTGAGAGGCCGATAGATTATGTAGTGTTCTCCGTGAGAAATGAAACAAATATCTTTTGAGAGATATCTGAGTGGCTAGGAGGGGTGGTGCAGCGCGTCACTGGGTCCATGACGTCTTGTCTTCAATATCAGTATCACCTTAGTGAATACCGATAGCAGATGTATTGACCCGGTTTCTGCCCTAAGTTTTCATGGAGGGCTATTTCTTTTCACCCTTTCATCAAACTTTTCTTTTTAATTCTTCAACCCTTTCTTTCCCTTTCTCATTTACTCCTTTTTTTCAATCTTTCCTAAGGACTTCTAATTCTAATCTATTGGAATTGTCCTTAGGTAGATCCCTCCGGCTCTGGCGGATCATTGGACATTACCTAACCATAATCACCTTATTACTCCATGATTATCCTAGATTTGTTGATCACTTGCCATAAAACCTTTTTGTGAAAATCTCTCAAAGTGTTTATGAATAAACACATTTTTGTTAACACCTTGAGAGTTTTACATTTTCTGAAATACTCCCCCTTCACATGTGCTTATGAGATTTAAGAAAGAGTTGCACGTGTTGGGTAGAGTTCGCACATTTTGAATTTATCGATTTTCATTAAATATGACCATTGCGAGACACGCTTACATCACTAGTTGGACTAGCTTGAAATTATTACCCGTCCCGGTCATATTTAATGATCATCTCTTAAATTGGTACATTCTACTCAGACAAGTCCTTTGCGAGACACGTTTACATCACTGGAGAACCAGCTTGAAATTATTACCCGTCCCGGACAAGTCTTTTCGATTACGGACATTTAAATTTCGTCAATTCGAGGGTTCATGCTGAGTCTGTCTGGTGAGCATACTTTGAGATTCCACGAACTTTGATCACATTTTAATCACGTTCTCTCCCCCTCAAAAATAGCATGTATTGATATTTTTTATATCAATTTGATTAAAATGAAACTTTTTGGAGAGAGACGGATTTTTAGCATGAAATTGGAACATTTTGCATTTTAAATTTTATACTCCCCCTTAAATAAAGCATATTCTTTAAACATTTGAGTTTAAAAATCATTTAAGGGTATAGAGGGAGTTTGCACATTTGAAGAATCTTGAGCACAGAATTTGGAGAAAGATTTTGAAAAATATTTTTGAAAAATCTTGATCATGTGCTCAAGGATTCTTTGATTTTGTTTGCCATTAACAATGCGAGTCCTGATCAGATATAATCAGAAGTCATCAATGTAGCGCGGGTTTCGTACTGAAATGCACGAAAGCCGTTGTGATTTTTAGGATAAGTGCTCGAAAAAATATTTAAAACATTTGATTTTGAATGAGCACTTTCCTTTCTTTGAAGAACGGGTCCTGAACTGATGTGTCCAGAAGCCATTATGAAGAAATTTTGAGAAACGACATGTTTTGAAAACATTTAACTGAACTCTCGCTCAAGCATCTGTACATGCCCGTATCATTGTTGAATGACATTTCTAGGTACGTACAGAATATCGATTATACGAGAGACATGTCGGAGAAGAATATTTTTGGATTTTATATTTTATATTGTTTTTGTATTTTTGAAAGTTTTCTATTTTTATATTTTGTTTTTGTTGGTTTTTCAAATTTTGTATTTTGTTTTCTTCTTTTTTTTTTTTTCAAAAAATGATATTTACAAAGAAAAATTAAGAATGAACAAGTAAAAGTGGAGATAAGAGTGGAATAAGACAAGGATTTCCAGATGCGATGTTGGCATAAAGTTCTTCTTTTCCACATTGGGCATATGAACCTTCTGCACTTTCATAAGTACCTGCATCCACAGAATCCACAAACGAAGAATATGCACAAATAATAGTGTTAGAAGTACATGAATCATCACATTGAGGGTGTCCACTATTAACGGTTGTAGTGGTGTCTACTTCTTTATCCTGATGATTTTCACTATTACTTGTTGTGGTGCAACTATCAAGAATCTTTCCTGTGGGAATCCATCTAAGACCAACTGTTTTAAAGACTTTTCCCGTAGGAATCCACCTAAGGCAAGATCTAGGAGTTGTTTTCTTTTCAGATGCAGCGGAAGTCTCATTTTTAGAAAAACTACGTCCTGTAGAGATCCACCGAGTAGGTTTTTTAGCCTTTTGCTTCTTATCAACGGGTTTGTTGCTATTTGTCTTAGTGGATTGCGTCTTAGCATGTGAATTTGCTTTCTTGATATATTGTGCAACACATGAATCATGATTAGCTGAAAAGACACATTTTTGACATGTAGGACAGACAAATTCAACATTCTTGTTCAAAACAGCAACCTTAACTTTGTCACTACAGTCATTTGGAGCTTGTTTCCTGTTCGAAGAGGAATTCTTAGTGTTGCATTCTACGTGTTTAACATTTTCTTTTTCGCAACTACTCTTGGATGCAGGCCAATCCCTAGTCTTTTGTTGAGAGTTCCTAGGTAATGGTTTACTACTACTAGCAGTGCCTTGTAATGTTGTAGAATTCATCACCGTAGACGGTGTTCCTAAAATTCCATCTTTTCGAATCTGTGCCTTTTTCCTAGCTTTTTCTAGATAGGAATTGTGGACCATGTTGTTTGAACCAACAGATTCTTTAACAGTATTTGTGGTCACATTTGGTGAGCTATTCCTGGGGGCACACACATTAGGATTCAACTTGTTGTCCTTTGAATTTGTAGTAGCATTCCTAGACTCTTTTGGATTATCTTTTGCACTTTTGTCTATCGCCCTATATGTTTGAGATGTAGAGGCAGACGCAGTAGTAGGACTAATCCTAGAAAGATCAGGTGCTATCACATTTGAGTTTTGGACAACATCCTTTCTCGTTTTCCTTAGGCAAAGGTGTGGAAATGGACATTTTTGGTCTAGCAGACTTATTTTCCTCACCCTTTCCTTTTTGACTATCAAGCTGAGACTTCAAAAGATCAATTTGTTCTTGCATGTTTTTGTAAGAACGCTCATACGACAATTTGTCATACTTGCATTCTTCTTTTTTCTGATCAAGTTGTTTAAAATATGTTACATTTTGTTTTTCAAGCTTAATAAGCGCCTTTTCATATTTTGAAACAATTTCGGAAGTCTCAGCTCGAATTCTTTCATCATCTTCAACAGAATACATTTGATAAATAATGGACATAATATCAGTTGAAAGAGCTTTTTCAGAAAGTGCGTCATTTTGTTTTTCCAAAACTTTATTTTTTCAATGTTTTCATTAGCTTCAAGTACTAAGGATGTGTGGTCCTTGACAAATTCAGTTACTTCTTTGATAATTGCGTTCTCAACATGAATTGCTCTTGCATGTATGCCAGATACAATGGGAGTAATCTCTGCTTCGAACATCTTTTTCTGTTCAGTTTGAAAACTTGAAAACCAATCGTTGATTTTAGTATTAGTTTTGGTTGCCACAACATCTTGAAGCATTTCAACTCTCCTTTTAAGATCAGCCAAAAATATTCTAGCTTCACTTGTGGAAGTGTCGTTAGAATACATTTGTTTGATGTTAGAAAGATGTTTTGAAACAATTTTTAATTTTGAGGCAGCCACTGGTTTTTTGAAAAACAAAGGTGACTCCTTTTTAACAAGATGAACACCAGCAAGTTTGTTTGCTTCATTATAATCAATTGGTTTGATTTCTCTATTCAATTGCCTCATTTTGTTTCGACTCTCTTTCGTAAGCTCAATCGTTTCATACGAATCATAACAAGTAGGTGGATCATGCACATCATTTATAAGATTACCATTAAATAGCACATTCTGTTTTTGCTGAGCTTTCTTGAGATAGCAAGGATTTTCACAACCGAGAGCCATTTTTTTCCTTGTGTGTAAAATCGGGTTTTGATCGTTAATTATCATGTTAAGCGTTTGTGTAGAATGACCCGTTTTTACAAGCAATTCTTCCAACTTTTTAATAGTTTCCTGTTTGTCAAGTACTTCATCAAGAAGTTCATCTTCTCGTTTTGAAAACTTTGAATGCAACTCTTTCTTTTCTTTTTCAAGATCAGAACAAGTTGATTTTTGTTTTGAAAGTTGGTTGGTTAACTCAGAAATTTCCTTGTTTAAAGATTTAATTTTCATGTTCAAATTGACATCAAGAGTGTCAAATTTGATTTGCAATTGTTTTTCTCTTAAAACAGAATCTCTGTAACCAGTTTCAAGTTCTGACTGTCGTTTGTGGTTAAATTCAAAAGCTTTTTCGTTCACCTTGTATCTCTCAAGCTCAGTGGTCAATTTCAGATTCGCGGTCTGAAGATCGCTATTGACCTTTTTCACCTTTTCAATCTCAATGCGACAGTTATTCAGTAATGATTCAAATAAAGCACGGGTTTCCTCATCATTAGCTTCATTTTGTGCAACTTGAACTTCATTAGGATTCATATCTGGAGATGACAAATTAATATTGCTACAACTTGGTGAGTCCATATATGTATCATAAGTAGGTACGAGAGGCACAAAATGTGGTTTTTGATGAGCAAACGGATTAACCTCATTACTTGGAGTTGATGTCTCATGGAGTGGTTCTGTGTCATAGGTAGGAGGAGTGTCAGAATCACTGCACGATGTTGTTGCTTGCTGAATATCCATAACGTCAGAGGTTCCACTAATTTCTGTAGAATTATCATTAAGTATTGTTGTAACCATGAAGTTGTATTCCTCATCAGTCAAGGGTATGCCCGAGTCATCCTTTTTGGCTAGCATCAACATGTACTGGAGCTTTTCTACCTTATCCATTGCATTGACATTTCCAGCTCTACCTATCTCACTCCTTTGGGTTGCAGAAGAAGTCATGAAACAATAATTCTCATTTTGATTGACCCCGATCTGATTCACAATCTGACCCCTCTGATTTCCATCATACTGCCCTGCATTTTGCATTTGAATACCCGTAGCATTTTCAGTTGCATCTGACTTAGACTCAAGCAATGCTTCAGCACTTTGATCTATTTCTGACCATCGTTTGCAATGTGCAGCAAATGTGATTGGAAATCTCAAGTCAAGTGATTGTAGATGCTCTGGAAGCTCATATTCTTCATCATCTTGTTCATTATCAGTCGATAGCTTCTCACTCTCATACCATGTTTCCTCAGATTCAGTCTCAGTTATCTCAGTCTGAGGATATGTGGCAAAGAATTGAATGAGAGGATCCATATCAATTGATGAAATGAGATTGGTGAGAAATGACATTGTTGGTATGATAAAGTTGATTGAGTTGATTCAGGATCGTTGCAAAGAAATAGGTGTTGTGATTGTTGAAAGTGAAGCTTGGTTGTTTGTTGTGAAGCCTTGGTTGTTTGTTGATGAACGTTGAAGTTACAATTTAGATAAACGAGACAAATTAAATAAAGTTACTAAATTTGACTAGACTATAATTTAGACAAAATCAAAAGTTTACAATTTCGACAAAAGTTATGTAAATTATAATTTAGATAAAATTTCAATTTCTATAGAAATTTCAATTTGACCAAAATTTATACAAATGATGGTAAAATTTCAATTTAGATAGAAATATCTAATTTATATAAATTGATAATTTATATAAAACGATCTAACACTCTTATACAAGAGAGTAGATATCCGAATGTCGAAGTATTTTCTACACTTATACAAGCGCAAAAATACCGAGTTCACTTTTGATGTTGAAGAAATCCCGATCGTAGCAAATTTATAAAAGTTATTTAAGTTGAACAATGTTTATGTAAAGTGCAAGGGTTAAATCTGCCAAATCCGGAAGTTCACAAAATCTGCTGCGAAGTCGAGGGGCTGATTCTGTCAATTTCTGAAACTTTCAGTCTGTCCGAGAAGTAATCGCGATAAGCCTTTGTTGTCCGAGATCCAATAGCGATAAAGATATCGGATGAACTTGAACTTGAACTTGAATTGCGATAAGATGCTAACTGCGATAAAGTCGAGAAGGTCCAACTGCGATAAGAAGCTCAGTACCAATTGCGATAGATCTGGTGATGCTGATTTGCGATAAAAGGCAAAGTTCCAAATGCGATAAACCCTTACTTATCGCGATTTGATTTGCGATAAAACCCTAAGTTATCGCGATTGGGACAATTATCTACTTTCTTATACAAGAAAGTGGATTTTTCACGTGAAGATTTGCTGGGAAGCTCGGACTCGGCTAACATCCCCGGCGTACCGGTGTTAACCCGGTGCGACGCGGGTACCGGTGCGGAATCCGGACGGGACGCGGGGAGGAGAAAGTGGACGCGGCTGTTCGTCGGCCTACAAGACTCGTCACAGAAAAAGAACACTTCAAGATCTCAGATTTATCAACTTGTTAACCAAATCTTTCAAGATTTTACATGTTTGATTCAAAAACCCATCATAGATCCGAAACAAAAAAGACAACAAGACCTCAAAATTTTCTTTCGTGTTTCACAAGATTTGTCGACCTAAACAGATCTTAATCACACGAAAAGAAAAAAAACATCATCGATCTGTTTCAAGCCTATCATTTATATCCGAAATTAAAGAATGACTAATAACAAATCTGTTATAATCAATCTTTGTTTCGTTGGATGAAAAACAAAACGAAAATCACATTACCCGAGACCCTTAAAGGATCTTGAAGCCTTGATAGAGTCATAGGATCTTGAAGCCTTGCTTCAATTAAATTTAAAACAAGTGTCTTGGGTATGTTTGTTGCTCGATTACACCAAGAGAAATATAGGGACTCGATGGAGTTATCAAGATGAAATGATAACTTACTTTTTTTTTTGGTGACTGCAAATACAGGTGAAGAAAAGAGGATGGGGGCGTGAGTTTTGGAGTGAGGAGATTAGGGTTGGAAATATAGAGTCATTTATATATCCTTGAAATTAGGTTTATTGGGTTTAATAAAGTTGGGCTGGTTCACAAAATAAAGTTGGGCTTGTGTTTTTGGACTTTCAATTTTTTTTTTATAACATATAATTATAAATTATAATACCCCGTGTCCCCGAGTCCATATTCAAAATTTGGACTCTTTCAAAACGAGTCCACGGATCCTTGAAATCATATCTTGAAAGGTCCGACCCTTGGACACGTACCCGAGTCCGACACCCGTACCCGAGTCCGAGCATCCTAGAAGATTTGAAGCCCTTATTTTATCAGTTTCTTATACAAGAAATGATAAAACCAATCCGAAGCAGTGTAGAGTCGAACCTTGGACCTTTGAAGAAGCACTTATCACCCACGAGCACAACTTTTTGTTAAATACCTACGTTAAACTCCAACCTTTGTAGCACCTTTTTTTTCTTCGATCAAAATATCAACCACAGACGCTCAAAATTTTTAATACCAAATCTCACAACTTTTGTGGAGATAAAAAATACCAAAAAACTCTCTAGTTCCACTTAAAATACTCAAAAGCCACAACCTTTTCCTTAATGACTCACGTAAAAGACAAAAGCTACAACCTTTTTATGATTTAAGCTCTCGTAGAAATCAAACAATACTAAAAAAGACGCAACTTTGCTCTTTTTTTTTATTTTTTTTAACGCAACTCTTTGATTAAAAAAAAAAAAAAAAAAAAAAAAAAAAAAAAAAAAAAAAAAAAAACACACACAAACAAACAAACACAACTATGAACCTAAATCTTTGTTTGGCGGATGATACCACTTGTTATAACTAAAGATACTAACTTTATCAACCCACTTAATATAATATATAAGAGACAAGACTTAATAGAAAGATATAGGACCAGACTATGATGTCACTTTATCAATCACTAAATAATAATATTCGACAACAAGAAATAGAATGGGACCAGTAGATGTATTGATGATATAGTGAATATATTAATACGAAGGATAAGACTAGAAGAATAAGAAATAATAAAGAAGATTGAGAAGAGGCGGCGGCACAGTAGAGAAATAAATAGAAAGATGGAACGTGTGGTATTAGCTTGGAGGAAAAGAAAGAGATACAAGACACACAATACACACTCCCACCTTACCCTCTCTATTGCACACATCTAAATGTGGTGGGAGTGTAGTATTTACAGGTAAAGAGTGTTGCCCTAAATGCTTTCCTTTGGGCTTGGTGGACTTGTGTTGGATTTGGGCTTATACAATACACTTGAACAATATGAAACAAAGTCCAACACAAGCCTTCTAAACACTATTCTATTTTCTTTAGATCGACACACCGACCAAACATACATAAAAGATAAATGAACAATTCTAATAACCATCACCCATAGGGTCAACCCATATAAAACTTAAAGTTTACTTTTTTTTGAGGAAAAGCTGAGAAATCATGAGAAGAAGGCCTAAAGAAGGATCCATCGAAAGAAAATCCAGGATAGAAATGCAGGGCTAAATAGAATAAGCTAACAAACAAAAGTCAAACACCAGGAAAGCCAAACATCAAAACTAAAGACGAACGGCTACAAAACCCGAGCAGCCAGGGCTTGAAATCCAATAGCTCCTCACAAGAGCGGACAACAAAATGTTTACTGCTTCTCCTTATTGCAGGACTTCAATTACATGTAAAGAAAGTAGACACTAATAGCTCATAGTTGTTTATGTGATGCAACAAATGTTGCTCAGATAATTTTCTGAGTGTGTATTAGAACTGAGACTACGGTGTGGATTAACAATAATAGAAAGGATCCTTCCTTTGACACAGTTATGTATAAGGGGAACAGAAAGCCCATTACGCAGATTTGTTTAGTATGTGTATTTGTTAGAGATAAACATGATAACAGATCTTGTGTTAGGTAAATGAAGATTATGTGGTTCCAAATACGTTGATATATGTGTTATGACTGATTTGTGTGTCTTTGCTTTCTTCGACAGGGACAATTCTTTAAAGAATCCAGCAATAGCATCAAAAGCTTATGGGCAAGTACTCTTTCCATATCATGGATGGGCTATACGGAAAGCTGTTGCTGCTGGAATGTACGCCCTTCCCACAAAGGCACAACTGCTTCAAAAGCTTAATGAAGATGGTAAGTTTTTTGCTTTAAATGACATCATGCTTTTCTTTGAAGTTTATCTGCTTGATGCAAAATGCAAACTTGCAAAGTTGTATAAAATATTAAAATTTGTAATCTGAAGTCAATGATTAGAGAACTAATAGGGAAGCGACATAGGGAACTTTTAGAAGAAGAAAGTCTATGATGTAAGCACAGGCGATTAATGAGATACTCCGTATGATGTTGTGTTAGGGTTACAGAAAGCGTGATAGCAGAATTACATGCCATGCTATATGTGATTACACCAAGACAGTGTGTTGGTTATTCTTGTTAGTGTGATTATGAATGAATGTGACAAGGACAAACAAAAAGAGACTGGTGTATGCCTTTTGTGAATCATATCATGGCGATCTTCAAAAATAGACAATTAATTCATAGTTGGAGGCGTGAACAACCATTTAATCAAAATGATTTAGGTGGCATTTAGGATACAGTCACGCGTCATTTTATAGGTTTGATAGCAAGGTTGAATTAAATTGGGGATCAAGTTTTGAACTTGTCTTCTTTTGTAGCAATGTAAACCTCAAGTTTGTGGAAATCTTTTTTTATTTTAAAACCATGCCCTTAAAACCAAACACACACTAGTGTTCCCATAATCTTTCCATTACCATTCCCTCATTCCCAGACCCCAAGGGGCGAGCCACATTGCTCTTAGAGAGCGGTCATGTGATCCCACTCAATGTTTGACTAATACTATATTTTTAACTAATGGAACTTCACTATTACTCATTAATCTACTATATTGGCCCCACTGAGATATCATACTGTCCCGGTTATTACAACTTAAGATTAAGAGGAACATTATTGTCGTGTGGGTTCTGTTACCTCCACTAAAGTGAAAATTCGAAATCCAAATTTGATTTGAATAAACAACTAAGTTGTGGGTTTTATTATACATCTTTTCTCGACCAAACCTTTTCTAAATCAAATATGGCGTTGTCTTTGTAGTTTATGCGGCAACGGTTTCCTTTTAGTTTATAGTTTGCAACTCGTGTTGGATCTGCTTTATGAATATAGTATGCAATGATTTCCTTTGAATATGTGTTGCTATTCAAAGGTAAAGTAAGGTTGAAAGAAATTGTTTCGTTTGCATAAAAAGTAGATGATCACAGGTTTAATTAGATACCCCTAAAGAGACTTTGAATTATGATATTTTTAATTTGTTTTGTTCATGAAATTTGAAAATAATAAACCCATCACAGCTTTGTTGCAACAAACCCCTAAAGATTTATATTGTAGTATAAGTAATGAGGTCTCTACGTAACATTTCGATCTATGACATCTTACCGATGACAGTTATGAGTCTTACAATGCAAATTATGATGACCCTGCTGGTAAAGTTTTCTGCCTCCGACCCTGCACACACCATTCCTAACATCTTAGATTAAGGGAGACATGTGGATGTACGATTACAATGAGTCAGCATTTGAATGTAAAATCAGCAATTATACAAACTGTCCGCCAACCTGCCTATTTTGCCAACTCTAAAATCAGCAATTATACAAAATGTTGGGTGAATGTAATGCCATACAATGAGTCAATGACGTATAAAGCAATATTCACGATGGACGGGAGAATAATTAAGATTTGTAGCTGAGGGAACATTATTTAGATGGTTTGGTCACTGTAGCATTTGAATGAACCTGTTACATGGTCAACATTATTTAGTGAAAATATTCCAACAAGTGAAGCAACCTGTTACAGAAGGGTCTCCTCTAGCCCTATAAAATTTTACATCATTATAATGTAAAAGCAAGTCTATTCCCTTTTTAATAGTGTGGCCTACAATAACTTTGTTGATGAATGGTGATTGAAGAATGCTATTTGATTGGCTTTTTACAATCAAGCTGCGATTGATAAGTTTTTTTCTTGGAAGCATGTTGATATACGCATACAGCCATGTCTATCTTAGAATTATCATTGTTTGTTTTATCATGGTTATTGACTGCTCCTGCTATTTGTTACAGAAGTATCTGCAAGGACTGAGATGCAAAATTACGTTACGGCATGCACTATTATTGTTATGTACATTGACAAGCTTTTTCAGTCAAGAGAACTGGGCACTGACTGGTGAATTATTTTTTACTCCAAAGTTAACTTACTTATCCCTATCCTAAAGCCATGTTTTGTATCATTACTGTGTTTCTTACTCTGATGTTAATCTGTTATAACTTCAATACATATTTTTCTTGATATTGTTTCTATTGCGTACAAGGATTCATCGATATTTAGGCTTCTACTATGTATATGGAAAAACACAGAGTTGTCCGAAATTGACATCCGATTACTACATTACAACTCATTCTTCTTAGTAAATTACCTATGGTTCTCATTAGGGCATCCATAATGAGAAGATTGGGAAAAGTTCCATAAATTATGAAATGGTTTATGGATTGACCAACCATAGGCGATCCCCCTGGTAAATGTGGTTTGTATATTTTGACGATATTTATTTCTTTTACCCATTTAACTATTTCTATATTTAGTTAATTTATTTGGCGTGTTTAAGATAGAGCACATCGTAAAGTTGACCCAATCACAGGTGTATGGGTAACAAATCGATTCACATAGTTAGAAACCTGTAATCCATATTTTACGCTGTGGTACCAGTTCTAATATCTAAACTGTTACTAAATGGGAACAAGACCGTTGTCAACTCAAACTATTTATAAAGGTGTTGTCGAGTCACATAGAAAAAGCAGTATATAAAAACTAAATTACAATGGAATGCTTTGAGATATAGGAAAATTATTTTGACTGAATAAGAATACAAAAAGTGAACTAAAGTCTAGAAGAATGAGCGTTTACACTTCACAACTATAGAATGATATGGTTTGTAGGATTGCATATTTTTAGCTTTTACGTGATTTCACGTGCTTTTGGATTATGAAGTCAGAAATACATATCATGTGCTTTTAGAGTATGAAGTCACACATACGATCCCACGGGTAATTATTGACGGTGTAAATGATTGCTTGTCACCCGTGGGTACCATGCTCGCGGGTAGAGATGGCAATAAATTGTATTGATCTGGTGATGTTGTATCCATACCTGTATCCGTTTAAATTTTCTTCATCTATATCCATATCCACGTTCATTTAACTTTAAATATTCATCCATATCCATATCCGATGGATGAAACGGGTAAATGGATATCCATTTCGTATCAAACAAAACGTATTCATATCGTTTTGTTACATAAACGCATACAATGCTACACTAAATTGCCGTAAATGATATTTATTTATCATAATTTGATGTTAATTTGTGCATTATGAGTTAAGTTTTAACTTTTTAAGAGCTGTCTTTATATGAAAAGTTATTGAAATTCAACTAAGTTCGGAAAAGTATTGTATAACTTCTGTAAACTTTTATGTGATGAAAGTTATATTAGCAATTAAAATGTCAAGTTAAGAAAACAAGATCTAAAACGTATTTAGTAGTTACGAATTAAAAAAATATGAGTATATATTTCGGGTGATAAATAGGTAATTCATGTATGAAAAATGTTCATCCATGTCCGATCCGCAAATAATTGTTCATATCCATATCAATATCCGTTAATGACCAATTTTGCTCATCCATATCCTTCTTCGATGGATTGGATTGGATGGATATCCAGTTTTGCATCCCTAAAACTAGTTGCATAATTGTTAGTCTTTCCGTATAAAATTATTTGTCCAAAATTCTTTTTTAAATTGCGACAAACTAACTCTTCACTACTAAAAATAGATAAGGATATTTGATTTAATTAAATATATTACCTCTACTAGAAATTATTATTAAAACTTTTAAAATTTTAATTTAGATTAAAACTTTCATCGTTAAAAAAAGTTTAGAAAGAAAAAACAATAACAAGCTAATAACCACTCCGATTCTTATAAATGTATATTTTCGGGTGTGAAAACAATTATTTGTGGACGAAGAAGATCTTTTAAGTAAAAAGAACTGCATTTCATGAATATACCAATTCAAAAATAATGTTTGTCACATTTGAAGAACAATACTGTACACCAACGTTTAAAAAATTGGTTTTTTAATTGATCCGGTCGAGTTACTGCTTCACGATTCAACTGTTTTAACCAATTTTGTTTCTCAAACGGACTTCCGATGAACTAATCGGTTCATGGTTCAATCAGTCGAATCAATCTGTGTTTTAAAACATTACTTTACACATTCAACATAACTACTTTAAAAAACAAAACCGATTGAACTCAACTTTCAGCGAGATGTAAACATGGTGATCACTGATCATCATGAGCTTGAAATACATACTGGATCAATTAAATAAAAAGATAAAAAGGTTAACAATAGTATTTAAGCTTCTTGAACTTTTCTATGTCAAACTATAAGCAAATTACATTTTTTTCTCGTCCAAACACAATGATGACATTGTGAAAAAAAAAAACCTATAAGAGCCCCTTTTAATATAATAATACATATAAAATGAGGTTCCAAATACATGCAAGTATTAATAAGCTTTTACATGTATGAGACATGCTTACATTTATTTGTTTTCTCATTTTGTGATACAATGAATTGTGGTTTAATGAACCTGATGATTCGTACATGGTTCGCAATGTGAAATGGCTTTTTGACCGAAACTAAATTATAGCTTCTATATCTTTAAAGAAAGATTTTATTATGATTTTGAGATAGTATATAAAGTTCAAAATCGTTCAAAAATATAAAGTTCAAAAGACTTATCCATTAAACATGTGGAAACAAACATGTGAGATGAAAGTACTCGGAATATTAAAATGTTAAACACAGATAGTAACTAATGACTTTGGAAATAAAAGAAAAGCAAGAAAACTTAAACTTTTTTTCTTCTTTTTTGTGTCATTTACTTCGAAAGAACAAAACAGCATAAAAATGATTGTAAGGATAAATGATTATAAGGATAAGATCAAATAAGGTCATTAATCAAATAAAACATGTAGTATATTTTTCTTTTCTTTTCTTTTCGGTGTCATGTATTTCGAAAGAAAAAAATATCATAAGCACTCGTTAAGACAAGTCAACTTAATTAAGTCTCTCTCTTGTTTATTCACTTAATGTCTTAAAAGATAGAGAGAATCATTTTTTTTTTTTTGGTTACTTCAAATTCTTTTTCATTCCCTTATTTTTTAGTTTTTGTATTGTAGTTTGTGATTTTATTTAATAAATGAAAAATTGCTTTGTTTGAAAAAATGGTAAAGATAATAAATATGATGGGTCTCAAAAAAGGTGGTGCTAATGGTGTTATGAGTGAATGTGTATTTTTGGGTGTTGATGTTAAAAGTGGGGAAAGTAATGTTACGTTAATGTGGCAACACTTTTTTGATCGTTTGCAAGACGGTTTATTATTAAAAAAATGAAAAGTGGTTTCTTTTTTTTTAATTTGATTAAAAAATGAATGGCTATAATTTGTTCTTTAGGTATTTAGAGAATATACAGTCAATATTATGAATATATGTAATTTCAAACAACAAATTAAATGAAAAGTAAAAACTAAAAAAGAACTGCATTTCATGAATATACCACTTCAAAAATAATGTTTGTCACATTTGAAGAGCAATACTGTACACAATGTTTTAAAAATTGGTTTTTTAATTGATCCGGTTGAGTTGATAGTTAACGATTCAACTGTTTTAACCAATTTTGTTTCTCAAACGGGCTTCCGATTACCTAATCGGTTCACGGTTCAATCAGTCGAATCAATCCGTGTTTTAGAACATTACTTTACACATTCAACATAAATACTTAAAAACAAAACCGATTGAACTCAATTTTTAGCGAGATGTAAACGTTGTGATCATTTGATCTCGACCTTTTTATGTCTAGTTATGTGTGTGTGTGTGGTTACTTAACCCTAGAATTCAAAGTATCTTGGGCATTTTCATCACATAACTAGACACAAAAAGGTCGAGATCACAAACACACACACCCACACATGAATATCACTGTATGGCCCTTGTTATATATATATATATATATATATATATATATATATATATATATATATATATATATATATATATAGTGTATCTTTATTTTCAGAACCCTGTTAAGTGCGGGAACTGCGAGAACCCACTTTGAACCGTTAGATTGTTTGATCAATGGTCAACAATAAATGTGTCATTTATGTAATTCATTGAAAGATTAGGCTATCATTTGTAAATCAAAAAGGGCAATTTAGGTATTATGTATCAATCCTAAAAAAATGCTAAAAGGTATAAACCGATCAAAAAAACAAAACTGACATATATCCACAGATCAGATCTACCCTCTCTCTCCCTCACTTAACCCTAAAAACCTCCATAAGATCTACCCTTTATTCGACGTATTAAATGAAGAAAAAAATATGGAAGCCGCTATCAGGTAACGGACCACGAAGATCTGCCATCGGATCGGACAATAACCATAGCTATCCGGGTATGTCTATTAATCATTTTTAGAGCCCCTTAAGCCTTTCCTCTATTTATTTTAGATCTAAATATCTTTGTGTTTTAATGATATAGTGGGGTTGAGATTTGGATCTTTACGGTTGGTTTTTTGTGCTTCAATAAACCTATCACTGAAAGATTGAAGTTTCAGATCTTGTTTTTGTGTTGTTAAATCTCACAAAAAAAATTATTTTATGGTCACACGTTTACAATGTGAACGTGTGCGGGTAACACATCAAGTGGCTCAAAAGGTTTTTCATGAAAAGGTAACAAGCTTAAAAACAATTTTGTTTCTTTTCTTTTAACCACTAATTATTAACTTGATGTTTGACTATCCGAGTCAAGACATGTCTTTGTGAGTCGAAAACTGTTGAAAATCCTCAAGTCATAAAGCCTATTACAAGTGACATGATCGTTTTTAAATGACAGTTCCACAAGGTGTGGGGGCAGCTGATGAAAACTGGTTACCAGAACTCACGCTTTGCTCACCAGGTTCTTATGATATTCCCTTCATTATTATTGGGTGGGATAGGTTGTAGGTCAAAACGTTGGATAACAGGTCAACACAGGTTGATGTTTTTCTTAAAAAAAATAAAAGATTTGTTGGGATTAGTATAAAAAAACATATATGTTTTGTGTTTAGATTATAAAACATATATGTTTTGCAAAGATACATATATGTTTACGTATAAAACATATATGTTTTCTGTTTTGGATTATAAAACATATATGTTTTGTGTTTATTATTAAAAAACATGTTTACATCATTAGTTAAATATACATAAGATTGTGCATATGTGTTATGCTAGTTGTGATTAATTTTCGTTTCTTATTTATTTGTGGTTTAATTGTTTTTGTGCATGTTTGTTTCAGATTGATTGATGAAGATGATATCATTTAAGACCGGGAAGTGGATGAACACTAATATACACTTTTGGAGATATATGATTATGGCATGTATTTTTGTACTTGTAATCAAGTGAAATCTAATATTTAATTCTATCAATCTTGTTTTTTTTTTTTTTTTTTTTTTTTTTTATTAATGATTTATGTTCTTTAATATGTGTTTCAAACTTTCAAAGAAAATAATGATCATAAAAAAAGTGTTAGCTAAAAAAAACATGTATGCACCTTGACTATTTGGAGAAAAAACATGTATGTACCTTGGCTATTTGGAGAAAAAACATGTATGCACCTTGACTATTTGGAGAAAAAATATGTATGCATTTTAGCTAATTGAAAACATATATGCACCTTGGCTATTTGAAAAAAAAAAAAAAAAAAAAAAAAAAAAAAAAAAAAAAAAAAAATGAACATGAACATGTATGCACCTTTGCCAATTTGAAAAAAAAATCCGAATTTTAAAATTTATAAAAAACGGAAATTATAAAAAAACAAAAATAATATGAAAATGTCTTTTACTATTATACCCTTTTGAATTAAATAAAAATAACAAAATGCTATGGAGCATTAAATGATGTACATTGTGTATTATTAGTAGTACATAAGTGGGTTTTCACAGTTCCCGCACTTAAGAGGGTTCTAAAAATAAAGCCCTATATATATATATATATATATATATATATATATATATATATATATATATATAGGGTCCGGTTATAGAGAAAAGTATAATTAGATAAAAAAAAGTGAGAAAAAAAGTTATAGGGTAGAATTTGCAAACATCTCAAACTTCAGGGTAAGTTTTGTGTAAGATCTAACCTTTTGATTGTGTGGATGATTCGGGTGGTCTTGGGTTATGGAAGATAAGATCCATGTTTGAGTTAGAGAGATGAAGTAGAGAGAGGTGAGGGAAAAACTTGTAAGATTAGATTGTAGGTGAAAATGATACAAGAGTTCCAACCCTTCCCAAGTGTGGGAAGGGCTTTATATAGTAGCTAATATTTGTGCCCCTAGTAGGCTGTGGAGTGAGCTGACAGTGGGGAAAGCCCCGACCCACTCCACAAATATAAATACGACTAATACTATTAATACTTATACTAATATTACTATGCTAATATTAATAAGCCTACGAGCTATGTAAATGCTAAATAGATACTCGGAGTGACCGAGCCTTCATCTGAATATTTATATTCCTAACAATCTCCCCCTAAGGGAGGTCACACCGGAAATAATAACTTGAATTCTAGCATTTTGTCTTCTGATCATGTCTTCATAGCTCGTAGTCTTTGATTCTTCAATGTCTTGAAACTTTGTGCATTCAGCAGTAATCTTTTGATGACTGATCTGTTGTCTTCGATGATCTTTGAGAATTCTTCGAGTTTATCATCCAACATTTGTCTTCAAGTCATCTTTCAGCAGTATGTTTCCATGTGATGTGATAATCTTCGAGTCGACATGCTCACACTATTTGGAGTCATGATCTTCAGCATCAGAGTTTGCAGAAGCAATGTTGAAGGTCTTTTAGGTTGATCATGACTTTGTTGAATTACAATGATGATGTAGTGTGAACATGTGGTAGAGGATTGGCATCTTGTTTGCAACCAGCTACAACCGCAACCAGCTACAGTATCCAATAGCTACAACCGCCAAAAGTTCCTGCATACGACAGTTAGCAATAAAACGTCCGGTACTTACAGGTTCGAACTTCGAGATTGTTAACAGCATAGTGTGAAAACTCTCTCTAATCCTTACCAAGACCGTTCCTAATCGAAAACCCACAGAGGGCTTTTTAAGATCGTACCGTAGCATATCAACGATTAGGTGAGTCGCTGGAGATCACTCCATGATTGTAGACCGTTTGAAACCGCCGCGATCACTAGGCGTAATCCACAGGGAATTACCGAAGTGACCTGCTTTCAGGGCTGCTTGATGTTGACCCTGGCAGGAATTTCCATTCAATCATTGAGAATTACATTTGTAAATTCTCTCATAAATGTTCTGGCAGATTGCTAAGATCTGCGTAGGACTCATGAGTTTACACCTGGTGTCCTTAATGTTGAACAACAAGTGTAGAAATAATTCGTGTTCCTATGAGATATTATTATTTATCTCGTGGCTCTAGACTCTATTGTGCGTTTTGATTTGGTGATCGGAGGCTGGAGAGGACTGCCACCTTTTCAATATCATCTAACTCGGAGTGAGAGAGACGATAGAAATGTATTGAGCTCCGTGACAATTGAAACAAGAGTCCTTTGAGGGACCTTGAGTGGCTAGGGAGGGTTGTGCAGCGTATCACTGGGTCCATGATACTTTGTCTTCAATGCCAGCAATCATCTAAGTGATTCTGATAGCATATTAATTGACCCGGTTTCTGCCTAAGTTGTAAGGAGGGCTTCTTTCTTTTCACCCTTTATCTTTACAATTCTTTTTCATTCTTCAACCCCTTCAGTGCTTACCGAGACTTCATAACTAGCACCTTGTTGGGTTTGTTCCAGTACTAGCTCCATCTCAGTCGGCACTTTTCCCTTATCCACTTTTCTCCTTTTTAATCATACCTAAGGACTTCTACACTAACTAGTGGATTGTCCCTGGGTAGATCCCTCCGGCTCTGGCGGGATCGTGGGAACTTGAGCCTAATCTAACCATCCTTATAACTCCATACATTAATTAAAATGGTCGGTCTTTGGTATTCATCCACAATTGCCAAACCAAATCCTTGAAAAATCTCTCAAAGTGTTCATGAATCTGAAACACATTTTTGCTAACACTTGAGAGTTTTATATTTTTCAAATGCTCCCCCTCAACATGTGCTCAAATGATTGTTTTATAAATTTGCACATGTCAGGTGAAGCTCGCACTTTTGAATTGATTGATTTTCCAAGAACATGATCATCGCGAGACACGCTTACATCACTAGTAAACTAGCTTGAAATTATTACCCGTCCAGATCACATTCAAGGAAGATCACTCGAAATCGGTACATTCTACTCAGACACGTCCTTTGCGAGACACGCTTACATCACAAGATAAACTGGCTTGAAATTATTACCCGTCCAGGACATGTCCTTTCGACTACTGACTTTAGCTATCGTCAATTCATTGGTGAAGTCTGAGCCTTGCTCACATAAGATGCATGCCAAATCCTTTTTGTCAATTCGCTCCCCCTCAATATGTGCATCGATATACGAAAGAGTTTAGCACATATGGGAGAGCTTACATTTAAGTCCAAAACATCACATTTTCATCAGGTTTCATATTTAAATCACATTCTCTCCCCCGATCAAAAATTTCAAACCTTTTGAGATTTGTGATCCCAATTGATTTAAATAAGTTAGAAAATGTGGGAGAAAATGTGTCCGATTTAATGTAGTCTGATGATGGAACATACTATGCTCCCCCTTAATCTAAGAGGGAGATCCACTGCTTTTTATGCACAAGATAACTTTTATGACACAAATGATATTGACCTTTTTGTGCAGACAATGTAATCATCCGCTTTTCTGAGTGAATCAGTGGTCAACATCAATCATCCATCCACCAACAAATCTTTCGCAAATGTAGTTGATCCCCACTTGGCGAGACCAAAATAGATGAATGGTGGTGGTGGTGGTGAAAGTGTTGTTGTTGTTGTTGTTGCCGACGTTGTTGTTGTGGTGAATTCCGAGCCAATCAATAGAGTTTGAACGTTTGATCAAATGGTTAGAATGGGAACTGGCACATTCATTTTGGCTATGGAATCTGCATAAGAATATCAACACAGATATACATACATACAGATACACTATTCCTTAAAAGCTACCCTTCAGCAGCTTGCCACATTATAATACCAAGTTCATCTTATAATCAAACCACAATCAGGAAATACGTCAAACCACTATCTATCATGAAGAGCAATTAGCAATCATGAACATGGCAATTCACACAGATTTCAATATTCAATTCAGGATCTTAGGAACATGATTCAAACATGTTAGCTATATACCTAAGCGAATCCTGAGAACATATGCACAATATCAACAACAATTAAGCAGCAATTGACTTAACAAAAGTCAAACAACATTTGAAACTCATTCATTCAGATCATACAAATGTCGTTGGAGTATTCAAACACAACTGGTTTTCTAACTTCTTTTAGGTTTTGAGTCTTAAAGTACTTAGGGGATTAAACGAGGATTCCAAAGTAACACAAATGAGCCTTCTAGATACATAAAGCTAGGAAACTATAAGCAAGTTGCACATAATGTCCTAAACTTTCTAGCAACTAACACGTTTGGCCATTTGATATAAAGTTTTTGCAAGATCCTCTTCAACTAATACCCCATTACCTACAAAACCATTTCTAACAAGTATGAGTTAACCAAGAAATCCATTTGATGATATAAAATTTGAATTCACTCTCCCCCTCAATCAATGACTCGTATTCTAGTTAAAGATTTGTAGTCGTTGATTGAGTGACAAATTTTATGCATAATCCAAGTCTAAAAGAATTTCAAGCAACACATAATCACCAAGTGTCTCACAAATAATTTTCAGAAGAATCATAGAATGAAAACTATTTGTATACAAAGAAGATTTCTCTTCTTTTTCAAGAAATGATGCACTGAAACGTACATCAGATCGAAGAAACATGGATATAAAGTAATCCATGCCCAGGTGAACATCACCCAGTTGAAGGAACAGCCGTCTTTTAACTTCTGCTATCTAAAGTAATAGCAAGCCATTTAGACATGTTTTAACCATCCATTTTAACTTCTGCTCGAGCTTCATTTAAAGACCCGTGCCATTATTGAATGACATTTCTAAGTCCGTAAATGTTATCGATAAACAGAAGACATGCCTAGGTGAAACTATTTTTGGTCTTTTCTAATTTTTTAATTTTTATGGTTTTTCTGATTTTACGTTTCTCTATTTACAATTAGCAAGATTTCTATATATCTATTTACAAAATGGTATAAGATATGAAAAAGAATGTAAGAAGCAAAATATATACAAGGATACGAACTGAAAACCATTACTCCTCAGCATCCTGAATCTTTTCCGCTTCCATCATTTAACTTGCTGAAGAGTAACGTGAGCACTTTTAACTTAGGGATTAATTCAGGCTTTTCACTCTCCCCTAATTAGTGCTCTCCCCAAATCTGACAACCTTTCTGATGAACACCCATAATAGAAGAAAGAATTTGGATGAACGCCCATAATATGAAGAAGTCTTTAGATAACCGAATGCATGCCGTCTTTAGTCTTCTAACACATAGTGGAGAATGTAGAGAAGACTGAAGACTAGACCTTCTTCAAGATTGCCCAATATGGAGGAACAGAATACCAACCATCTTCATCTCACCAAATTCCTTCCAGTAACCTTACATATAACCCATCAGCCCGCAGCGTACACATGAGACGATAACACACAACAGAGAATGAAGAATAGACTGACGACTCGACCTTCTTCAGTCTTTAGTATAACACCAAAGTAACAAGTTGAACCACTGATCATCTATAGTATGTATCCATCCTTGGATATTAAGCCCTGATCACGTGAACCTGTTGTGCGTCCTTGATGTACACATTCTCTCTCCCCTGATGGTTACGATTAATCAGCACATAACGTAGCAGTGAAACGATAATACCAAGGTAACAAGTTGAACCACTGATCTTCTCTGCGGTTATGACATTTGTCTTCCCGGAATAACTTCAACTAAGAAGAAGTATTAAGCCCGATCACGTGAACCTGTTGTGCGTCCTTGGTGTACACATTTCTCTCCCCTGATGGTTACGATTAATCGGATGATGAAGCATTGACTAGAAACCCTTTGATACTGATTGTATCAGCCCGTGAGAAGATGTCGATTAGCATTCCATGACCATGTTCTTCAACACCTTGATAGAGGAAGAAGATGTAGTGTTGGAGAACCATGGTTTGCACGACTCCTGAACTGACGTATTCAGGAGTCGTATGACCATTTCTCAATCATCAACCAACATGTAGATTAATATTCACCCTTTTCCCCCCCTCAAAAATTGCATATGCCTGCCAACTGCAATTTTTGATGATTGAACTAGTGAATATGAATACCATCAACGGTAAGTAGCTCCACTTGACGGTTCTTGAAGACTGACATGTTGTTTATTCACCCTTTCCCCCCCTCAAAAATTGCATATGCCTGTCAACTGCAATTTTTGGTTGAATACATGAATAAAAATATACTCCAATATGCGCCGATCCACTTGAAGACTGAATAAGTACGGAAAGAGCATGAAACTTGTTGATGAGAATGGCCATAAATAAGAAGACTCCTCTTCTTTAGAAGATAAAGTGCACTCAAGCGTACACCTTTCTTTTCTTTGATGAACGAGGCCTGAACTGAGGTGTACAGACGTCATTGTCATTGAAGAACGAGGCCTGATCTGATTTGAACAGACGTCGTTACTCTCTCTTCTACCTCTCTCATTTAACTCGTTACCAACCCCATTATCATTTTGTTTACTTGATGTTGTGACCACTGATGGAGAAAAACCCAATATGATGAACTTGAGACTGAAGTAACATAACCCGAACTTGTGACTTAAACTTGTACTAATGCGAGACAAAGAGCGGTGTAGAGACTTCGTGCTACATTGAATCCCTAAGTACTCTATACTCTTCAACCAACCAACCATCAAGTATAAGACGTACATCACCTCTTGGATATCCACAACTTCGTGTGACACTGAGCACTACAACGTGACTCCTTAAAGTGATAGTTATTTTGCAATAGAGAGAAAGAAAAAATAACTAGATATCCAAGTCCTCGTCATTGTAAATGTTGAAAGCTCAAACAAGGATCTCGAAGAATCTTCATCCAACCTCCCCGATATCTTCAGATACTAAGTACACGCACCCATGAAATTTCACTTCAGCCTCAAATAAATAATACTGAGCTAACGCCGTAGTCACATCTTGTCGATTAAATGTCCCGATCCAGCCATTTGTGATGTTTTAGCTGGACTTTGATAATGGTTTTAACCCGATCATGGTCAAGAGCGCATGACCCATCATCACGGGATTTTACAAATCTATGATTTAAACCGAGAAATAAGTTCTTTCGCGGGATTTTACAAAACCAAGAAGAAACCGTGAGACAGTAATAACTTGAATGTGGCATGACTGATTTGAATTAGGTGAATATCAGTTTGGGTTAAGAATATCCTGTAAGAATTACAGATCACATCACAACTTTTAAAACCTTTGGCCAACTAACCAACCTTGTACACAGATTAGTGACCACTTGTTGAAGGAAACCCGATATACCAAAATTGAAAACAAAAGTAGAAGTCCCCAAATTTGTTACTTAAGCTTGCACTAATGTTGGAAGAACGGTGTAGAGAATTAAAGCTCCAAGCAAATCTCTATGTACTCAATACCCAACCAAAGTATGAGACATTAACACCTCTTGCGATTATCGACAACGTCATCGACGTGTGACACTGAGTACTCCAACGGAACTCTTAAGTGATAGTTACCCTGACTGCTGGTAACTAGATAACCTAAGTCTTCAACTTAAATTTTAAGCACGAGCAAGTTATCATTGAAGGTCATGCATCCAACCAACCCCGACATCAAGATAAAATAAGTAGACGCCTTCGTGAAAATCAACTTCAATCTCAAATGAGGAATACCAAATGAACTTCGTGATCATCTTGTGCTGTTGACTAGCCAAAAAGAGAAGAAACATGCGCTAATTCTAAGCAGTGCCCATGACTCATAGTCAGTCCTGTCAAGCATAGCTGTCTGACCCAGCTGCTTGGATGTCATCAGGTGCAGTGCTTGGTATAGTTGTCATACTGTATACAGGATTTTACAGTTCTTGAAATTTAACCGAGAAATAAATTCAAGAACAAACTGCACAACAGTAAGAATCAAACCGCTGAAACCTTAGGCAAATCGCTAAGACCCAAACCGCTTAAAAACTAAACCACTGAACCTGGAACCACTAGGATTCAAACCGTTGGAGACTGAACCACTGAATCCTGAACCTCTACGATCTGACCCGCTGTAACCGAAACCGCTAAGATTCAAACCGCTGGAGATTGAACCACTACGATCTGACCCGCTGTAACCGGAACCACTAAGATTCACACCGCTGGAGAGTGAATCGCTAGAAAACACGCGCAAATTCTCCCCCTCAAAAAGTGCATGAAATGACCTTTTTACCAAAGCTGAGATTTCGTGATGTTTGAGAATTTGTCAGGCACAATACATGGAAAGAGACAAATAAAATTACTACAAAGAAGATGGTGATTAAGACTCTCTTGTAGTAACCCCTTGCTTGTCTCCTCATCAACGGTTTAGTAGATTAACACAGTCACTGAAGCTCGTAATATGCCAAAACCGCTTGATGATATGTGTTTAACTTCAGAGTGAGTAAAAGGTTAAAACACGTCTCTAAACAAATCACCTCCTGTCTTTAAGTCTGACCACCTTTTGAGAAGATCTTGCACTACAATCCCATTAGAAGCTTGAGAAACAACAATCACTTGATAAAGCTTGATAAAGGACAAGTCCGCGACTTATACTTGCACTAAATTTGTGATTTAGAACCTATATTGAGCACAACAACGTAACTCCTTTAAATATAGGTAGTGATATATACCCAACCTGCCATCCTTTATTGTATATATCCATTTCTTGAACATCCAAGTCTAATCACCATAAATACGCCCAAGCAAGGGTCATCAAACATCGTGCATCCATCCAACCCTGAGATGTTTGTGACACTAAGTACACCAACCCGTGAATCAACAAACCAACCAAGCTACTGTAATTTCCCAATTCCTACCGATCTCGTAGCCCAAACTAATCCCGAAAAGATAATCAAACCCCATAAGTTTTATTATGTCAAAATCCATGCCCCACCTATTTGTCCAAAATTGATTTGACGGGATTTTACTACTCTTGAGCCTTAAACCGAGAAATCGAATCTTTCGCGGGATTTTCTAAAATCTACAAGAGAAACCGTGAAATCAACAAGAATAGCCTAGAGTAAGGTACAATACTAATCTTCAAAATTCAAGTCACAGGAATCAAATCACAACTTGATCAGATCGCAACAAGTCAAGTCACAGATTGTCAATTTGTAACAAGTCAGATTGCAATCAACCAAATCACAATTAGTCAAATCGCAAGTGTTAACTCGCAACGTCATATCGCAATCAGTCAAGTAGCAACAAGTCAAAACGCAACTTGACAAATTGCAATTAATCAAATCGCAATTTGTCAACTGTAACTCAAATCGCAAAGATCAAATTGCAGGCTCACTCAAATCGTGGACACCAATAGGACAATGTTGTCAAATCCACAACTCTGTAATCACGTTGATATTAATGAACCCAAATACTAGCCGTGACGTGTGAATCCTTGTAAAAATTTGTACCATGTCTGCGTATTGCGGCCCAATCCAGCAAATGTTGTATGGTCAAATCGAGTCCAAAACAAGGAAGCCCAATTTCATAAAATAGCAAATCCAAATTCAATCCGTCCACTACACACCTAGGGTCTGGTCCATTCTACTATCTCATTAAAGCCCATCATAAGTTCGGATCCTCTTCATAACCCGATCCATAGGACACCCCAGACCCGATTTACACAAGATTAGTTAAATTAACCTTAACCCTAATATTACTTAAACACTCAAACCCTAATCACATACACAAACTCCAGCGCCCCCATCATCATCCTTGCACTCAGCTACATAGCACAGACCCTAATCCCATCACATACTCAACGCAACCACACCAACACTATCACCAACGTTTTTTCAGATCCATCCATCCGAACACAAACACATCACCAATATCATCTCAATCCGAATCAAACACAAACACACCCGTACCTTTACCTTTGTCTTCATTTTATTCTCAAGGCTGAATCAAGAATGGTTCACGGCTTCAAGATCCATTATAGGGTCTCGGGTAGGTTGTGATTTGTTTTTCTTGATTGAAAGTCGAAACTAAGAAAGAATATGGACACTTTTGTTCTTGTTCTCTTCTTGAAGCAGTTTCGTATATTAATCGAACCCAAGATGAGAGGATAACAGAACTGTTATCTTACTTATCTTTTTGTTTCGTATAAGATAATGAAGTCAAGTCTTCAAATAAATGATCGGTGATGAGTCATTTTTCGTGTGATTGACTTTTAAAAATTCTTGATGGTTCTTTGAATATCACGAAAAGATGATCTGAGATCTTGACATAATATTAGTTTAGATGAGAGTTGATGTAGTATTGATTAGATGTTGGAGGTGGATTTTGGGATAGGGACTTAGTTGGAGTCAGTGGAGATTTTGGTTGTCGACATGGGATTAATATTCGGTTGTAAGATGGTTATGACTGACTAAGGTCAATAAGTCATGGTCAAATGGTTGTTTGTGGTCGACTGGTTATAATCTTTACCTCTTAATTCTGTATCTCTTGAGTCATAGTTACTGCTAATTGTTTTGGTTTGACTATGACAGACAAAACGCATGATCTGCTAAAATTTTGGCAACATAACCTTTCATTTAGTATGATAATTTGTCTTGAGTAGACAAAACGCTACACACAAATCGCCACCATTGACCAGTCAACTGAGCTGTCACTTTCGTACTATCAGACAAATCGCCAGAACACAAAACGCTATTAGCAGTTTGACCAGTCAAACCGAGCTGTCATTTTCGTACTTTCCCAGAAAAACCGGATCTGGGATTTCTCTTTCATCAAAACGCCACCAAGAACTTCATGACACAAAACGCTACTATGAACACCACAAACAACACAAAACAGATCAAAACACCAAAACTTCAATTAGTGACATATGAACACTGTCGACTTAATCATAGCAGTTCGAACACATCAACCAACCAAAACCATTAAGCTTCCTTAAAGCCCAAATAAGCCACTGTCCAATTTAGTACATGCACCAAGCCAAAGAAAAATTGCAGCCCACTTATTCTTTTGCCATACAAATCGCTACCATGAATACACATCTAGACTTGTAGACCCAACATGATTTGTGAACCACCAAGCATTCATGGAATAATATTCGAACACAGAAACAACATAGCAAACGAATACAACTTTTCATGACTTAATGTTCTAACCGAAAGAACAACATTAATCATTGAGCCAATGGAAACCCACGCATAATACAAATGAACACAAGAGAAGTAGCTCAGACCACAAAGTGAAAAAGTATTAAAAAAACAAGTACACCAATATAAAGATCTTGACTACTTAAGTGGACTTTGGACAATATTCAGATCTAGACTTTAAAGTTGACATAGAACTGTTAATAATCCACATCCATAACTAACGTGAGTGTTTAAAGTCCATATTCTAAAACAATGAAAGCCCAAGTTTCATACGACCAAAAAAAAATTAAAACCGAGGAGAATAGACACCCAAATTTCATGAAATGATGCAATCCACACACAATCAATTGAACCTAACCTGGCTCTTGATACCAATTGTAAGATCTAACCTTTTGATTGTGTGGATAATTCGGGTGGTCTTGGGTTATGGAAGATAAGATCCATGTTTGAGTTAGAGAGATGAAGTAGAGAGAGGTGAGGGAAAAACTTGTAAGATTAGATTGTAGGTGAAAATGATACAAGAGTTCCAACCCTTCCCATGTGTGGGAAGGGCTTTATATAGTAGCTAATATTTGTGCCCCTAGTGGGCTGTAGAGTGAGCTGACAGTGGGGAAAGCCCCGACCCACTCCACAAATATAAATACGACTAATACTATTAATACTTATACTAATATTACTATGTTAATATTAATAAGCCTACGAGCTATGTAAATGCTAAATAGATACTCGGGGTGACCGAGCCTTCATCTGAATATTTATATTCCTAACATTTTGAAACCCACCCCCACCCACCCTCACAAAAAAAAAAAAAAAAAAAAATCCCGCTTTTTATTTTGGTGCATCACAGTTATAAAATTTGGTGCATCATAGTTATAACTAATTTTTATAACTGTGATGCACACAAAAAAAGGTGCATCAGAGTTATAAAATTTTGGCGGGAAAATTTTTGGCTGAAAATTTTTTTTTGGCAAAAAAAAAAAAAAAAAAAATTTTGGCCCAATTTTTTTTTCCGGGTTGGGGGTGAGGGTGGGGGTGGGGGGCAGGTGGGGGTTGGGGGTAAGGGGCGAACCTTAAAGAATGAAATAAAATAAATAACGTCCGTGTAGCTTGGTGTGAAAAAAGGGAGGGAAATGAAGGGTGATTTGAAAGTGCCCTTGTTAATTATATATATATATATATATATATATATATAGAGTGGAGTTATTCTACAAACAAAAAAAAGCTCACATACCAAGGGACAACTCCCATCCATTGATTTAGATTTGATCAATGGCTGAGATCATCCACTTGCTACTTAAAAAAAATACACGGAGGGGTAATTTCACAAAATTACAACAAAACACACCCCACCTACCATTCACTTAGATTCATAATTTCTCTCACCTACACACACTAAAAACACACACTACTAAAAATAAACCGATCAACAATCAATTCATCGGAAAAAATGGATTCTCCGGCGAAAAAGATGAATGTCAACAATCCGATTTCATCAATTCATCATTAAATAATCCGAAAGCTAGTAGTATTCACGCGTTGGCTTCGTTACTCGAAACGCAGGAACAACGGTATATATATTTATAAATTTTTTTTAAAAAAATATTTGTGTATGTGTTTATGGATGTAATTGAATTGTTGAAATTCTAAGTATAGCTAACAGACACTAGGCTAGTTCTATTCATGCGTTAGCTTTGTAATATACGATTAGATAATAATGCGAACTATTTATTCAGATTATACTGAAAATATTACGATTTTACACTGATTAATTGATGTTTATGGAAGTTATAGTGATTTTATGAAGAAAAATGTGACTAGAAATTAGGTTTTCAGAGTTAACAGACACATTGAGATGAAGATATTGAAATAAAAAGACATATTAGAAGCATTTATTGAAGGCGTCTTATGCGGCTTAGCAGCAGAAGACGCCTTCGGCTTTGCCGAAGGCGTCGGCTGCTGCTAAGCCACAGAAGACGCCTTTGGCTTTGCCGAAGACGTCGGCTGCGGCTAAGCCACAGAAGACGCCTTCAGCTTTGTTTTTATATCGAACTAGATGCTTCAAATATTGTATATATGTAGTTGTAATGATGTAGAATTGGAATACTAGGGAGTAAAATTCGTGATAGCGTTTCGATTCGAATCTGGTGTGTAAGTAGAGATGTATGTGAACGATATGATGAATCTGTGAAGTGGTGTTGTTTTTAGTTGACGAGTTGTAATATAGCTCACTGATTTTACCTTTATATATGCTGCTATGCGAAAGTGATGATAAATTGGGTTAAACTAGTGTTGTAGGTGAATAAAATGGTTTAGCTAAGTATTTAACTGAATCTGTTATGATGTGCAGTAGTAAGTGAAGTAGAATGTCGATGGCAGATGAGCCTTTGTACCCGATAGCGGTATTGATAGACGAGCTGAAGAATGATGATATTCAGTTGAGGTTAAATTCTATTAGAAGATTGTCTACGATTGCCCGTGCTTTAGGGGAGGAGAGGACTAGGAAGGAGTTGATTCCTTTTTTGAGTGAAAATAATAATGACGATGACGAGGTACTTCTTGCGATGGCGGAGGAATTAGGTGTGTTTATTCCTTATGTTGGAGGAGTTGAGCATGCAAATGTGTTGTTACCACCACTTGATATGCTGTGTACGGTTGAAGAAACGTGTGTGAGGGATAAAGTTGTGGAGTCGCTGTGTAGGATCGGGTCACAGATGAGAGAGTCTGATTTGGTTGATTGGTTTGTACCTCTGGTTAAGGTTGGTTCATTTCACTGTAATTTATAGCAGTTTTGATACTTACTGTTTTGGTTTAATTTTGGAGACATGACATGCTTTCGGTTTATGGTCGCAGAGCCTGGGAAAATTAACTGATATGCAGTCTGCTTATCTAACCACTAGGCTAAAGTTTTTTTGGCCTACTGATGTTATTATATGGCCATGATAGTAAACACCGTGCAGCTGCAACTATAAAGTATTTAAGAAATTAGTACTAAGGTCATGTTTTGCTTATCTAACCACTTGTAAAGTTAGGAAAGTATGGAAACTTACTGAGAGTGATATCACTGGTGATAGCACCTGTGATATCACTGGTGATAGCACCTATATGAATACAAGTGTGTTTGGCTAGTTCTAAGTAAATGCCATTCCATTGCATCTCTTGATTCTGCAGAACTGAACATGTTCTTTTATGTTCTTCCTTTTGACACTATTAAGTTACAAATTGCAGGATCAGTGGTAAGATTTTGCAGTTGGAGACAATCACACAATCAGAAGCCATAAGGAGGCGATATCGCTACTTGAGCCATTTTTCTTTGACGACAACATTTCAGGTATGTCACCAGAAATTAATCTGAAACCATCTGCTGTGAAAGTAGAAGGTAGATGACTCGAAGCATCTGCTATATGCTACAAATGTCATTCCTCTGTGATGCTTATGTCTTATTGGTGGTGTTAATTGTTTACAGCTTTGTGAAATCGATCTCTCTGGAATATTGCCTCCCAGCTCACTTTCTCCATTTGGGAATGAGTTGAAAAATATTGCACCAGCTTTGTGAAAGCAGAGGACGCGTGTTGCCAGAAAGGTGAGCGTATAGATTCGTTCCATTGATTTATTGTTATGCACACAATAGTGGGAGTGGGTCACTTTTTGTTAAGCTCATGTCATTGAAGGAACATAACTTTGAATTCGTTGGTATAATTACTGTTTTATAATTGTCATACTTTTATAATTGAAGGAGCAAGAGGAGAAAGCCAAGGCAGAAGCTGCTGCTGCAAGTTATGTATATCGGTTTTAGAAAATGACGGCCCAAAAAAGTCTACTTGATTAATGAAAGATCCTGAAAAGCTACTTCAGGTGCGACTATCAGCTGCAGATGTATATCGGTTTTAGATAAGCTGGTGCTAGTATTCCCACATTTTGCTGATGATTATTTCCTATGGTCCATTGTTGGTACCTGTCATAGTCATCCTACAGGCCAAATCATGTCTCATACCTACAAATTTGGTATTACTTCTATCTTTTTATGATTTTATTTTGTATGCAAATAATTTTGAACTTTTTTGTCTACCTTTTTCTTCATATAGATCATCTGATGATGGATCGTGTAGGATTTGGGATGCTAGACACTCTCAGTTCAGTCCACGAATATACATCCCTAAGCCTCCTGAACCTCAAGCTGGTTAGTTATAGATGCTATGTAGGCTCATTACAACTCATCTTTTTATTACTTATGACTTACCTAGGAGTAAATTTTTAACGATAGGGAAAAGCAATGGACCATCATCATCAAGCTTTGTTCCACAAAGTCATCAGATATTTTGCTCTGCATTCAACTCTAGTGGAACTGTTTTTGTCACAGGAAGCTCGGACACTCTTGCAAGGGTATACTCTTAAAAATGTCATTTGATTTGCATTGATCATGAGTTTATATTATACTTCTATCATGTTTGTCATCTCATTTATTATTATTCCATTTATGCACATTCTATCTTCAATGCGTAACTAGGACTCCCTAAGGACCAAACACATTTCCTCAAATGTTTAAAAGCTTAAAGAGAGTGAAAATATACGATTGGGAGACTAATAAACTTTGACTAGTGACAGAACTTTATAGGAAGGGTATATGCAAAGTTAGCTATGTTTCTGACCTCTGAACTTGCGAAATTGAAACATAATTAACGCATAACACTTTCTTTTGTTGTCTATGCAAATGCAACCATGATATATGGCTAACGGTGCTGTTTCTCTACCCCATTTTGCAGCGGGTTTACATGACGAGAGCCTCTGCTTACAGAGATGCATTGAAGAGCTTTATAGTTGGTTACCAAGAAGGAATACCAGAAGTTACAAAGAAAAAAGAGTCAGGGTAGTGGTCTTAGTCCTGAAAATGTTGCGTACTGTGGAATAGGAGCTTCCAGCTTCGAATAGAGTGAGGGAGGAGGGGGGGCTTCGAGGTGTGTGAGCGATATCTGAATGTTTCTAAGCTTTAGGATACTCCCAAACATGATTAAGGTGTCTAATTTCTAATCTTGCATGTTTTAACCACAGATGAGATGGGTTTGGGGAAAACAATTGAGCTTCTTGCTTGTGTGTTTGCACACAGAAAGTTGGATGATGGCAACAAGATGATGCAAATGATCGGGGAAAACACACCTAAAATCAAAAGAGTGAAAAGGGAACGTGTTGAATGTGTTTGTGGGGCTCTAAGCGAAAACAGTAGGTATAGAGGTTTGTGGGTACAATGTGATGTCTGTGATGCTTGGCAGCATGCAGATTGTGTAGGGTTTTTAGACAAAGGAAGAAGCTCTGACACAGAAAAAGATTACGAGTCAGAAGGAGACAACAATAGTGTAAATGGTGATACAAGAAAAAAAAGTCACAATGACTCCGAAGTAGATTTTTCTGACGAGGTTCATATTTGCCAACTTTGCTCAGAACTGATTCAAGCAACGACTTCCCCGGTTGCTACTGGTGCAAAATTTAGCATTTGATTGTTTTTAGGCGTGGTAAAACTAGTTCTTGATCAAGGACTAGTTTGTGTGATGTTACTTTTATTATTATTTGTTTGCAAACTGAGTAGGAGGTTGGTTGTTTCATTTGAGAAACTGTGTGTCACTTATTGTTACTCTTGGTATGTTTAGCTGTTTGTAAAGGAAAGTTGTTAATTTGGATCAGTATTTGTATCATTAGTATTTTTGTTTATGAGGATATTTTTCGGCTTGAACTTGCATTGTTTGTGTTCAATATTCTCATTTTAATCTTAAAATTTTCATTTCACCTGATAGTATCACTCCTTGTTTGTAAGTATCACAGGTGATACCTAATAAGTTATTTTGTATCACAGGTGATACCTAATAATTTATTTTGTATCACAGGTGATACCTCATAATGTAAGTAGGTAACTACAGTTTACGCAAACTCTTTGTGCTGGTCACTAAGCCCAAATTATTTTTCTTTATTGGGCTACAGTAACAACAAGTATTTAACAAAAAAACTAAGCTTAAAAGTTTGTAACAATCTATTTTCAACAAGCAGTAGTACTAATCATGTAAGTGGCATCACTAACGAAGATAACCGGCAGTACTAAGTTCCATTGAACAGCATTAAAACCAACTAACAGTACTAACCAATGTGTGATTTTGTATGTATCACAGGTGATACCTATTAAGGTATTTTGTATCACAGGTGATACCTATTAAGTTATTGGGTATCACCTGTGATACAAAAAAACTTATTAGGTATCACCTGTGATAGTTAGACCGGAGGCTATAAACTGATTATGCTTTTGAGACAATATCAACCTAGTCAACAACCATGGTTATAAGCGCCTAGAACTCTTCAGGAGGCTTTGCAATCTAGTCAACAACCGCGGTTGCAGCCTTGTTATAGTCCTTTTGGGATTTCGTAGGAACCCGTCTTCTTGTAATAACCAAATCGTAGAAGTCTACAGGATCTCACATTTTCTAAAATGAGCTTTGTGTTGCTTCTGAGGAGTATCCCGTTCTTTGAGGAGTATCCCGTTCTTCTCTTACCGAGGCACCACTTAATCCTAAGGCTAAGAGAGAAGATAAATCAAATCTTGTTTGAGACCTTCAATGTTCCCGATATGACATGTTTTATTACATGTGATATGACAGGTGCTATCACCAGTGATATCACATGTGGTATCACCAGTGATATCACCTGTGATATCACATGATATCACCTGTGATATCACCGGTGATATCCCATGTCAAGAAGCTCAAACACCTGTAATATATCACCTGTGATATCACATGATATCATGATATCACATGTGATATCACCTGTGATATCACAGGTGTTTGAGCTTCTTCACATGGGATATCACCGGTGATATCACATGGGATATCACCTGTGATATTACATGAGAGAGATTCTAACACACTTTGAAGTACCTTAAGCGTGCACGTAACTACTGCCACTTCTCCGCACCAGCTCCATGAACACTAGTCTCTGGAACAAATGTCAATAAATAAAGGTTTTTAAGGCTAAATTTTAGTGATGTCAATGAGTTTTTTTATACGATCGCTATAAGTAAAGCAAAAAAAAAAAAACAATATGAAAGTTGGTTAATTAGTTAGTAACGTTTATCATTCATGATAATTTTCATTTGGTCATACAATCAGTCATTGATAAAGTATTTATATAAATCTATGGTTGTCTAAAAAAAACATACGATTACTCGTTTCACATTTTATGTTAAAATTAAAAGTGAACAACATAAATGCATTTCTAATAGAAATTTTGATATAAAGATTTATTCGTACCTTTTTTTATCTTCATTCTTCACCTTCGGAACTACAAACAGAGTTGGCCCCTCCAAATCGGCTTGTAAAAGAAATACGTTAGCAAATAATAATTATTTATCAAACTATTGATCACTCGTTAAAATAATTTTACTTTCAAAGGCAATTATGTGTATTCGTACCTCTCTAGCTTTCACCAACATTTCATCTACTGTACAACCATTTGTTTCTGCAGTATTGACCCACCGGAGGTTGGGTGTATCATGGGTTCCATAACCCCATTTCTCCAATTTGTGACAAACCATGATCTCCACCTTCACGTCAACTGTTAATCACTATGTGGTATCACCAGTGATATCATAGGTGCTATCACATGTGCTATCACTATGTGATATCACCTGTGATATCACATGATATCACCTGTGATATCACATGATATCACCTGTGATATCACTGGTGATATCCCATGTCAAGAAGCTCAAACACCTGTAATATCACAGGTGATATCACATGATATCACCTGTGATATCACATGATATCATGATATCACCTGTGATATCACAGGTGTTTGAGCTTCTTCACATGGGATATCACCGGTGATATCACATGGGATATCACCTGTGATATTACATGAGAGAGATTCTAACACACTTTGAAGTACCTTAAGCGTGCACGTAACTACTGCTACTTCTCCGCACCAGCTCCATGAACACTAGTCTCTGGAACAAACGTCAATAAATAAAGGTATTTAAGGCTAAATTTTAGTGATGTCAATGAGTTTTTTTTATACGATCGCTATAAGTAAAGCAAAAAAAAACAATATGAAAGTTGGTTAATTAGTTAGTAACGTTTATCATTCATGATAATTTTCATTTGGTCATACAATCAGTCATTGATAAAGTATTTATATAAATCTATGGTTGTCTAAAAAAAACATACGATTACTCGTTTCACATTTTATGTTAAAATTAAAAGTGAACAACATAAATGCATTTCTAATAGAAATTTTGATATAAAGATTTATTCGTACCTTTTTTTATCTTCATTCTTCACCTTCGGAACTACAAACAGAGTTGGCCCCTCCAAATCGGCTTGTAAAAGAAATACGTTAGCAAATAATAATTATTTATCAAACTATTGATCACTCGTTAAAATAATTTTACTTTCAAAGGCAATTATGTGTATTCGTACCTCTCTAGCTTTCACCAACATTTCATCTACTGTACAACCATTTGTTTCTGCAGTATTGACCCACCAGAGGTTGGGTGTATCATGGGTTCCATAACCCCATTTCTCCAATTTGTGACAAACCATGATCTCCACCTTCACCAGAGAAGGAAATTTGATTGAAGTATTTCCAGGGTACAAGCTTGCGAGATTGTCCAGTTCAAAGAGAGAAATTTCGGCAAGGCGATCGAACATGATATTTTTAACTGGTACAAATATATCAATTTCACCTGTACTTGTTTCCTCATCCCCGTAAGAGATCACTTCCTTCAAACTTTATTTTTGTAATTTTTGATAGGTTTTAATTCAAAGCTCATTTGCTTCTTGCCACTAGTAAATCTCAATGTGCATATGTCAAAATTTTCAGATAAGCTGTTTATGCATAGATAGAAACAAATAAGCAAGCTACACTCATCATGTCGTTAAAAATAGATACAAACATCCGCCTCTTTCATAGAGAGAAACAAATAAGCAAGCTACGTAAACTCTTTGTGCCGGTCACTAAGCCCAAATTATTTTTCTTTATTGGGCTAGTGTAACAACAAGTATTTAGCCAAAAAATAAGCTTAAAATTCTGTAACAATCTATTTTCAACAAGCAGAAGTACTAATCATGTAAGTGGCAACACTAACAAAGATAACCAGCAGTACTAAGCTCCATTGAACAGTATTAAAACCAACTAGCAGTACTAACCAATGTGTGATTTTGTATGTATCACAGGTGATACCTAATAAATTATTTTATATCACAGGTGATACCTAATAAGTTATTTTGTATAACTTGTGATATTCAGGATATCGCTTGTGATAATATCACTTGTGATATTCTGAATATCACATAATATCACAGAATATCACTTGTGATATTAAAAAAATCACAGAATATCACATGTGATATTTAGAATATCACTTGTGATATTCTGAATATCAAAGAATACGAATGAAAACGAACAAAAAGACCCAGGGGCAGAGATGGTTGTGGTGAGTTAAACTGGTTGAGGATGGTAGAGGTCTGGGGTTCGAGCCTAGGCTCACTCTGGGCTTCCCAACTTCCCAGTTTTTGTTTTTGCAAATTTTTTTTTTCATGAAACTTATTAATAAGCTAAAAATGAACAACTTTTGTGAAAACAAGATTTTTATAACTTGAGAATTAAGGTAGAAAAGGCAAAATAAACAAACAGTTAACATATTAGGTATCACCTGTGATACAGAATAACTTATTAGGTATCACATGTGATACAAAATAAGATACAAAACTACGTGTACTTAGAATCTTTAGATAAACAAACTTCAGTTGCTTATTAATCAATCGTGCGTTGCGCTTTTTGCCATTTGTGAAGAACAATAAAATAAAAGTGATGTATGAAAATAATGGACAAAAAAATTATCTAATATCTTATTTTGTATCACAGGTGATACCTAATATCTTATTTTGTATCACAGGTGATACCTAATATTTGGTGATATTACATGTGATATCACATATCACATGGTGATATATCACATATCACTTGTGATATCACATGTGATATCAAATGTGATATCATCGGTGATATCACATGTGATATCAAATGAAACCTAGATCTAATGAAACCTAGTTGTTGAATATTCATTTTTCGTCTCTTGTTTAGTTGATTGCTTCGCGTTAGGCTAAGAAAACTGGCTGACCTAATAATTTATTTTGTATCACTGGTGATACATCACATTATGAGGTATCACCTGTGATACAAAATAATTTTTTAGGTATCACTAGTGATACAAAATAACTTATTAGGTATCACCTGTGATACAAAATAACATATTAAGTATCACATGTGATAGTTACACTGTAGTTAGCTACTTGTTTTTGTAGATACAAAATATGAGGTATCACCTGTGATACAAAATAATTTATTAGGTATCACCAGTGATACAAAACAACTTATTAGGTATCATCTGTGATACAAAATAATATATTAGGTATCACCTGTGATAGTTAGACTGTAGTTAGCTACTTGTTTTTGTAGATACAAAATATGAGGTATCACCTATGATACATACAAAATCATAAGTGATACAAAATAACATATTAGGTATCACATGTGATACAAAATAAGTAAGTAAAGCATAAATAAGCAAAAACGCAAATTACATTGTCTTTGTTTGCCCACAAAGAAGCTAATACACATGGTAGTTAGTTACATATACTAAAAATAGCAAGCTGACATGTGACAACCCATTGAGTTCTAAGTTATAACTGATTGTGTATGCGAATAATATGCCACTTTCAGAATACCTCAATGACTCATTAATAATTAACCGACAACACGCATATAATATGTCCACATATAAAACTCGGGGACCTTAACCAGTCCTTGTACCAAATGGCCTGGTCCTAAAATGGTCATAAAAGCCGAAAACATTACACAATCAGTTATAAAGAAGAAATACCATAACAAAGTATGAATTCCATATGCTAATTAGGATTTTTCAACCAGAACTTCAAAATCAAGGTGAATTTGCAGCTACACTGGCATTTGAGACAAAGTAACTTTTAAAAAAGAAGAGAACAACACTCAGCATACAAGGTACCGATCATATGGATAAGATAGCTTTCTTTATGCAAACATATAGAGACAGATTTCCCGCTGTAACCCAAAAAGTCAGAAGGGACAGTCAAGTAACTCTTTTTGAGTGTATATTCAGACCACTTTGAGTAAATCTCCGGTACAGACTGAATCGATAAAGAGGTTTCTGTATTTTTAGCAATCAGTTGATATTCAAAAGAGGTTTTTAGAGTACTTGGGACCACACAATCAACATTAAAAGCCCGTCCTTGTTCTTTCACTTCATTATTGAGAATGAATATGACACTTTCATGTTGTTCTTGAAGAAGAATATGCTTCTGGTTTAGTTCAACAGGAAAAGTAAAGGTGGTGTTGTAGGTGAATCGGGTGGTGGAAGCCGCATGTTGGATGCCAAAGTGAAGGTAAAGGTTCTACGAAGAAAGTTCGAATCTGAGGTTGTCAACTTCCCGCATATAAAGATCAATCGCCATCCACCTTGATAGAAGAGATACATCTCTTGTTACCTGTAATATTAATACAAGTCATTCTAGTAGATTGGATAGAAAATGCAGAATAATGTGAAAGATCTATACTCGCTTTGTAAGAAATATATATCTTTTTTTAACGGCAAAGATTATATTAAAAGTTTAAATTCAGCCCAAAGCAGAATTCAAAAGATTGACAGTCAGTAGGTAACATCTATACAGTGAGTGTCTACAGCATATTGCCCAAGAACTCAAATACTGTACTTTTTTTTCTTTTCTTATGAACTTCGAATCAGACTTTGAATGCAATCATGTGAATGTAGAATCATGAAGATGCTGAAGTGTGTAGTTTAATTCTTGATAAAATATAAAAAACGAATGTAAATTACAGAGGAACAAGACAATTACAAATGAGCACAGTTAGCATTATATCATATAGCTGCTCTAAATTTTAAGGGGCAGATATTGCTTGTGCCCTTACTATTTTGGTATGCACATGGGTACAAGAAGTATAACATCAATAAATTATCTTATCAGTTTTTATTATACATATTTTCTAATGGTTGAGCATGAGCCCGACTATGATTTGTATGTCATTGATATATGGCCTTTTAGCATACTATTTGTGCCAACGAACTTAAGTGAATACTTCAATGATTAGAATAACTGTTATTATCATCGAAAGCTCCTTTATACACCATAACACACATGGAGCTAATATAAGCTCAATTAAAAGAGTGGAACTTTGAAACCTTACCTTTGCAGTGACATTAGGATTTCCATCTCTATCACCCCCCCATCCAAGATCCAAATCTTATAGGTGTACATGTCAAAGGAAGTGGTTTCCCAGTATGCTGAAAGAAAAATGAATACATATATATATGAAGGATAAGATATTTTGAGAGCATAATCTAGACATGAATATATGAAGCTTGCATCATTTGATCTACAGACGTAACTCGAGAAAATATACCTTTTTTAGAGCATTGCTGAGACGACGTAAGTAATGGGGTATGGCTTTCCAAAGGGACTGCTCAACATAATTCAATCCTGGTTTCATATAAATAATAAGTAATTTCATTTGCTTCGAAAGGATCAGAATATGAATTTTATCATATCTATCTCCGAAAGGAAATTACCAGCTCTAGCCTCGTCTACTGGTGTAGGTTTGTGGCGTCTAAGTTCACCTGTCTGCCATATGGATGTTATCTCTCTCACCTACAAAACCAATATTAATTAATCACAAAGTAACCCATAAATTTTTTCTTCTACTCAACAAAATCTACAAGAGAGCACCAGATCTTCTATTAGACTATCTTGATCTTCCTGTGTGAGATCCTTTCGGTCATTAACTTCCAATAGATGCTGCAAAAATGAAAATTTTAGTCAAGTTACTTATATTGATGATATAACCAACAAATACTCTATAACAAAGATTAAACAGCTTACAGAAATCCTAATGTGTTTATATTGAAGAGTGCATCTGTTAATCTGTGTGGGATGTGCAGTGAGGACTATCTCAACTGCCTGCAAAGAAATCACAAACTTTGTATTAAAAATCTTGGAGTGTCGAACATCTTATAAAACTTTACACAAAATTGAATTTGAGACAAAAAGAGATGCAAAAGATGCCATAAACATTACCTGGTTGCATACAATATCATAAAGCACATCAGGAGAAAGGCCACTTTGGATCAGCAAATTAAAAGTATCATCACAAGATTTTAAGGCTTGCACGTTCTTTGACTTATGAGACCTTCAAGCAAAATGTTAAATTTACTTAAACCACAAAGTAAGTGTGGTACTGCTTGCTACATATGCACTTATTCACTATATCAGGTATCACTTGTGATACAAAATCAGACAAGATTTTCTTTGCATATCATTCTCTGATTTACCCTCCCATTGTTGCACCCTGAGGAAAATGATCAAACATGTCAAAATCAATGAATAGCGTAACAAATACAGAAAGTCTCGGTATAAAAGTATATAATTACATAATACCATATTAGGTATCACCTGTGATACATACCAAATATTAGGTATCACCTGTGATACAAAATAAGATAACATTTTCAAGCAACGGACAGTTCTCTAAGCAGACTTGCTGATTTCAAAATCGGAAAGCAAAATGTGGGAATACTAGCACCAGCTTATCTAAAACCGATATACATCTGCAGCTGATAGTCGCACCTGAAGTAGCTTTTCAGTATCTTTCATTAATCAAGTAGACTTTTTTGGGCCATCATATTCTTGAGGAGGTTCTGGGATATCTTTTTTCTCCATAACTTCTTGTATTCCTTCTTGGTAACCTACTATAAAGCTCTTCAATGCATCTCTGTAAACAGAGGCTCTCGTCATGTAAACCCGCTGCAAAGCTGGCCTAAGTGTCTCCATTCCACCTCGAGCAGCAACAGCTGTCATCATCAATCATTACATTATCTCATTTCTACAGGAACTAATTATAAGTTGAATCGTTTGTTTTTATTATAAAATTTACCAAGATCCTCTAATGTTGAAGGTTCAGATTCTGCAGTTGAACCTGATCCTCCGTTAGTTTCGTCTTCTGACTTTTCCTTCTTTTTTATATTCATTTGGTCGCAGCTCAGGACCTATATCTCTTACCCAGCTTGCAGCATAAAGTCTAGTTGCTTCTTTTAGCACCTGAACAATAGTCACAAATGACATAGTCATGACACCTACGTGTAATCATATAGTCTAATGGAGCATGCACATTACTTAAGATGTTACAATTCAACTTTCATCTTCTTAAAATATTTAAAAAAGTGTAAAATAGTACTCTATAGACTGTAGTCTGTAACATACAGATATAATCCCGACGGTCCAACTAAATATATCACAGAAGGTACAAAATAACTTATTGAACTGTTTTAAATATTACAGATGATGAAAAAGTTGATGCACTTTCTGTTTTTTAAATAATTTTCAAATATATTACAGATGACGTTACGGGTCAGATAAATCTTTACCTGTCAATAGGACTGCTGAATCCTCCTTCACATATCTATTATCTGGTTTTGGGTCAACCAACGGTTCTATAAACGAGTTCTCTTCACCGACGAGTGGTCACACAAATTCATGGTCTGTTCCTCCGTCTAATCTCTCCCTCAGCTTGTTGAGCGGTGGTGGTGTGAAAAGTGGTCTTCAATCTAATGAAATTTCATATCAGATGAGAGATGTCAGGTATAGTGCTTTTGACGAGTATTCAGCTCATAGTAATCAAAGGGGTGGAGATCAACAACACGAGAAATGGATGATGCCACCACCACTTCCTTCTTATCTTCAGACCCCTGTGGTTAAACAATCAACATTGAAAATCAATTATTCATTTCATCAAACACATGGTGTGCATTTAACTAATATTTTTTCTAAAGCATAATTTACATAAAGATTATCTGTGTCCAAAGCTAAAATCACATGTGATATATTTCATATTAACTAAAAAGTGCTTATTACTAACTCATAAGTTAAAACCAGTTCAGCTTATATCAGCAACTTAATTTTTCATGTCATTATTAGCATAATTTATTCAAAACATAAGTTAATGATAAGTTAATTGATAAGCTATTCGGACCATAAAAATGCCTAATTATACAGCTTATTCACTCTAACTTATGATCTATAGTAGAAAAATAACTTATTAGAATGAGCTTACTCTTAACAGCTTATATCAACAACTTAATTTTTCGGGTCATTATTAGCATAACTTATTCAGAACATAACTTAATTCAATCAAATGCTAAATGATAAGTTATTCAGAACATAAAAATTATACAGCTTATTCACACTAACTCGTGATCTATAGTAGAAAAATAACTTAGAAGAATGAGATTACTCTTAACAGCTTGTGTTTCATCACTCTCCTACTCATAAGCAACAATATCACACGAAACATAACTTTGCCAAACACAACTTTGCTCACTTGCTTGAATCGAATCCATAACACCTGATGATTTGTCAAATAATATGAATAAGTTAGCTTATAATTTAGCACAATAACTCAATTGATGATAACTAATAAGTTATTAAGATCAATCACCCAAAAAAAGGGATAAAAACCTGATCCAGTGAAAAGAACGACATTAATATGAAGCTGGTGTTAATGAATTGAAGAACGAGATGAAAAGAGCATCGATTAATGGATTAGAGAAAAGAATTTTTGTTTTTTTGATGACTGGGTGAGATGTTAATTGAGAGAGAAAAAACATGAATTAAAAAACACACTCTCTGTGTGTGAAAAAATGATTGAATTATTTCAGATTGATGTAAAAAATTATATTTATACATTCCAAAATTACCCCCATAGTGAAAATAATGAATTTAATCTCAGCCTTTAGATCAAAATGAATGGAAGGTTGGGATTGGTCCCTTTATATCTAAGAAATGTTTTGTCCTCAAATAATCTTAGATCATATATATATATATATATATATATATATATAGGGAAGGGTTATTTTCAGAACCAAGAAAAGGTCGAGAACTGCGAGAACCAGCATCAACCAATCAGATTTTTTTGAATATTTATTTTTATTATTTAATTCAAAAGGGTATAATCGTAAAATTACTTTTTTTTTTAATTTCTTTTAATAAAAAAACATTTTTTTTAGTTCCTAAATTTTAGGAAACTTTTTTTTTTCTTTTTTTTTTTAAATAATTTTTATTTTCAGTATGTATGATTTCAAAAGTAAGGTGCATATGTGTTTTTTTTTCTTTTCATATAATGTAAATTTACATATATTTTTAATGTTCAATTGCTTAAACCTTTAATGTGTTTTGGTCACAAATATATAAAAAAATGTGTTGATATAATAGAATACATGTGCAAATACGGTACATAAACATTAACATCATATGATATACAAATAGATACATGTGCAAATGCGACCAATCTATTATTCTAGCCACTAGATACAAGTACATAAACATTTACATCATATGATATACAAATACGGTATAAAATGTCTTTGCATGTGTGCACCGATAATCTTTAACAGAATTGGATTTTGTTTTGATGTATGCACATGTATTTCTCCTCATTAGTCGCTCTTGCCTTTCTTGGACATATGCGTTCGTTCCATCCATATGCACTTGTATGCACATGTGTATCATCTGCGTTATCTTTTTCAAACACATAAAAAAACAAAAGACCTGTGAAATCAAAACACAACATTTTGTTAAACTAGTAAATACTAATTAGAGAAACTAAAAAAAGAAAACTACAAAGTCAATAAATTAATTAACCTTGATAAGCCATTTAAACATAACTAAACCTTGTAGAATCTTGAGATCGAAAGTAAACAATGATGAAAATACATGTGCATAATTTTCTAAACTGACCACTTTATAAAAATATATGTGCATATTAACCGAATTACATGTGTTTATTAATCAAAATGCCGTTTCTTTTTCCATACAAGAAGAACGAAAATGATATTTTATTCATCTAGGCATACCGAATAATATTCACTCTAGGGAGTACATCTTTTGTTCTTTTTATTCATCTAGGCATACATTATCTTTATAAGCAATATACACTTACCAACACATGTGCATCGTATCTTTATATCTATAAGACTTACCAATACATGTGCATCATTCCATAAATTTTATATTAACCTTGAAATACATATGCACATAATTTTATGTTAACTGTATTGATTTTATACCAGCCATAAAACACATATGCATCATTCCATTAATTTTATATTAACCTAGAAACACATATCAAATCGAATCTACTACATTGTAAGTTTGTAACTAACGCAAGAAATTTAACAAAATCAGTAGAGTGACTTTCATTTAGTTACGTGTGAGCAATACTTACATGATCTATCAACATCAAGTCTAACCTAATAATTAAATCACATTGTAACCAAACAAAACGTTGTTGACGTTGTAGATCTGTTAAACATAGCGTCGTAGATCTAAATTTCAAATCGAAACACATTTCGTTTTTAGAACGAAGGCCAAAAAAAAATTCAGATCCAAAGCCAAAAAAACATCACACTGAATCTATGATCATATCAAAACCCATATTTTTTCAGTTAGAAAGAAGATCGAATCTACCAACCTGCACCACAAAAAATATACTCTTCTAAATCGAGATCTCGAAACACCACCAGCAACATATCCATAATGAACGAAACTTCTATGATGAATTTGATTTGTTCATTACTCTGACATAATATAAATAAATGGTTATTTAATGGTCATTATGAGTGACAAAATATAAATTAATGAAGAAAAAAAACACTCGCAAAGAAGGAAAAAGGATATACCTTAACAATATCTTCATAGTCATCGGAGGGTGATGGTGCGGAGTTTACTATGTGTCCAGGGAGAAGAAGAATAGATCTGAAAAGGGAGATCGTGAGTTTTAATGATATGATTATTTCACAATCAAATTCCTTATTTAGTGGAACAGTTTTTTATTGTGATATTATGATAAATGTGTAACGTTTTTTAAGCTAAATGGGTTTAAAATATCTGTGTTGAAATCCCCTAAATGCCCTTCCATCAATTAAATAATGTAACATAGAGTTTAAGTTTATTACCTTTGTGCCACCAACATTTATAGCCATTGATCAAATAATAGATGGCTCAGATCGGTTATCGCAGTTCTCTACTTTTTTTTTCTTCTGAAAATAACCCTCATATATATATATATATATAATTTAAAGTTGTACATTTAGCCCTTCCACAAAGACCAATAGTTATACCTAAGTTGGAAAGTAGAAGTAAAATTACAGGCGAGGGAGAAAGGAAGGAGATCATTGATTTTTCATGGATCCAAACAATGTGGAGGAGAGACCACTTAGAAAGATTTCAGAAGCATTTAACAACATCGCCAATTCAATCAATTCACAACAACAAGATAAAGAAGTTGAGTTAGAATTAGCCCCTTTCTCTCACGCCTGTTCTCTTGTTTCCCCTCTTTTTCGATGCCTCGGTATCGCCTTCAAGTTCGCTGAAATGGACTATGTTGCCAAGGTATACAATTCATTTTCCATTTGTTTTTTGGTGGGTTTTGAATTTGATTGATTGATGGGTTTTTGTTAATGATTAGGTGAATGATCTTTGTGAGACGTCAAAGTCGATATCTACGTTACAAGTTATGATGGAGAAAGATATTGCTGATGATCGTGTCAGGAAGGCTGGTAGTCATACTAGGAATCTTTTGAGGGTTAAACGCGGTTTGGATATGGTTCGGGTCTTGTTTCATCACATTCTAGCTTCTCAGTAAGTTTTAGAACCAGAATTACAGGCTCTTTAATTCGAAAATAATTATCACAATCGTTTAATAATTAGGTTTCGAAAACAAGATAAATCGTCAACATTGTAGGAGAGTTGAAAAAATGATATGAGCAAAATAGAAGCGTGTCTTACCAAATGGAAGCAAACTTGAAAACTGTGTTTTCTTCATTTGTAAAAGCATTTGGAAGGCCAAAAACAGCTACACTACTTTGTGGCAGAGATGATCATTATAACGAGTCCTTGAAAAATGTGGGTGTCTTACCAACTAAGCCAACAGATACTCATGCTACTTGTTGCTTAACTATTGTATTTTCCAGTTATTGTAACTCCCGCCTCTGCTTGAACCTTGGGTGTAGTCATAGTATGTTGGTCAAAGGAGAAATAAACAAAAACAAACATTTGATAAACTTGTAAATAGCCCAAAGATGTAGAAAAATACTTTGTGGTACAATTTTTTAATCATGTATTTGCTGTTATGCATCATTAAGCACATCAACAGTCAGTACTGATACTATTAACTATGATGTCTTGAATTCTAAATGAAGTGGTGTATCATCTTGCGGCTATGCAGGATCAGGCAGCCGGCTAATCATCTGATTCAAGAGTTCTAATCTGTTCTGTTTTTGTGTATGTGGTTCTAGATTAGTATCTACTATGTAGTTAGTGACAGCATGTCTATTATTAAGCTAGTCCTGTTGATTGTGCTGGGAAATAGCCATTTGATTTTCTATCTTTCTCAATTAGATAAGAATCATATTCCTGATAAATGGTAACAAGTTTTTGATAGTAATTAGATAAGTGAAAATGCTCACTTTGCTGTTATATACTCCCTAGCCATGACAATGATCTAGTTAATCTAAGTAAGACCTGATCGAAAGTGTATTTGGCTTGATTACAAGTGTTCTTAACACTCTGTTCTCGAGTTTTTTTTAAAGGAATGGAAGGGGATGGGAAGGGAAATAAAAAATATTTGTGTTCTTAAGTTTTTTTTTAAGAAGGTTAAGTAGGGGACGGGAAGGGGGGAGGGAGGGAAGTTATGGGCTTTTTTGTATGCATTTGTTCCTTCCAATATTGGGGGGATTAGGAAGGGAAGTGGGTTACTAGCATTATGGGTTTGTGTAAAATTACAATTATATCCTTATTTATTCATCCATGTTCCATGTGTTTGACCTCGTTTTCACAACTGAAACTTGATTTACGAATAAACATGGATAGTATGCAGATAAACTTAATTACATGCTCCTTTCAATCGTATATACTTTCAACTGCTGACATTGATACAAGTGCTTTCCTTGTGATTTTGTGATTATATATATACTTTTCCTTTAAAAAAAAATACAAATATATTGTGGTTTTAGTTGTTTAACACCAAGTCACTTGGGTACAATTCCATTTTTACTTGAATTTGTAGGCATGTGACGTTCATGTTGTTACAAGCGTGTATCTCAGATTCAAATATCCTTTTGTAGTTAAATCATATATTCTGATTAGGTAAATGGCTATGGCATATATTATATTGGATATATGCGCATTTACATACTTGAAGCTTAAGAATTACATGCGACTATTGTTTCTATAATTTTAAACTATACTGTAAAACTAATATTCAGTACCTTTGAATACTTATATCGTTGCCTTGTTTAAATAGTTTCAAGGGTATATTAGTAATTTTGTTAGCTTCCATGTCCTTTCCTTTCTACTTAAAAATACAAACTTAAAAACATAAATTGCAACAACCACTTTCTTCACAATATCATCCCTTACTTTGCTCTTCCCATCCCATCTCCTTCCATTCTCTAAAATTTAGACTCGAGAACAGAGCGTAAAGTAAATTCTAATAACCATCACCCATAGGGTCAACCCATATAAAACTTAAAGTTTACTTTTTTTTGAGGAAAAGCTGAGAAATCATGAGAAGAAGGCCTAAAGAAGGATCCATCGAAAGAAAATCCAGGATAGAAATGCAGGGCTAAATAGAATAAGCTAACAAACAAAAGTCAAACACCAGGAAAGCCAAACATCAAAACTAAAGACGAACGGCTACAAAACCCGAGCAGCCACAGACCTTGGGCTTAAAATCCAATAGCTCCTCACAAGAGCGGACAACAAAATGTTTACTGCTTCTCCTTATTGCAGGACTTCAATTACATGTAAAGAAAGTAGACACTAATAGCTCATAGTTGTTTATGTGATGCAACAAATGTTGCTCAGATAATTTTCTGAGTGTGTATTAGAACTGAGACTACGGTGTGGATTAACAATAATAGAAAGGATCCTTCCTTTGACACAGTTATGTATAAGGGGAACAGAAAGCCCATTGCGCAGATTTGTTTAGTATGTGTATTTGTTAGAGATAAACATGATAACAGATCTTGTGATAGGTAAATGAAGATTATGTGGTTCCAACTACGTTGATATATGTGTTATGACTGATTTGTGTGTCTTTGCTTTCTTCGACAGGGACAATTCTTTAAAGAATCCAGCATCAAAAGCTTATGGGCAAGTATTCTCTCCATATCATGGATGGGCTATACGGAAAGCTGTTGCTGCTGGAATGTACGCCCTTCCCACAAAGGCACAACTGCTTCAAAAGCTTAATGAAGATGGTAAGTTTTTTGCTTTAAATGACATCATGCTTTTCTTTGAAGTTTATCTGCTTGATGCAAAATGCAAACTTGCAAAGTTGTATAAAATATTAAAATTTGTAATCTGAAGTCAATGATTAGAGAACTAATAGGGAAGCGACATAGGGAACTTTTAGAAGAAGAAAGTCTATGATGTAAGCACAGGCGATTAATGATATACTCCGTATGATGTGGTGTTAGGGTTACAGAAAGCGTGATAGCAGAATTACATGCCATGCTATATGTGATTACACCAAGACAGTGTGTTGGTTATTCTTGTTAGTGTGATTATGAATGAATGTGACAAGGACAAACAAAAAGAGACTGGTGTATGCCTTTTGTGAATCATATCATGGTGATCTTCAAAAATAGACAATTAATTCATAGTTGGAGGCGTGAACAACCATTTAATCAAAATGATTTAGGTGGCATTTGAATGTAAAATCAGCAATTATACAAACTGTCCGCCAACCTGCCTATTTTGCCAACTCTAAATCAGCAATTATACAAAATGTTGGGTGAATGTAATGCCATACAATGAGTCAATGACGTATAAAGCAATATTCACAATGGACGGGAGAATAATTAAGATTTGTAGCTGAGGGAACATTATTTAGATGGTTTGGTCACTGTAGCATTTGAATGAACCTGTTAAATTGTCAACATTATTTAGTGAAAATATTCCAACAAGTGAAGCAACCTGTTACAGAAGGGTCTCCTCTAGCCCTATAAAATTTTACATCATTATAATGTAAACGCAAGTCTATTCCCTTTTTAATAGTGTGGCCTACAATAACTTTGTTGATGAATGGTGATTGAAGAATGCTATTTGATTGGCTTTTTACTATCAAGCTGCGATTGATAAGTTTTTTTCTTGGAAGCATGTTGATATACGCATACAGCCATGTCTATCTTAGAATTATCATTGTTTGTTTTATCATGGTTATTGACTGCTCCTGCTATTTGTTACAGAAGTATCTGCAAGGACTGAGATGCAAAATTACGTTACGGCATGCACTATTATTGTTATGTACATTGACAAGCTTTTTCAGTCAAGAGAACTGGGCACTGACTGGTGAATTATTTTTTACTCCAAAGTTAACTTACTTATCCCTATCCTAAAGCCATGTTTTGTATCATTACTGTATTTCTTACTCTGATGTTAATCTGTTATAACTTCAATACATATTTTTCTTGATATTGTTTCTATTGCGTACAAGGATTCATCGATATTTAGGCTTCTACTATGTATATGGAAAAACACGAGTTGTCCGAAATTGACATCCGATTACTACATTACAACTCATTCTTCTTAGTAAATTACCTATGGTTCTCATTAGGGCATCCATAATGAGAAGATTGGGAAAAGTTCCATAAATTATGAAATGGTTTATGGATTGACCAACCATAGGCGATCCACCTGGGAAATGTGGTTTGTATATTTTGACGATATTTATTTCTTTTACCCATTTAACTATTTCTATATTTAGTTAATTTATTTGGCGTGTTTAAGATAGAGCACATCGTAAAGTTGACCCAATCACAGGTGTATGGGTAACAAATCGATTCACATAGTTAGAAACCTGTAATCCATATTTTACGCGGTGGTACCAGTTCTAATATCTAAACTGTTACTAAATGGGAACAAGACCGTTGTCAACTCAAACTATTTATACAGGTCTTGTCGAGTCACATAGAAAAAGCAGTATATAAAAACTAAATTACAATGGAATGCTTTGAGATATAGGAAAATTATTTGGACTGAATAAGAATACAAAAAGTGAACTAAAGTCTAGAAGAATGAGCGTTTACACTTCACAACTATAGAATGATATGGTTTGTAGGATTGCATATTTTTAGCTTTTACGTGATTTCATGTGCTTTTGGATTATGAAGTCAGAAATACATATCATGTGCTTTTATTGACGGTGTAAATGATTGCTTGTCACCCGTGGGTACCATGCTCGCGGGTAGAGATGGCAATAAATTGTATTGATCTGGTGATTTTGCATCCATACCCGTATCCGTTTAAATTTTCTTCATCTATATTCATATCCACGTTCATTTAACTTTAAATATTCATCCATATCCATATCCATATCCGATGGATGAAACGGGTAAATGGATATCCATTTCGTATCAAACAAAACGTATTCATATCGTTTTGTGACATAAACGCATACAATGCTACACTAAGGGTATGTTTAGCAAAATTAGTTGTAAGCTGTAAGCTGCAAAGCTGTTAACATGAGCTACAAACTATATCTTTTTTTCAGGACAAGTGTTTGGTAAGTTAGCTGTTAAATGTAATTATAAGATGTAAAATGACATAAAAGGACATATCTATAATTATAAACAAATGTTTAGAGGGTATATAAGTAATTCAAAGTTTTAACACCTCCAAGATGTTTAAAAAGCTTCATGAATCAGCTTTTCATTTAGGGGCTATTTGATTGAAATAAAAGCTTGAAGTTAATGTATCCAAACAGAGCTATTATTTTAGAAGAGATTATTTTTATAACAAAAAGCTAACAGCTCCCCCAGAAAGCCCCTACCAAACAGGCCCTAAATTGCAGTAAATGATATTTATTTATCATAATTTGATGTTAATTTGTGCATTATGAGTTACGTTTTAACTTTTTAAGAGCTGTCTTATATGAAAAGTTATTGAAATTCAACTAAGTTCGGAAAAGTATTGGATAACTTCAGTAAACTTTTATGTGATGAAAGTTATATTAGCAATTAAAATGTCAAGTTAAGAAAGCAAGATCAAAAACGTATTTAGTAGTTACGAATTAAAAAAATATGAGTATATATTTCGGGTGATAAATAGGTAATTCATGTATGAAAAATGTTCATCCATGTCCGATCCGCAAATAATTGTTCATATACATATCAAGATCCGTTAATGACCAATTTTGCTCATCCATATCCTTCTTCGATGGATTGGATTGGATGGATATCCAGTTGATTGAATGTCCATTGCATCCCTAAAACTAGTTGCATAATTGTTAGTCTTTCCGTATAAAATTATTTGTCCAAAATTCTTTTTTAAATTGCGACAAACTAACTCTTCACTACTAAAAATAGATAAGGATATTTGATTTAATTAAATATATCACCTCTACTAGAAATTATTATTAAAACTTTTAAAATTTTAATTTAGATTAAAACTTTCATCGTTAAAAAAAGTTTAGAAAGAAAAAACAATAACAAGCTAATAACCACTCCGATTCTTATAAATGTATATTTTCGGGTGTGAAAACAATTATTTGTGGACGAAGAAGATCTTTTAAGTAAAAAGAACTGCATTTCATGAATATACCAATTCAAAAATAATGTTTGTCACATTTGAAGAACAATACTGTACACCAACGTTTTAAAAATTGGTTTTTTAATTGATCCGGTTGAGTTACTGCTTCACGATTCAACTGTTTTAACCAATTTTGTTTCTCAAACGGACTTCCGATGAACTAATCGGTTCACGGTTCAATCAATCGAATCAATCCGTGTTTTAAAACATTACTTTACACATTCAACATAACTACTTTAAAAAACAAAACCGATTGAACTCAACTTTGAGCGAGATGTAAACGTTGTGATAACTGATCATCATGAGCTTGAAATACATACTGGATCAATTAAATAAAAAGATAAAAAGGTTAACAATAGTATTTAAGCTTCTTGAACTTTTCTATGTCAAACTATAAGCAAATTACATTTTTTTCTCATCCAAACACAATGATGACATTGTGAAAAAAAAACCTATAAGAGCCCCCTTTAATATAATAATACATATAAAATGAGGTTCCAAATACATGCAAGTATTAATAAGCTTTTATATGTATGAGACATGCTTACATTTATTTGTTTTCTCATTTTGTGATACAATGAATTGTGATTTAATGAACCTGATGATTCGTACATGGTTCGCAATGTGAAATGGCTTTTTGACCGAAACTAAATTATAGCTTCTATATCTTTAAAGAAAGATTTTATTATGATTTTGAGATAGTATATAAAGTTCAAAATCGTTCAAAAATATAAAGTTCAAAAGACTTATCCATTAAACACGTAGAAACAAACATGTGAGATGAAAGTACTCGGAATATTAAAATGTTAAACACAGATAGTAACTAATGACTTTGGAAATAAAAAAAAAAAAAGCAAGAAAACTTAAACGTTTTTTCTTCTTTTTTGTGTCATTTACTTCGAAAGAACAAAACAACATAAAAATGATTGTAAGGATAAGATCAAATAAGGTCATTAATCAAATAAAACATGTAGTATATTTTTCTTTTCTTTTCTTTTCGGTGTCATGTATTTCGAAAGAAAAAAAATATCATAAGCACTCGTTAAGACAAGTCAACTTAATTAAGTCTCTCTCTTGTTTATTCACTTAATGTCTTAAAAGATAGAGAGAATCATTATTGTTTTTGGTTACTTCAAATTCTTTTTCATTCCCTTATTTTTTAGTTTTTGTATTGTAGTTTGTGATTTTATTTAATAAATGAAAAATTGCTTTGTTTGAAAAAATGGTAAAGATAATAAATATGATGGGTCTCAAAAAAGGTGGTGCTAATGGTGTTATGAGTGAATGTATATTTTTGGGTGTTGATGTTAAAAGTGAGGAAAGTAATGTAACGTTAATGTGGCAACACTTTTTTGACCGTTTGCAAGACGGTTTATTATTAAAAAAAAATGAAAAGTGGTTTTTTTTTTTTTTTTTTTTTTTTTTTTTTTTTTTTTTTTTTTTTTTTTTTTAATTTGATTAAAAAAATGAATGGCTATAATTTGTTCTTTAGGTATTTAAAGAATATACAGTCAATATTATGAATATATGTAATTTCAAACAACAAATTAAATGAAAAGTAAAAACTAAAAAAGAACTGCATTTCATGAATATACCACTTCAAAAATAATGTTTGTCACATTTGAAGAGCAATACTGTACACAATGTTTTAAAAATTGGTTTTTTAATTGATCCGGTTGAGTTACTAGCTAACGATTCAACTGTTTTAACCAATTTTGTTTCTCAAACGGGCTTCCGATGACCTAATCGGTTCACGGTTCAATCAGTCGAATCAATCCGTGTTTTAGAACATTACTTTACACATTCAACATAAATACTTAAAAACAAAACCGATTGAACTCAACTTTTAGCGAGATGTGAACGTTGTGATCACTGATCATCATGAGCTTGAAATACATACTGGATCAATTAAATAAAAAGATAAAATCGTTAACAATAATATTTAAGCTTCTTGAACTTTTCTATGTCAAACTGTAAGCAAATTACATTTTTTCTCATCCAAACACAATGATGACGTTGTGAAAAAAAACATATAAATAATACATACAAAATGAGGTTCCAAATACATGCAAGTATTAATAAGCTTATACATATATTAGACATGCTTACATTTATTTGTTTTCTCATTTTGTGATACAATGAATTGTGGTTTAATGAGCCTGATGATTTGTACATGATTCGCAATGTAAAATGGCTTTTTGACCAAAATTAAATTATAGCTTCTAGATCTTTAATGGAAGATTTTATTATGATTTTGAGATAGTATATAAAGTTCAAAATCGTTCAAAAAATATAAATTTCAAAAGACTTATCCATTAAACATGTGGAAACAAACATTTGAGATGAAAGTACTCGGAATATTAAAATGTTAAACACAGATAGTAACTAATGACTTTGGAAATAAAAGAAAAGCAAGAAAACTTAAACTTTTTTTCTTCTTTTTTGTGTCATTTACTTCAAAAGAGCAAAACAACATAAAAATGATTGTAAGGATAAGATCAAATAAGGTCATTAATCAAATAAAACATGTTGTATATTTTTCTTTTCTTTTCTTTTCTGTGTCTTGTATTTCGAAAGAAAAAAATATCATAAGCACTCGTTAAGACAAGTCAACTTAATTAAGTCTCGTTCTTGTTTATTCACTTACTGTTTTAAAAGATAGAGAGAATCATTATTGTGTTTGGTTACTTTTCAAATTCTTTTTCGTTCCCTTATTTTTTTTGTTTTTGTATTGTAATTTGTATTTTTATTTAATGAATGAAAAATTGGTTTGTTTGAAAAAATGGAAAAGATAATAAATATGATGGGTCTAAAAAAAGGTGGTGTTAATGGTGTTTTGAGTGAATGTGTATTTTTGGGAGTTGATGTTAAAAGCGGGGATAGTAATGTGACATTTATGTAGCAACACTTTTTCGACCATTTGCAAGAGATTTTATTATGAGTGAATGTGTATTTTTTTTTGATTAAAAAATGAGTGGCTATAACTTGTTCTTTAGGTATTTAGAGAATATACGGTCTATATTGAACTCAACTTTTACGAATATACGTAATTTCAAACAACAAATTAAATGAAAAGTAAAAACTAAAAAAGAACTGTATTTCATGAATATACCAATTCAAAACTAATTTTTGTCACATTTGAAGAGCAATAGTATTGCAATTTCTGACTCGACACGAAACCGACACGAAAATTAACAGGTTCGGGTTGAGTCTTAATAGATTTCGGGTCAGGTTTAGGTCGACCCATCTAACCCGTTTATTAAACAAGTCAGGTTCGAGTTGGGAATAAATTAAGCGGGTTGACCCGCCAACCCATTTAAGATTTTTATCTTAATTTAAAAATTATTTATATTTTATTATATAGGTTAAATGTGTTAAACAGGTCGACTCGCAAACTCATTTAACTTATGTAATGTGCCAACTTTTGTATATAAAACAGGTTAAATGGGTCAACCCGAAACCCGTTTAACATGTTCAACCTGTGTAACCTATTTTACCCGCCAACCCAAGTATATATACAGGTTAAATGGGTCAGGTTCGGGTTATGTGTAAACAGGTTAGAGTTGACATTGCTGACCCGAAGATTTAAATGAGTCAGGTTTGGGTTGGGGTTTTGTGACCCGCCAACCTGTCAACCCGAACCTGCCAACCCGACCCCGACCCGAATTGCTACCCCTAAGCAATACTGTAAACCAATGTTTTAAAAATTGGTTTTTTAATTGATCCGGTTGAGTTACTGGTTCACGATTCAACTGTTTTAACAAATTTTGTTTCTCAAACGGGCTTCCGTTGACCTAAGCGGTTCACGGTTCAGTCAGTCGAATCAATCCGTGTTTTAAAACATTATTTTACACATTCAACATAAGTACTTTAAAAAACAAAACCGATTGAACTCAACTTTGAGCGAGATGTAAACGTTGTGATCACTGATCATCATGAGCCTGGAATACATACTGGATCAATTAAATAAAAAGATAAAATCGTTGACAATAATATTTAAACTTCTTGAACTTTTCTATATCAAAGTGTAAACAAATTACATTTTTTCTCATCCAATCACAATGATGATATTGTGAAAAAAAACCTATAAAAGCCCCCTTTAATATAATAATACATATAAAATGATGTTCTAAATACATGCAAGTATTAATAAACTTTTACATATATGAGACATGCTTACATTTATTTGTTTTCTCATTTTGTGATACAATGAATTGTGGTTTAATGAGCTTGATGATTCGTACATGGTTCACAATGTAAAATGGCTTTTTGACCGAAATTAAATTATAGCTTCTAGATCTTTAAAGGAAGATTTTATTATGATTTTGAGATAGTATGTAAAGTTCGAAATCGTTTAAAAAATATAAAGTTCAAAATACTTATCCATTAAACATGTGGAAACAAACATGTGAGATGAAAGTACTTGTATATTAAAATGTTAAACACAGATAGTAACTAATGACTTTGTAAATAAAAGAAAAGCGAGAAAGCGTAATTTTTTTTCTTCTTTTTTGTTTCATTTACTTCGAAAGACCAAAACAACAAAAAAATGATTGTAAGGATAAGATCAAATAGGGTCATTAATCAAATAAAACATGTAGTATATTTTTCTTTTCTTTTCTTTTATGTGTCATGTATTTCGAAAGAAAAAAATATCATAAGCACTCGTTAAAACAAGTCAACTTAATTAAGTCTCTCTCTTGTTTATTCACTTACTGTCTTAAAAGATAGAGAGAATCATTATTGTGTTTGGTTACTTCAAATTCTTTTTCAATCCCTTATTTTTTTGTTTTTGTATTGTAATTTGTATTTGTTAGGATTTACTCTAGATTGAAGTGACGATCATTATCGAGTCAACGAGTCCTGTAATAATGTATCATATAATAGTTAGTCTAGACATGGGTAAACGGGCTTAGGTTAGATAAGTTAAGCTTAAATATGTTGATTTAATCCATGTATTAAGTATAGTCCAATAAGCCTGGTCCATCAAGGCCTTATGTAAAGGGTATAAATAGCCTACCATAGCTTGGTAGGAAGCTGATGATCACATGTGAATGTGAAATTCTCTCATTGTCACTTTCAGTTCTCTACCTCGCTGGTTCATTTGTCACTTTCTCTCTATTAATAAAACTTATATTTCATCTTTCTAAAAACTCATTTATATTATCCTTTGAGTTGTGTTTTGATACAAATACGAGATCCTACAATTGGTATCAGAGCGCACGGGATTATTTAGAAGTGTATTTTGTGTTTAAAATTTACAAGTTTTAAGTCCAGATTCAAAACAACGTAGTAGGTCTTGTGTCAAAACGTTTTTGTAGTTAATTTCTAGTCACATTCATTTAGTGATTGGTAACGATGCTACTTTATGTATCTTCAAAACCGAAACCTGCAAATTTAACGATTTGTAAGTTTCACAAATAGACTTACCTCGCGGGTTTTTCAAAGCACACAAATCTTGATATTTTCATGGTTGAAACTATTAATGCAACAAAAACGAGTGTTTTTAATCGGATTAAAAGTTGTTTTTGGTTCAAAAAGTGTTATAAGCGAAGTAGAGAAAACCAGCTCAGTTGGATCTTTAGAAAAAGTGCTACCTCGCTTCAAAACCCTCTTTTAGCGAAGTAGAAAGAAACTTACCTTCCTCGCTTCCCTTACCTCGCTACTAAAACCTTACCTCGCTACCATAAACTTTATAGCTTCAGTCAACAGCGAGGTTTGACCTCAGTTTCACCATCATCAGTCAAATCAAAAGTCCAAAAGTAAAACGGAGAAAGAAAAGGAGAGGAACGAGAAAGAGCAGATTTAACAAACCCAAATCCTAACCTTAACCCACCACAAAATCACTTATTGGACCACGGTTTTGTTTGAGCTTCAATAATCCGAAATTGATTGTTATTTTGGGCTTAATTTTTGGGTTCGTTGGTATAACTACCATGCTAGTTATTCAGACACCGTGAAAGATTAACAACGATTCACTCGAAAACAAAATCACTTCTTTATTGTCAAAAGATCCAGTATCATTTCACAATGGAATCAAGTTTAAAAGAGAGAGACATGCCTATAGTTGTACAAAAACAAAAGCTCGCGATGCACTCAAAAGAGAAATGTTTGTCACATTTTATCGCACTTAAGTCACTCTGTGATATTTTCAGATACCCAGGCATAATAGATAGTCGAGGGTTAGATGTGGCATTTGACTCATTTTTTGGCATACCGTTCGAAATGGGGTCCGGGTCTTTCAGAAATGAAAATTTTCGCAACTTAGCTCAATTAGAAAAACAATTGGAATAAAAGAAATTTCTTGAAAGTAACTCCATGGTTGATTTTAGATTGCTCAAGACAAAGTTTGAAAAGTTCTTAAACACAGAGATCCCGCCTTCTTATGGGTATAATTATGAAGATGAAAGAATAAAATTCAGAAAGCACAGTGGAATGGAGTTTCGAACCTTTAGAGACAAGATTGTTAGTCAAATGGATATCCTTGAAATGGTAATGAATGCAAGAGCGATGTATGAGAAAGAGATGCTGATAAAGGAAAGAGAGCATATTGGAAGAGGAATGCAGAAAAAGAAAACATAGCAGATTGAAAGAGGAATGCAGAAAAAGGAAAGAGAGCAGATTGTAAAGGAGGGAGCAGACAATGAGGAAGGAACATTACATGACAATTTGGTTTTCACGGGTAATGATGCGTTATCAGAACAGCAGGGTAAAAGAAGCAGTATAGGGAATGATACAGATGCTGACGGGGAACTCAGTAATGAGGCTAGTTTGGATAATGCAGCTGATGATTTTGGTCCTTCGTACAATTCAGACACATTGGTTAAGATACATTATTCAACTGATAATGATGATACATGTGTTAATGTGTTTGCTCATGAGATACAAAACCATGAACAACCTGACTCTGTTTACGACACATATGTGGGGAATCAGGATGATAGAAATGTTATTTCTGAGACTCCAGATATGGATCCGAATAGAAGTAAGGAAGAACATGATAATGTAAATTATGAGAAAGATTGTACATTAAATGCTTCCTTAGTCAAGACTTTACAACTTGAAAATGCTTCTTTGACCATAGTGATTGAGCACTATAAAAAAGTTTAAATCCAACTAGAGATTATGCATTTGAAGTGGCTTTTCAAGAGTCTCAAGATTGTGATCGAAAGTTAAAGAAAAGTCTTGATCAAAAAATCATGCTTGATAATGAAAACATTATGTTCTCGAAAAAGAAAAAATTGATTTGAAAACACAGATTTCAATGCAAAAAACAACTATTACCAATCTTCTAGAAGATAGGGATTATTTGAAAAAAGAATTTGGTCCACGATCTGAAGCACTTGAAAAGGAAAATCAAGAATTTGTTAAACAAATAAATAATCTTGATAACAAACTTCAAAAAATAGATCAGACTGCTCAAACCCTTCAAATGATGCTTCCTAAAGATAAGGACGTTAATAATGGAAAATATGGACTTGGTTTTGTGAACACTAATCATTTGGAAAATAATGTGGAAAACAATTTGGAAAATGATTTGGATAAAGATTTTGGAAATTCAAAACCTTGTATTTTAAAGAAAATCAAAGAGTTGACACCCGGTCTGTATGATGCTAAAAAAGTGAGAAAAGATTTGTCGACTGATCTTATGCTCAATTCACAAGAAATTGAAAAATCTGAAGAGGAAAAATGTTTAAAAGTAAAACAAAAAAAATCTCCACTCTCGTATCAAGGCTTTGTATATGCTGTGACTGAATTCGAGGAAGCTCCAAAAGCCCCCTTGAAAAGAAAACACACACATTGAAAAGACACTTGAAACAAACCGTACTACATGCTTTATCATATACAATTAATGATTACGATCTAAGTTGTTGGCAAATTTCACCAAAGAAATAGTATAGTCTTTAACAAAAAATTCTTTCAATGCGAAATGCCTCACAAGAGGAAATCTCCTCCCCTTGGAATGTTCGAAATGAGGTCATAAGAAAAGCTAGAGATTTGTTATCAAAAGACTTTGAACCCACAACTAAGATCATGGATGTTTATATACATAACTTTGAAAAGAGTCTTATCACTGAAATGAAATATGATTTAAAGTATGCTACGTCTCTTGAAGATGAGTTTGATGAAAAGTGCTTAATCTTGGATATTGAAAAGGTCTTTTTCATAAATCAGTTTAAGTCGTTCAAATATATGTCGTTCAGCCGTGAGTATGAGAATGTGGATTTTGAGCACAATTCTTCTTTGGAAACTAAAATTTTTTGTCTTAAAAGGAAAATAACCGAGCTTAAAGGAAAAGAAAAGATTTTTGTGGAAAACTCTAATGATGCCAAAATCAAGTTTGATTTTGAAGAACTTGAAACAAAAATAATTGAATTAGAGCACAGTGTGGCATCATTACAAAGAGAAAATGAGCACTTGAAACTAATTTACAAAAACCTATTCGATTCAATCAAACGTTCACGGGTTCAGACACAAAACCCAACCATTAAACAAAAAGAAACTAAAGACTTGAAGTCTCAACTGTCTGAATTCGCTGATAAAAAGTTTGCAAATGTTATGGAAAAGATTGAATCACTAAAAAAGAAAAAGCTTGGTTATTAAATCACAAAAGTTTACTTTCCAATCCCTTGTTCGATTCTAATACTTGAGATCTTGAAAAGGAAACGGGGGAGAAAATGAATATTTTTGAAGATAAAAATCGTCTGCTTCAAACAAAAGTTGTTGAACTTGAAATGAGTTTAGCCCAACATTCAAATGATTTTGAGGATGCAAAAACTGACTTTTTCAATAAAACGGTCAAGTTCGAAAACTATTTTGAAAGACTTGAAAAAGAAAATATTGTGTTTGAACGAAAATTGGCTCGTAAGAATGACGATTCTAAATCAGAAAAAGATCAATATTTGAAACAAATTGCTTCTTGAGAATCAAAATTGGCATCACAAGATCACAATTCTCTTCAAAAGAAAATCATTGAATTGGAAATGACAATTGCACAACAAACCATAGATTTTGGTAATGCCAAAAATGATTTTTCAATCGAAACAAACAAATATGAAAAATATTTTGCACATCTTGAAAATCAAAATGCTTCACTACATGAAAAATTGGCATCCCATGTTCATCTTTCTCTTCAAAAAGAATACAATGATTTGAGAACTTCATACAATGTTTTAAAAGTAAAGTTTGATTCTCTTAACCGATCAAAAGGAAATGCTCCTGTTTCAAATGCTTTAACACCAAAAGTAAGTGTTTCAGAGAAGGTTTACACTGGTGAATCTTCAAAATCATTTTCGAAAAAGGTTTCTCAATTTACAACCTATTCTTTGCAAAAAGGAAAGAAGTTTTCAAAGATACTTAGTTTTTCCGAAACATTTACTTCTCAAAAGGTTTCAATGTCAAATGCTTCAAACTTTTCTAAACCCAAAAGTAAGTGTTTCGAAGAAGGTTTACACGGGTGAATCTACAAAACCATTTTCCGAAAAGGTTTCTCAGTTTACAACCTATTCTTTGCAAAAATGAAGGAAGTTTTCAAAGAGACCTAATTTTTCCAAAATATTTACTACTCAAAAGGTTTCAAATGCAACTGCTTCAAAAGAAAAGACTCAAGTTTTTTAAACTCCACACTCTTGTTTTACATCGTTAAAGCAAGTATGGAGACCAAAACAACATGGTTCAAAACCCTTCAAATACACAAAATCAGGGTTTTCTGAAATATTTACTCCTCAAAAGGTTTCAAATGAAAGTGCTTCAAAAGAAAAGAATAACGATGTTCAAACTCCACACTCTCGTTTTACACCGATAAAGCAAGTGTGGATTCAAATATTCAAGATCAGAAATGCTTTCGATGCAATATAAGAATAACTGTGTCTTTGGACATTTTAAATACAGGAAGGTTTCCATTTATCACAAAAACAAATTCGAAAAATGAAACACCGAGTTTCAACAACAAATGGAAATCTTATCCTTCAAATTTTAAAACTCCAAGAGAGACACCGGGTTTCTCAAATAGTTTTCAAAAGAAAAAGAGTTTTAAATCTCCATTGATTCCACGAGTGTTATTTCAAAATGAAACACCGTTTTTCAGTCCTCGTTGGAATTCAACTTCTTTAAATCAAATTGACACAACTTACAAATGGATTTCAAAATTTGGTAAACCCGTTGACGCCGTGCTTAAATGGGTTCCCAAGGTTGTTGTCTAATCTTAAACATAATGACTTCTTAGTACTTCAGCTAAGGACTCGGGCTTAAACATAATGGCTTCTGCACGCTCTTTCACTTTAAAGGCCCTAAGCTAAGAAAGAGGCTTAAGTCATCGCTTCAAATCCGAGAAAGGGCTTTTTTTTTTTTTTTTTTTTTTTTTTTTTTTTTTAGTTTTGGAATGTTCATTATGATAAGTAGTCGATTAGGAGAACTGATTTTCTAATGCCTATGATGCAATTAGAGCTTATCGGCAAAAACGCATCAATTTAGGTAGTCCCTTGTGGCTGCGGTGGCGACTAGATCAACGCGTTATTGCTGCAAGAGAAACTCCCATCGAAATTCACTATGAATCTTTGGGGACCTATTATGAGATTTATGGACACTATCTAATAGTAAGAACTATAAAAAAAGAAATTCTTTATATATATATACGAACCACTCTCGGTTATATATATATATATATATATATATATATATATATATATATATATATATATATATATATATATATATATATATATATATAATATATATATATATATATATATCTACATATTATATATAACAGGATGCGTATGACGTCATCAAATGCAGGATTGATGAATAAGCGCTGGATTGATGAGTAATCATGCTCTTATTCCACCTAAGCAGTCCACCTAAGCAATATTTGACCGAATAAAATTCGTTAGTTGACTTTTAATTCCGAAATTTTAAAAAGGATTCTAAATATTCGAACTTGGGTTGTTTACATAGCTTAATTATACGTCAATGTTACCATTAGACCAATTTATATTTTGTGATATAACTCGCACAAAAAATAACTATAATCTTCTTCTTTGATTACCAGGCGGAATTTTTGGAATGGTATATGTATTTTCTAAACATGTATCCCGGATTTTTTTAAAAGATATGTTTAATTTTAATTTGTAGAAGATATAGTTTGAAAGATAAGTTTGGAATGTATTTTGTATAAATCTTTTGTTCCCATATTTAACATCATAATTATACTTTAACGCGTATTTTGTATAAACTTTTTGTTCCTATATTTAAGATCAGAGTTCTACCCTATCACTATATATACATCATATATACATCATATATATACCTCATATTATAACGTTTTTTATAAACTCAAAAAAACAATAAACTCTATTGATAATAATATAGCCATTATGCACGGCCAAAGACACTCTGCAAGGCTTGCAAAAGGAACTGACAAGAAGAACATGAGTGCTTCTTTAGGAGGTATGTTTTTTACATGTAATTTAATCATTAGAATGTAATTTAATCATTAGTTTGCTAGCACTGCCAGACTGTATTGGTAGTACTGCTCGATGTACATGATACTGCTTATGTGTGTTTGTACTGCTGGAGATACTTGATACTGCTTATGTGTGTTTGTATTGCTCGATATATTTGATACTGCTTATGTGTGTTTGTTTTGTTTGTTAATAAACGATGGTGCATGTAAATATTAGCTTGATTATACAACAACAACATAAAAATTACAATATTAAAAACTATTAATATAAATTAACAATATAAGTAATACATTAATGAGGATAGCATATGTTATGTAAATAATTTGATGTTTTAACACATGAATGTTTTTTAACGAATAATTTATTCGTAAAGTTGTTATAATCTTATTTATGTTGTTGTTGGATCAATCTAATGCTTTATTATATGAACGTCTTTATATATTGATTATAGTTCTTGGTGCAAATACAAGCAATACCATACAGAAGAAACATACTAAAGCCTCTTCACAAGGTATTCTATTCTTATATAGGTTTTCGTGAATCCTACATTAATTTGTTTTAATTTACCATATAAGTTTATGATTTGTATCCACCTTCAGATACAACAAGCAGAGGATCTGGCAGTCACGTTCATCCTAAAACCCCTTCACAAGGTATTTTGTTGTTGTATATGTCTTTCATGTATCATATCTTAGTTTGTATTGTTTTACCCTGAAAGTTGTTGATTTTGTATTTGGTAATCATCCACACTATAATTTTGATACAACAGGTACAAGATCAGCCAACCATGTTTCCGATGTTGTTACAAGATCAACAGGTATTAGCTTCATCAATGTTTTATTGCAGTAACTTTGTTGATATTTTATTTATGTACATTTTACATGATGTTTATACTATGTTACTTAATTTATAACTGCTAAATTAGTAGGAAATATAGGTTTGGTTCAGCCATCTTCTTCGTCTGAATTGGATAATTCCATATTTGAAAGTGATACACCCGGTAGTATATCTGGAACAGTTGTTTCTGATGTCGTTGCTAAAGCTAGAGGTAGTACATTGAACATTAATTTTTTTTATTTAATACAGTAATACATTGTATTTATACAATCGTAATTGTTCCAGCATCTAAACCACCTGCAAAGGGCAGATTTGGCCACGTCTCATCATCTTTTGAGTCACAACCATCTCATGAAGGTAACATGTTTCTAAACTGATCGTGTTCATATTATAAATTGTGATTATAGTATACACATTAAGTATGTTTGTACATTCTAAATTGCGGTAAATCTATATCCATTGAATAATAGGATCTGTTCGATCATTAGAAAGGAAATCTACCAGTCAATCAAGCTGTTTTGAAACACACTCCACGTATGAAAACTCTAGGATTGATTCTTCCAACTTTCAATCTCAATCAGGTATGAATATTTGTTTATAAAAACCCGCACTTTTATTGTTATATGTTATACAACAATTTGTTTTGTTATTGTTGCTAGGGGCGACAAACTCAAAAGGTGATTCCAAAAGATTTGCTTATATTAGAAATCAACAAAAAGATTTGAGGTACCAAACAACATCTTCGGACGCACCTTCACACCGGAACAAAAAAAAACCGTTATGCATACATCGTCTTATGCAAAATTTCCTTCAGGTTTTGTACAAACATTCTGGATAATGTCTGTTCCAGATTGCTTATTTTATATAAATAACATTGTCATAATTTCTTTGTGTATTCGTAGGATCTAATTCTCATCCAATTAAAAACAATGGAAAGAGTATGTCCACAATTAAAATTCCTAATCCAGGTTTATTTAAAATGGTTGATTCATTATACATATTTCATTTTAATGTGATATAAAAAAAAATAGCGTTTTCTATATATATATATATATATATATATATATATATATATATATATATATATATATATATATATATATTTTTTTTTTTAGTGGTGAGAGAGAGAACAATGACTCTCATTAAAGATGTCAGTCCGATGAATGTGAACATGGCCATTAAAGGAAGATGCATCTCCGTATGGCATTCACACAAATTTAACGAAGAACACGATCCTTACAGTCTTGACTGTGTTTTCCAGGATGAAGAGGTATATCAGATGAAATTAGTAAATACCTATATTTGTGTATATTTATTATATATGTTAAATTGATATTTGAACTATATGTACAGTCGAACCGTATCCAAATCTATGTCAAAAAAGAGTTTATGTTTAAATTTGAGCCTCTTTTACGAGAAGGTCAATGTTACATAATCTCTAATTTTGGAGTAGCAGAGAATGCCGGAAGGTTACCTTTGTTACCAAACCAGTGGAAAATATCTTTTTATAAAGGAACCGAGGTTACCCGTATTGATCACATCGACGACAACTTTGTTGGGTTCGTTAACGAGCCATTCTCAAGTATTCTCGATACAGATAATGAATACCACGAACATGATTGTGTTGGTATGTGTTTTTTTTAAAATTATATACAACAGTTGGTGTTACTTGAATGTTTATGTGCATATTTTTATAACAAATGTTTTCCCAGATATTGTTGGTACAGTCGTAGCTATTGGGAAAATAGTGACGTTGAACAATTCTGGCGGTCCTAAGCTACGGAGGACAATTGTCGTTGAAGATGCCGAGTAACTATATTTTATAAATTATTATTTGTTTAAAATAAAATAACGTGTATAGAATAGTATTCATTTGTAATCATATATTGAGTGTACCCTATTTTATGCAGATCTCTGAGAATTGATTGTACTTTTTGGGACAATTGGGCATTAATGTGGAATGACTACGACAACAAACGTGACGAGCTTTGTCATATAGACATCCTCTTGATGCTGGGGAAAGTGAAATATTGGGACAGTAAGTTTTATAGATGACTTTTAAATTTTTGGTTACGTAATTAAGATTTTTAATTCATATTAATAGATTTTAAAAGTGTCTATATTTGTTGTGCAACACAGATAAGCCATCAATACATAATGCTTTGTTTGGCACAAGAATATTCATAAACAGGGATGTGCCACAATTGTTGGATTTCCGGAAAAGGTATATACATTGATACCGGCACATGTGTGTTTTAGTTTTAAACTAAAAACATGTTAAATTTATTAGGAACCTATTTATACGTTTCACAGATACGAAGAGCAGGAGGGGTATGATGCAGGTGAATTCAGAATTAAGGATCATTCAGTTGGCAGCCGTGTTGTTACGCCTGCGGAGTTCATGCACGGCTGTGTGAAGCAAATAGTTGGAACAATTCGAAGCATTGAACCGGTAAAGCAAAATTTATTGTTATGGGTATAATATAAATATTATTTTATCACTAATTAAACCCACGTTAGTAATGTTTATATGTGTTTTTGTATCTAAATACAGGAGTCACACTGTGTAGTTTATGCAGAAGTACATAGCATACAAGAGGAAAATGGGTGGGTTTATACGGGTTGCAAATCATGCAGTACAAGAGTGACACCAATTGTTTCAAAACGCAACTCGGGCACAAGGAATAAGAAACAGTTGTGGTATTGTAAAAACCATGGAGAAACATATGCCGTTGCTTCCAGGTATGTAAAACAACCTATATAATATATATATATATATATATATATATATATATATATATATATATATATATATATATATATATATAATTATTTGGATTTGTCCTTAAACATATAATACATAATGTGGATATTTGGATACTTTGCGTTGGGTGATAAATATTTTATATATGTAGGTTCAAAATCATTGTGCGCATATTTGACCATAGTGGTACTGCACAAGTCGTGATTTTTGACAAGAGTGTGCACAAAATGACAAATTTAACAGCGTGGGAGATAATGGAGAGTGAAGGCATGAACACAGAAGAATACTTTCTGGATGCACTTAATCAAATTATTGGGAGGAAGTATCTTTTCAAAATTTTATTTTCTGAGTTCAATCACAACAACAATAGTTATATATATAGAGCGGAGAAAGTGACGGACGATGTTGATATAATCAACTATTTCAAGAATGGCTTTATAGAAGAAGAGGTCTGATTCATTTTTCCTTTAATGTACCTAACAATGGTTTGTGTTTATAAACAAGTATATGCTAATCCTTATGAATGAATCAAAATAGGATGACGACGAGGAAGACGAAGGTTTAGAGAACAATTCCGTGTGTTCAGATGATGGATCGGAAACACATTCTGATGATATTAGTGAGGTATTGTGCATTGTATTTTTTAATTTCTAAAAACACCGTTAAATTGTAACAAACAATACAAATTAATCTTTTACATCTTCTCGCAACATGTAGCAGGAACCAACAAACGAAGATGTTGTTGAAACGACAGACGCAACGGATGATATTCCAGCAGTGTGCGTTGGTGCCACGAACGCCACTTTAATTCAAATTGATGATGTAGGCAAGCGTACGACAGACAACGTTAACAGTGTACCAGCGACACTGGATGACGAAACACCAGCTAATGATCTTAATAATCAAGAGGAGCAAGAAGACAATTAATTTACATAAGCGTTTTTTAATATTTTTGAACAATTTAATTACAAATTGCAAACTTGCATGTGTGTGGATATTCGTATTAAGCTTTATTCATATTAAGTTTCATTAATTTATCTACCAGTGCAAATGTTGATCATTACGTGAAAAAATGATATAGCAGTACCAAGTATATGAAGCGGTACTAATATAATATTGCATTGATAACCACATGTATAACACTATATTATCTCAAATACAACAGTACTAACGTAACCAGCAGTATTAACATTGGTGATGTTTAAAAATAATATTAACCGGGATAGAAGATGTTGTTGAAACGATAGACGCAACGGATGATATTCCGGCAGTGTGCGTTGGTGCCACGAACGCCACTTTAATTCAAATTGATGATGTATGCAAGCGTACGAAAGACAACGTTAACAGTGTACCAGCGACATTGGATGACGAAACACCAGCTAATGATCTTAATAATCAAGAGGAGCAAGAAGACAATTAATTTACATAAGCGTTTTTTAATATTTTTGAACAATTTAATTACAAATTGCAAACTTGCATGTGTGTGGATATTTGTATTAAGCTTTATTCATTACGTGAAAAAATGATATAGCAGTACCAAGTATATGAAGCGGTACTAATATAATATTGCATTGATAACCACATGTATAACACTATATTATCTCAAATACAACAGTACTAACGTAACCAGCAGTATTAACATTGGTGATGTTTAAAAATAATATTAACCGGGATAAGGATGTATACACGATACTTACCTATAAAATTAAAATAAAAAAATTACTACTATTTCGAAGGATGAATATGTACACATTTAATTTTTAAAATTAAAACAACAACCTTATCAATTCCTTGGGTCAAGTGAAGTCGATTCATTGCCCTATTTTCGTGTATATAACTTCCTACACATGATAATAAGAATTTTTAAAATGATATATACATATTATAATCATTTTTTCAAGAATATGATAAATTTATAGAAAATATGATTTGAAAGATAAGTTTAGAATGTATTTTGTATAAATATTTTGTGCATATATTTAAGATCATATACCTACTTTGACACTATATGGGGGTCAAATATATATATTTAAGAGTACTTTGTACTGGTATAAACAATACGTATGTGCTATGTAGTACTGCTGAGTTATCTCTATTATGTATTTTAATTTTGTACTACTACGTCCCCGACTTGGTACTGATATTATAACCAGTTCATAAGAGTTATATTAAAACGCAATGTCACTTTAAATATACGTAGTCCATTGTTTTTATACCCCATTAATTCTAACAACGTTTTTAAATGCTCATACACAAACGAACGTAATCTTTATATACAATAAAGCTATGATAATCAAATATTTTGTAGAATTTCCAAATCTATATTTAGAGCATGATATAAATCATGTAAACTCTAGAAAACGTTTAAATTGTAAACGTAATCTTTATCTATAACAAATATATGAGAAACAAATTTTCGGTTTCCATTATATGGTCACCTTCAAACTCTATAAATAAAGCCATATATTAACACATATTGAATATATATCTTCAAAAATTACGAACATAAAATACAAACAATGTCACACCGAAGATCACACAAGGTACATAATCTTAAGTTGAATGTGTTTTGTTAATTATCAGATGAATTAGATACTAATTACTACAATTTTGTCAGGGTAATCCGAAAACAGATCACCACCATCCTCCATCATCAGCCGATGGCTCGCTCGATAAGAATATACCAAACATCATCATATCAGATGATGAGGATGTACAATAACTAAATTAACTGTTTATTTACATTATATATGAAACACATTATCTGATTATGTTTAGCATGAATGCAGGATGGACAATTTGATTTGTTCAAAAAAGATATATCCAGTGTGCATATATTGGACGATGAAGAGGTATCCTTCATAACATGTCTAAGTACTTTTTTTCTAAACTACCCACAGGCACTACCTTATAAGATTATCATGAATTGTTTTACATATACGAATACTTATTTACCAATAATCTTTAGCTAAAATAAATGCTTGAACAATGGTACATGTTTAAACAACAGGGTTGGTTGATTCTATTGGTCGAGACGTTTCCATGTTTAGATAATCAATTGATTATATCTATAACTTAAAATTATGTACCATATATCCATTAATATATCACAGGATCTAATTATCTTTATAATACTTGCAGGTTGGCCTATCAGATGACGAGGTATTATAACATAACTAAGGTTATTATTATTAATAATAGTTTTTGTTATGTTTAACGAATTAAATATAAATGTTAAATTTATAGATTTATGCTGTTGGTGTTAACGGATATCGAACTACTCCAATTTGTAATAAGCGAAAACCACATGATCCGTATGTATGCAAAATATTCAATGAAGATGCTGATTTACATGATACCAATAACGAGGTATTATATAAAAATTTTACTGCGTAGTAATTTGCATTGTAGCAAACATAAAATACTTAATGGTTTTTATTTTTGGATGCTCTGTTTAGGTTGTTTGTTTAACACATAACAATCGGAGATTGTCAAAGGCGAAACCCAGGACCCGTAAAAACGGATGCAAGTTTGATTATTATGAAAATCAAACTGATAACGAGGTATTTTCATAAAATTTTCATTACGTCGAGCTCATCTATTATAAAATCTAAATATCAATCTAATAGTTGCAGGCTGATCAAACAACACATAAACGGTTTAGACCAACTAAAGACAACAAGTTAGTTAGCAACGATATTTTTTATGTTGTTTCATCAGATGATGAAAAAATACAAAAAACACGTGACAACAAAGAGGTATAAAAAATGGTTGTAATCCATATTATGTGATACTTATTAATCAGGGGAACTAACAACTTTTGCATTACTTGCAGCCTCTCCCACCTATACAGAAACACCGTAGGCTTGCTAAAAACGGCAAAATAGTCAACAACATAATTGTTGACCTGGATTCATCAGATGATGGAAAGCCACAAGCAAGCAAAGTTGTAGATCTAACTTCGATTGATGATAAAAAAAATGCGATCAAAGCGTGTGGAGACTATGACTGCTAATCATCCTGGGGGAAAAAACCCATTGGTAATAATAATTTATGTTTGTACATTATATTTCTATAAAACATATATGTTAAACGAAACATCCTTGCTAATCCCACATTATTAAGCTAACATATACAATAAGGTATACTAACTATATTTTTGGTATGTAGAAACCCATTTTCTCACGGAACTATATGCTATATGATGAAGATACGGATGATGAACATGATAACAACAACAACGTATCTGAAACAGGCATGTGTGTCAATATCAATGCTCTCAAAGAACCCTCTTACCCCACGCGAGATTGTAAACCTAAATATACTATCCCTGATGAATTTGTTGTTGAAGACTCTTCCACAGGTTGTTTGTTAAAAAAAAAAATTATTATTATTTGTGTTTGTAAATTGTTAAACATGTTTTAAAATAATAGTTTGTTTATATAATTTTATAGTTGATAATTTCATAGGCGACTCAAGATATACATCTATTGATGACGATTATGATGAAGATTACCAATCTAACATGGTTGACAATGACGTGTGGGACGAGATGCCTGATATCGATGGAAAAGTACATGGTAGAATCATCCACATCAGCGATGTTGACGAAGAAACGTGGGAAATAAATTCAGCCGCGTATAGTGTCAGTTATGACTCTAACGACGATGATGTCAGCAACTTTATCAATGACAGATCTACTGATTATGAAACAACCAGTGATGATGACAGCGAAGATGAATTATGAACAAATGGAACACGATTTCCCATGTTATCATCTTAGATTATTTACAATAAATACTTAAGTTTCATGTTATCATTTTAGATTATTTACAATAAAGACTTATGTTCTAATTTTTTAATAAATTAACCTCATTACTTTTCACATGAGACTTTGCTACTTAAGCATTAGATGTTTATAATTTATATGCGTAATCCATCTCATAACAAAAATATGTTACTAACTTTGTTTGTGTGAAACATACCGCCAGAGTATGAAATAAAATCAAATATCAGCAAAACACACCAACTAATCAACAAACAAAGACAAAGCAAACTAATAAAAAATCATATCCATTTAAACTCTGGTAGGACAGAACATGGTACTGTCAGTGTCAGTGATGTAATAGAACATGATACTGCATTGTGTGCGAATATGAAAGACAAAAATATTGACAATAAAAAACAATCTAACGGCAGTGCGCCTTCTATTGCTTTTGTATATAAAAGTAGTTATACTTTATTATGTTAAATGTAACGAAATTAAGGCATCATTTAAAATTGATTACAACCATCCAGTATAAAATTACAAGTCATGCCCGCCCATTAGGCGGGCTTTGAAGTCTAGTATATATATATATATATATATATATATATATATATATATAGATCGAGTATCAGGTGCGGATTTCTTTTTTTCGTGCGGATGTGCGGATGGATCTGGACCGCCCATTTCTAGATCTGATCTTGACTTTAGTAAAAAAGTCAAGATCTGACGCAACGATCACGGTACCAATTGACCATTAAAACGATTTTTTAAATTTGTTTCCTTTTGAGTGATCCTTACTATTGTTGTCTTCTTTACTTTTTTTTTTTCAGATTTTTTTTTTTTTTTTTTTTTCAGAATTTTTTTTTTGTTTTGATTATGAGTCCTACCGTGATATTAAGGATATTATGAAAGGGTTTTATGATAGTTACGGCGATATTATAAAACCAACGAGATACTAAGCTTTTTTACATGTAAAAATAAACCATGATATTAAAAACCCATGATAGTTACGGTGATATTATAAAACCAACGTGATATTAAGATTTTTTACATGTAAAACTGAACCGTGATATTTAAAAAGTTACTTTGATATTAGTAAAAAACTTAATATCATTGTTTTTTTTATTGCGATAATAAAAAAATTCAAAAAAAAAATATGAGTGTTAGAGTGATATTAAAAAAAACCATAGTATCATAATAGCTTTTAACCATGAAAACGATTCTTTTTTGAATTTTTTTAGCGATTCTTAATAATTTTTTGTCCTCTTTATTTTTTATTTTTTTATTTTCTCAGATTTTTTTGAATTTTTTTTGAATGTTACTATGATATTAATCCGCACCATCTCTACTTAAAATCCAATCCGCACCGGATCCCTTCCCTATATATATATATATATATATATATATATATATATATATATATATATATATATATATATATATATATATATATATATATATAACAGGTTATGTATGACATCATCAATGACATGGAATACCACCTCATCATATTTTTATTCCACATCATCACAATGAGTCCACGTAAGCAGTGTTATGCATTGTGAATTCCGGAATTTGTTTGTTAAAAAATTCATTATCATGGATTCGAACATGTGTTTGTGAATAAGTGCTAATCACATCTTAACCACTGCACTAACACAATGTTTTGTATTTGTTTTGCAAACTAAAATCTATAAACGCAGGGAAGGATATACACTTATTTGGGAAGCTTAATTCGAATACAATACCTATTGCAGTAAGTTTGGAATTGATTCTGTGATATCTTTTATCTCCAAAAATAGCTATTGTAGTTTGATTCATATGAGGATACGTTTAGAATGGATTCTATGATATCTTTTATCTCCAAAAATAGTTTGCATATATCTAAAATTCACACAATTGCAGCCCTAATTTTTCACTATATATACATCATTAAGTGTGTATCTACAAACATATACGTATTTTATTGCAACTCAATTAAATATGCAGCCGCAAAGACATTCTGAAAGGCTTTCAAAGGTTAAACAAAACAAAAATTCTGAGACTTGTCTTCCAGGTATTGTGTTCTTGAATAATTTGGTTGCATATAATTTGTGTTTGTTTCATGATACAATGAACTTTCATGTAGATGTCCAAGGAGTGAAAAGTACACCACACCATATAACAAATGGAAAAGGTCCTGAATCAGGTACTTTAATGATAAAAAGTTTTGTATATGTTCTTTGCTGAAATTCTGTTACTACGTTTGTTCAATGATTTGAGATAAATGTATATTTAAAATTGCAGTGGCAAAGGCTTCGAAAAAGAAAGCTGCTACAGTGGATTCAACCATGCATCAAGAAGGTATCCTGCATTTAAATTGTGTTTATCACACCTTTGATATTGACATATTTTAGTTGATTAAATTGCTTATGTGTGTCAAACAAACAAATTAATATTCTTTGTTTAACAGTCTATATCATAGTGTTAACTTTCTTATCAATATTTATATAATTGTTTCAGATTCAAGGGTTGTTAGAAAGAAAACCACTACCATGAATGACATCATGTTTGAAAGTGATACACCATCAAGTCATTCAAGAGGTATTATGTTTTAAAAGTATTATGTCGATATTTGTGTTATGGAATTATATTGTTTTGAATTTAATATTGATTTTTAATACATTGATATTGTGTGATTGATAGTTTACGTGACTATTAACATATTCTTAATACAATGATATTGTGTCATTCATTGATTATGTGATTTTGTTATTTACAAGACATGTTGTGCATAATTTGTATTTGTTGCTATAACAATTGGGTGACAACGGTACTAATTTTCACATTAGTACTGTTTCTTTAAACGCATCTTAACAGTGCTAAGTTTAAAATTACAATTGCACCTTAAATGTCATAGCAGTATTAACTTTCAATTATGTCGATATTTGTGTTATGGAATTATATTGTTTTGAATTTAATATTGATTTTTGATACATTGGTATTGTGTGATTGATAGTTTACGTGACTATTAACATATTCTTAATACAATGATATTGTGTCATTCATTGATTATGTGATTTTGTTATTTACAAGACATGTTATGCATAATTTGTATTTGTTGCTATAACAGTTGGGTGACAACGGTACTAATTTTCACATTAGTACTGTTTCTTTAAACGCATCTTAACAGTTCTAAGTTTAAAATTACAATTGCACCTTAAATATCATAGCAGTATTAACTTTCAATTTAGTATTAACTAGCATGTTAGTACTGTTTCATCAAATACATTATATCAGTACTAAGTTTCAATTTAATCACCTTCTTTTCAACTTGGTACTGCTAAACCTTTTTTGTAATACACGCTTGAAAAGCATATAAAGTAGTTCATAATAGTTATATTATATTTTTTTCTGTTAGATTTTACATGTTTTTATATTTTTATTTACAGCTTATATATTAATGCCTTATGTTAATCATTTTCACTCACAGACTTTATATTTACAATGAGGAATTTTGATTGAATTTGTAGATGGAGACGGTATAAAGAATACATCTATCACAGTTAATGGGAACATGCCGGGAAGTCACACACCAATTATGCGTCCAGAATGTATGGTGTTTTTACTTTAGAATGATGATAAAATTGATTTAATGTTTAATTTTACTCAGATATAATGTTGTGTTTTTTTCATCAGTGAGATATTCAACACCTAAAAGTAGACCAATAGATGCGAGAATGTTTGACAGTGATACACCAACAAATCATAAACAAGGTATTTGGTTTTAAATTATGTTGTTAATGGACCATACGTGTAAAACTTCAAGGACAATGAGTAACAACAGATGTACTTTAATATTTGCATCAGTTAAAGGTAATACAAAGAACCTTACTGGAGTTGTTGCAACCATGATTGAGGGTGGTACATCAAAAAAACGTCAACAAGGTATTTTGGTGTAAAAGTGTTAAATGACAGTATGATTAATTATATAGTTTATTTACTTATATGTTTATTGAATACTCAGGTAACGAACTCTCAAAAAATAAGACAACTAAATCAGTCACAACCATGTTTAGAGATGACACACCAGGTAGGAAACCACAGTGTAATATAGTTTGACATAAATCCAAATAATTTGTGTACACTGTGTATGCTGTGTAATTAATTTTCTTACTATACGTTATTCCAAACTTTGATATGGTAATGTTTGAATTACACCACTTTAATGATAAGGTCAAATGTTTTGTAAATGTTATTAGGGAAATCAACCTCAATGACAGAATCAAATAAGATTGCATACATCAGGAACCAACAAAAGGATTCGAGAAGTGCAGCATCAGGTATTATTGTTAAGAATTAATTTAGATTTCGGCTGTTATAAAATCTTGCATATAATTGTTTGAGAATAATGTATTGATTAACATACAGGAGTCGTTAATCCACGTGCAAAAGGAAATTTTGGATACCAGTCAACGTCTTTGGATACGCATTCCGACCGAGATAATGCCAAAATTGGTAATTCAAACTTTGTCTCTCTACATATATTAATTTCATTATTATTAAGTGCCTGTAACGTATTTTTAAATTTTGTCTAATAAAAAATTGAAAAATTATATAGGGTTAATGACACGGGGTGGCAGGACTTTAAAAGTTCATTCATCCAATTTAAGTAGCTCCTCAACAGGTAATTTGGATATAAATTATTGTGCCTATGTTTTTGTTAAATTTCATTATATCACAACAATAGATTCATCATTTTACAGGTGTTAGTGGATATAGAAAGAAACCCACAATGATCCATACATCTACTGGTGGATCTTCTTCATCAGGTAGTTTGTTAAAAAATAATAAACATATGTTTTTTAATTTACATGGTTTGATAAATGCCAACTGATATTATCTTTCAATGTATGTAGGAATAACATCCCGTCAAAGGAAGGGCATTGGAAGCAATATGTCCAATTTTGGGAATCATTCACGAGGTTTGGTTTGAATTTATTATTCAATATATAATAATGGTTTTAGTTCATTTCACATGCAGACTACATGTACAATTTGACAGGACTAAACATAAATGAGCGCACAATAACACCAGTTAGAGATATTAGTCCTATGGTTGTTAATATTACGATAAAAGGAAGGTGCATATCTGTTTGGCATTCCCACAAACTAAATGAAGAGCACGACCCATACAGTCTTGATTGTGTTTTTCAAGATGAGGAGGTATATTTAATCTTCTTACTAATAATATATTGTTGTACATATTTAACAAACACACTCACACTAACAATTGTTGCAACAGTCAAATCGTATTCAAGTTTACATCAAAAAGAGTTGATGTTTAAATTTGAGCCATTGTTGCAAGAGGGTCAATGTTATATAATTTCCAACTTTGGAGTAGCAGAAAACGGTGGAAGGTTGCCGCTGTTACCTCACATGTATAAAATTTCATTTTATAAAGGGACCGATGTTACGAGAGTTGAACACATCGATGATAACTTTATTGGCTTCATTAATGAACCATTCAGCCGCATATTGGACACAGACTATGAGTACCATGAGCATGACTGTGTTGGAATGTATATCTAATAAACATATGTATATCGTAAATGTAAAAATGTCATTTATTTTAGTTCGATTATCCATTTTTTATTTGAAGATGTTATCGGAACTGTTGTAGCTATTGGAAATATTGTATTTGTTAATAGTGTTGGTGGTCGAAAGAATTGGAGGACAGTTGTCATAGAAGATGCCGAGTGAGTTAGCTATCTTAAATTTAATTATAATTAACATAAAAAATGCATAAATGTAATCATATGTTGATAACACAATATGCAGATCTTTGAGGCTTGATGTTACCTTTTGGGACAAATGGGCGTTGCTGTGGAATGAATATGAAGACATACTTGATAAAGTTGGACACATAGACTTTCTGTTGATGATGGGGAAAGTAAAGTACTGGGATAGTAAGTTTTGTAACACTTTAAATCAATTTGCTGTACATTTACCTCAAAACTTCATTTTATTTTGTATAACGAAATATATTTGCTCTTGCTCATGGTGCAGACAAGCCCTCTATTCATAATGCTTTATTCGGTTCAAGGATATTTATAAACAGAGATATACCTCAGTTATTGGCTTTTCGGAAAAGGTAATATCTAATATAAGTGCAATTAACCAATAAAAATTTTTGGCCTACTTTTTTTCCCCCAAAATCTAATGTATGCGTGACACAGTTATGAAGAACAAGAGGGATATGATGCAAGTGGGTTCAAAATTGAAGCGTACAATCAGGCAATGCATGTTGTTAGCCCTGCAGAGTTTATGCACGGCTGTGTTAAAAAATTGGTTGGAATGATTCGTACCATTGAACCGGTCAGAAAACGTTATCGATGTTCTCATACGCTATATATTAAATAATTTTATACAATAAATTAATACATTTGCGCAACTTACTTTAATATTAAATTGCAGGATACATGTTGTGTTGTGTATGCAACCATGCATAGCATACAATATGATGATGGTTGGGCTTATACAGGGTGCAGAAAATGCAGTACTAGAGTCAAACCAATTGCATCAAAAGGGATGACAGGTTTGAAAAACAAGAATCAAATGTGGCACTGCAAAAAACATGGAGAAACATATGCAGTTGCATCTAGGTATCAAAAAAACTATATTAACATAAATAATTCAATTTGTTGTAACAAAAAGTATTACCCAATATTAATTTTCATTTATTTAACATTGTAGGTTCAAAATCATAGTTCGTATATTCGATGATAGTGGTTCTGCCCAGATTATTCTATTTGATAACAATGTGCATAGGATGAAAAACTTGTCTGCATGGGAGATCATGCAAGAACAAGACATGGATACAGATGAATACTTTCCGGATGAGCTTAATCAGATAATTGGAAAACAATACCTATTCAAAGTGAAATATACTGAGTTTAACCATAACAATAACAGTCATATTTATCGAGCTGAAAAAGTCACTGAAGATATTGATACAATCAATTACTTCAAGAATGGTTTCCTTTACGAAGAGGTTCGATACATTACATTATTAAATAATTAAAAAATAAAGTATGGTATAATATAACTCCTTATTTGCTGATGAAAATTTGTACATAAACATCATAGGTTTATTAGCAGTATTAAACTTCAATTTAGTACTGCTAATATAAACTTAGTACTGTTGAATCATTTTATTAACACAAGATTTAAAAATATGTATGCAGTTCATATTACGGTTTGTGTTATTTTATATGTTCAATTAAAAAACAGGGTAATGAAGATGGACTTGAAGAGGATGCATATGAACTACATGAATCTGAAGATGAAGATCAAAATGTTGAGAAAGGCGTGTATGATTCTGAAAATGAACTGCAGGAAATGCGGGAAGACCTTGATGATTTTGACGCTGATGATGAAGTACTTGGAGTAGATATGGACGGTTCCGAAACAGGAAAGGAAGGAATTTTAGAAGACCCGGACAATTATGAAGTTGATGAACAGGAACGTGGAGAAGACCTGGGTTTTCCCGAAGCTGGTAAAGAAGTAATTGATGCAGACCTACGTGGTACTGAAGGTGAACAACGTGTTATTGGTGATCAATTGCATGATTCCGAAGACATTTTACATGATGATGAACATGAGTTACAGAATTCAATATGTGTGAATAAGGTATTATTTACTATACGTTGATATACGTCTAACCACTATTCGTGTTTGAAAATAAATAAACTAATAAATGTTATTTAAATTTATTAAACATCATAGGTTTCGTCAAATGACACGGCAATTCCATCTATTGTTGCAAATGAGGTAAATTTGGACAAGATGGTTTTGACTCCACATCTTGGAACACTAATGCACTAATCATTAGTCTATTGAAAACATATACCACACAACAGAGTAAATTATTGTAATTAATTTTAACCTTTTTTATAGGATGAAGCATCTAACATTTTTGGGAGAGATAGGAAGAGACAACGTGAAATGATTTGTGGAGAAGATAATGAAGCACAAGAAAACTCCCCAACAAAGAGTCTGGTGTCAGAAAATTTGGAGAACGATGAATGAAAAAACTCGAAATTCGATGTGTTTGTTGTTATTTGAAAAAATAGTTTTTTTGAACACCATATTTGAATTGAACAATGTTTTTGATTATGAATTCTGTTAGACAGTTTATACCATATGTTTGATTGATTTTTGGATAGTTTGTTACACAGTTTATACTACATGTTTGTTTAATTATTGAATAGGTTGTTATTTTTTAAACACATTAAATATGTTTATTATTTTTGTTATTTACTTGTGATATATTTACAAAAATAATTATAAACATAAAATATACAGATTTATGCTGCTGGTGTCAGTGGTTATCAAACTACTCCAATTTGGAATAAGCAAAAACAAAACAATACATATATATACAACACATCTGATGATGATGTTGATTTACATGATACTGATGATGAGGTATTATATAAAATTTTAATCACATGCTATTTTGCATTGTAGTGCAGGTAAAAAATTATTGTTTTTTTATTTTATGCATTGCTCAGGTTGTTTGTTTGAAACACAACAGCCTGAGATTGTCAAAGGCGAAATCAGAAATTGGTAAAAATACATGCAATCTTAATTATTTTGGATATAAATCTGCTAATCGGGTATTTCAAACAAGTGGATCATTGATTCACGATATATCATAAAATTTTAAACAAGTTAGAAAGATATCGTCATATTATTTTAAATAAAAGAATTATTATCTTTTAATATAATTTATTAATTATTTTGTATTTTTAAAATCACATGAAAAATAAATTCTCTTTAACAGATGAATGTTTGAGAGTGGCATACCTGGAAGTAGATCTAAAAGTCATGGTTGAGACTCCATACTGCTATGGCAAAAAAATTTCAAAAGGTTATTACTGTCACTAAAAAGTTTAGTACTGGTATGAATATATTTGTACTGCTAGATAGACGTTGGTACTGGGTCGAATTTACGGCTTTATTAAAATATCCGTTGAGGACTATGTTGATATTATTATTAATATTTATTTATCTTTAAGGGGTTACTTTTTGTATATACTGAATTAACCTTCGAGATGCAGTTAATACATATGTTACCCTTTATCATACAGTAAAAAATAAATGTAAATTATAGACGTAATAAAAACTTTAATAAAATTAAAAAGACTGATCATTGATTAGTTATTTCCATTACGTAGCATCATAGTATTTGCAACCAAAAAATAAATAAATAAATAAAAATAAGATAAAATAAAAACCATAAAAACATCTTAAACATCTTCCGAGTATGTTTCAATCTCCATCTGTTCCACATGAGCTTCCTTCTCATCGATTCCTTCGCGAGCCAACACCAGTAATTGAGACATTAAATCAAGTTTTTGATGGTCTCTCATGTGAGTTTCAAGCAAGCAATCATATCCAGTTGTAGCAACCCCATGAAATGGGCCAAACGAATCAGCCTCATTGATGGTTTGTTCACGTTTTTCGATCTTAGCCCTTAGCTGCATACATTCGTCCCCCATCCGGATGAGAAATCCCTCCTCTTCTGTTATGTCTTGGAAGAACAAAAACTTAAATGCATCCGATAGGTTGTTTGAACCACATGCTGCTTTCAACTCATTAATGTTTGGGGTACCTGCCATTGATCAAATATTTAGTTGTTTTACCTTGCTCTTTTAGCTAACAATGAATGTATCACAATTTAGCATAAATTATGAATAGATAACTTATAGAAAAATTAAAATATTGGTATATTCGGTTTCTATAAATATGTACAAAATAAAGTCTACAATTATGTTCAAAATATATATGTAATCTAAAATATATATGTAATCTATATCTATATTAAAAATATAATGTATAACAAATTGAATCCTAAAATATATCCACCTACGTGTTATATAAATAACGGCATTCGGTATGTATTGTTCAATCCTAAAATACGATTACTTTTATCAAAAAACAATAAAAATGGTGAAAGCAAAGGCATCGAAGGTATTCATATTTTAATCAAAATTAGTATATTGATTATGTGCTAAGTTAAACTAACTGTTTATAATATCAAATAGTAAGACTCTTTTATGTTAATTATATGCAGGAAAACAAAAAAACATCAGCCAAAACCAACTCTAACCACTCAAACCATAATGATGGTTTCACAAAATATAATCAACCTATTGTTATATCTGACGATGAAGAGGTATCACTAATATGGTAAATTAGTATTATGTAAACCTCATCAATAAGAAAGTCTAAATATCTTTCTAATTTTTGCAGGTTTTTCCATCAGATGATGAGGTATTATAACATAAATATGTTTATTATTGTTGTCATTTACTTTGTGTTAGATTTGCAAAATTAATTATAAACATAAAATATACAGATTTATGCTGCTGGTGTCAATGGTTATCAAACTATTCCAATTTGAAATAACCAAAATCAAAACAATGTATATGTATACAACACGTCTGATGATGATGTTGATTTACATGATACTGATAACGAGGTATTATATAAAATTTTAATTACACGCTATTTTGCATTGTAGTGCAAGTAAAAAATTATTGGTTTTTAATTTTTTATGCATTGCTTAGGTTGTTTGTTTGACACACAACAGTCGGAGATTGTCAAAGGCGAAATCAGAAACTGATAAAAATACATGCAATATTGATTATTCTGAATATAAATTTGCTGATGAGGTATTTTTATTAAATTTTGATAATATTTTATTATGTGAGAGTCATGAATCAAAAAATCTAAATACCTTTCTAATATCTGCAGTCTGTTCCAGTTACACCTAAATGATGTAGGCTGACTAAAGACAACAAGTTAGTCAGCAACAAAATTTTTGATGTTAGTTCATCAGACGATGAAAAGGTGAAAAAAAAATATGACAATGGAGAGCTATAAAAATTAATTGTAATTCATATTATGTAATACTTATCAATAAAAAAAAAACTAACTAAGTTTGTGATAATTGCAGCCTATCCCAGTTCTACATAAACGCCGTAGGTTGACTAAAAACGGGAATTCAGTCAACAAGATAATTATTGATCTGATTTCATCAGACGATGAAAATACACGATCAGACAAAATTATAGATCTAACTTCATCTGATGATGAAAAGGCACAATCAACGGTTGTGAAAACTCTGGCTGCTAATCATCTTAGGGAAAAAAACACGATGGTAATAATTTACAATTGCACATTATATTTTTATAAAACATATATATTGTACGCAAATCAATGTTCATACGTATTGTTAGTGTAAGATTTAATCTATTCCAAACAATCCTCATAGTCTACATAATAAGCTAAACCAAACAGTCCTGCTAATCCCATGTAATTAAGCCACCATAGACAACAATATAAATCAAACAGTCCCGTTAACAGATAATTTGTTAGTAAGTACTAACTATGTTTTTGTTTGTAGAACCCCGCTTTCCCACGGGTTCTTGCAGATTATGCGTCACAACAATTGGGTCCATTCTCTTACCTAGATCTATCAAATATATCTGCCGATGAAGAACCAAATGCGTTAACGTGTTCAAAAACAACACAAGATTCTGTAGTATCAAATCGACCAAAGTATATGCTCTATGATGAAAATACAGATGACGAACACGAGAACAACAACAGCGTATCTGAAGAAGGTGTGTGGGTTAATATCAATGATCTGGACTATCCTTTCTATGATTTAGTCGTCTACAAACCCAAGTATACTAATCTTGATAAAGTTATCATTGATGAATGTTCAACAGGTTATTTGTTAAAAAGTAGTTCCATGTACAATTTTGTGTCTGAGTGGTGTTTAGAAAATTCAAATTTGAACTTATATATATATATATATATATATATATATATATATATATATATTTTTAAATTATTATTATTATTTTTTTTAAACATTCATAGGTGAAGAATATCATAATAATGTTGGACAAGGCAAAGATGCACCCATGGATGAGAAATATGAAAGCAAACTTTTGATGTGGGATGACATGGTTGATGTTGATGGTAGAGTGCGCGGAACACATGTTTCTAACAGCTACATCGACGACGAAGTATGGGAAGTCGATTCGGATACATATAGTCTTAGATCTGTATCTTCTGGCGATGATATAGCAAGTTTTATTAATGACGGCTCAACTGATTATGAAACTACCAACGATGAGAATAGTGATGACGATTTTTGATCAAGCATGCGATGAATCTCAAAAAATTATGTTTCTTGAATATTTTTATCTAAACGAGTTGCAACTGTTATTATTTTACTTCTAAGATGTTCATATGATTTATGTTTTACTGATAATGAAATTTACGCATTTAATTAGTATCAAAAGAAGAAATTGATACGTTTTTAATTTTTATAAAATTACGTATTTATATAAAATTGCCTTTTAATTTGTGTTGGAACATGCATACAAAATTGATACCATGCCCACAATCCTTTATGAAATATAATCAATTTAACTGATTCTTCTATTTATCATGGTATTTATAAATTAATTTCAAGAGAACGTATTCAGCTGTTAAAAAACTTTAGCCGTGATAAGTTTAAATGATTATAGTCAGAAGTAATAACGTTCAGATTAGTAATGTTCCTACCATAACCAGCAGTACTAACCTTCAAATTGGTACTGGTCCTAAGCGGTTATTAAAATAAAATACTCATCAAAAGCTTTTTTAATTATTAGCTAATTACAAAAGGAATATATCCAATACATATTTAAAAACAAATATACATATATTCTAAGAAAAATTACGGCCATATAAATTTGTGTTTATAATGAATCTCAAAAAATTATGTTTCTTGAATATTTTTATCTAAACGAGTTGCAACTGTTATTATTTTACTTCTAAGATGTTCATATGATTTATATTTTACTAATAATGAAATTTACGCATTTAATTAGTATCAAAAGAAGAAATTGATACGTTTTTAATTTTTATAAAATTACGTATTTATATAAAATTGCCTTTCAATTTGTGTTGGAACATGCATACAAAATTGATACCATGCCCACAATCCTTTATGAAATATAATCAATTTAAGTGATTCTTCTATTTATCATGGTATTTATAAATTAATTTCAAGAGAACGTATTCAGCGGTTAAAAAACTTTAGCCCTGATAAGTTTAAATGATCATAGTCAGAAGTAATAATGTCCAGATTAGTACTGTTCCTACCATAACCAGCAATACTAACCTTCAAATTGGTACTGGTCCTAAGCGGTTATTAAAATAAAATACTCATCAAAAGCTTTTTTAATTATTAGCTAATTACAAAAGGAATATATCCAATACATATTTAAAAACAAATATACGGATATTCTAAGAAAAATTATGGCCATATAAATTTGTGTTTATAAGTATAAATTATTTATACATGATTTCGTAGAGATATTTACCAAACATATACTAAGTATAAAGTAATCATAGCATCGTTTTTTGAATTAGAATTTCGACCAAAACCTTTATTTATTATTAGATAACTACAAATATAAAATATCGGTAAGATATATATATATTTTTTTAAAAAAGTATACATATATTTTAAGAAATTATACATCCCAATAAAATAGTTTTTATAAGTATGAATTATTTATACTCCGATACTTACCAAACATATATAAAGTTCATATGTACCAAACTTGGGTAACAGTATAATTTTAAAGTTCATCTTTTTGCATGTGATATCACAAAGCAAATCATTGATTCAACAATGGAAAACAGTGCCAATGACATACGTATCCGGCGTAGGGGCAGACCTAAAAAAAAAGATATACAACAAGGTTAGACAAATAATCCATTTTTTGGTTTTGTATTAATAATTATTAAACAAGGAACTGTTTATACAAATTATTTTGTTTTGAAGATCAAGTAACAGCAGTACCTGAAGCCGTAGCTGATGCGCACAGAGGAACACCTGTTTGCAAACATATAACACCTGCAACAACTCCAAAAAAGGGAAGTCATAGCGTTCAACAAAGCGAATCACGTTAGTCAATTGAATAAAGATACATATCTTTATTCACACAAACATGTGATAATAGTTTAACTGTTTAAAATCATATTAGTTATTAACAATTTAATTGTTGGTCCTAAATAGCATAGCCGAATTTACAGTATTTTGGCATTAGCGCTTTTATGATCTTAACAATTTTGATATGCTATATTTTTCACAGAGTTAAACGATTTTCGACTCCACAAAAGTGGGAGACCTCCAACAACAATACTTCCACAATGGATGAATGTGGATACAAGTATTGAATACGTCAATAAAGAACCTAGGCCAAGGGGACTTCCTTTCAATAACACAACCCACCCACGTAAGGAAATCAATGCAGCATAAACACGCGCAAGTTAATTTGTTTTTATGATATTTTCCATATTGAGCTTAATAACATCAATAACAGAAACACCTGTGAGCATTTGTAACACCCCAATCCGGAAAGGGTTAAGATATCACGATAATGGTTTCATATCAGATCAAACAAAGCATACATCTATAGTAATACAAGAAATTTCAAAGGTTACAAATGAAATACTGGAGTTACAAGGTTACAAATGAAACTAAAACTAAATACTAAGTCTGTAAATGCAAATCCTTCTAATAGCCTCTACTTCAGAATACTATCAAAGTCTTCTAAGTCCAAAGGTCTCTTCACTCAAACCCAGCTTCCAACTAAGAACCTGCCGCAGGAAAAGAAATGCGGCTGAGCTTAAAAAGCTCAGTGAACAGATACATAAACAAAGTAATGATAACGAAACAGAAATAAGATGTAGTGCAATGGGGAAATATCATAAGGTATAAATAATGTGAAGGTATAATGAACAGAATAGGATAGTAATCCACCACGAGCCCAGAACAAATCAGATATAGTAACCACATCTTCATAATCATATAGAGGGGAGACCTCTCAGATAATCAGATAATATGAGGGGTGTCCTCATTCTTCAAATGGAGTAGCTAGCTCCTAGATATATGTGAAAGGCATGTATTGCACACAGTACCAGTCACCAGACAATAACAAATCATATAACAGATAATCCACTAAACAGAACAGATCTAGGATGCATCCATACGCCCCTGCAGACAAATAATAATAATGGCCATCGCAGATAACAGATAAGGGACGGTGTGGAACATCACTCAACCACACTAGAGTCATGCCATCGGTGCATCAATGACATGGCCATGTTACCTTCATGGCTAGGGTCACAAATTTTGGCTCAGGTATCAAACTAAGAGTCAGATATCAAATCAAATCAGAATGTCATATCCAAAGGTCCATAACAGATGGTTCATAATCAATTACTTCAGAAGTAATATCAAAGGTCCAAATCAGAGTTTATCAGATAAAGGTTTACAAAGCAAAGGATCATGGCAAAGGTTCACAACAAAAGGGAACATAGCAATGGCTTAGGGAATCTTAAACGAATCAGAAATCAAAATCATATCAAGGGAATAAGACACCTTTACTGAAAAAGGGCAGAGTATATGTACCTTATGAGCAAGCAAAGTAAACAAGCAAAAGAACAAACACGGAACAGAATCAATGCTTCTCCTTCTTCGCACCTAAGGAAGTAGAAGACGGAATTACGAAGGGGTTCAAGTTCAGATTACCATTTTTAGTTATCTTTCCATTTATTAGCAGATTTACTTATTTTATCAGATTTTACATCATTATATGTTTAAGTACTTTAAATAATTAAATTATATGTTTTTAGGGTTTAGTTTTATAATTTAATATAAGTTAAGGACTTAATTGGAAATATAATAAAGTATAAGGTTTTAAATGTAAATATCATAATTTCATATTTTAGCAATATTAGTCCCTTAACTTACATATCTTACCATATAAACCTCATAGTTTAATAAGTTACATTTTTAAACCCTAAAGTTTTAGAAATTACAAAACATACCCTTTTAAAATTAATATCAAATCGAATAATCCTTTAAATATCCAAAATTACATGTTTCACCCTCACACTTATTTTTTTATACTTTTTATCACCTTATTTTACTATTTACAAAAATAACCCACAAGTTTCATATTTGGCAAAACACACCCTTTGATTTTATTTTCCAATCGTTAACCCTTTTTAATTTACAAACCCTAACCCTAGCTTGCCAAATCCTCATTCAATCATTACCTCATCATTAATTAGACATCTATGAACCAAATTCCAGATCCAAAACACAAACCCTAATCGAAAACCCTAGGGTTTTATTTTTTTCATTCGATTTCTTTTTACCCGATTACAAACAAAATTAACCATGACCAAACTTGGACTCTATAATTCGAACCATCATTTTTCCCAGATCATATGAATTATATAGAGCTTAGATAAAATACTTCTCATGCCCAGAAAATTCGATTAGCATATATTAGAAATTACACACGTTTTAACACTTTAAATTCACAATGATTAACATAGGCTTCTATAATTCGAAACACTATTTTTCACAGCTTATGTGATGATCATAGAACTTAAAAAATTTAATAACATAGCCCAGAAAAATCGTATAGCATGTTTTATATATTTAACCCGTTTTAGACATTTATAATTTAAACGACCCACTAAACCTTGCATGATTCGAATCCTACATTTTTCATAGGTCTTATATGATAAAATAAGCATGAGAAAAATACCAAACCAAGGATTGAACCCGTGGATGAGCCAAAAGGAAAATAACCCTTCGGATGGAATATCGAGCTACCCAAAAATCTCACGATCAAACCAATGACTCCCAAACCTTCAAACCAATTTTCTTAGCTCCTTAAGATGATGAAAAACCTCAAAAAAATATCCCACGAATTTTAGAAAGTCGGATGAATGTGATACGAAATTATGTGTGCTTAATTAGGGTTTTCGGTATAGTAAATAAAGAAATTATATTAAAACCGTGTGGCTAGGGGGGGGGAAACAAAACTTTCGGCCCAAGATTTGTCATATTTCTAGATAGGAGATTTTCTAAATTAATGTTGTACTTATCTTGATATTATTTGATATATATAGAATTAATAATATTAATAATAATACATAACATGTGTAAATCGGCCCTTTTAATTTAATTGTGTGTTTATGTTATTTTTGTACTCTCCAAAATGTTAAAATATAGTAACATAAATTATTTGGGTTCATAACTTGTTCATTTCCAAAGGTTCGGGATCAATTTGGTGTTTTATAAACTCATTAATCAATTTTTAAGATTGTAGGGGCATTTTAGTCTTTTTACATGTTTCAGATTTTTGGGTATTACAACTTCTTCCCCTCTAAAAAAATTTTTTCATCCTCGAAAATGGAGTGAAACGAAACGGAAAGCATAACGGACTGCGAACGAAAATTGAATGACTAGTTTCTCATGACTCTATCTTGATAATCGAAATAGTTTCGGTTTCTTCAGAAAGGACAGACCATAATTCATAACAGATCATCATGAACAGATTCATCGAATGTTAGACGTATATATAGCAACACATAGTTGTACTCCTTCATAGCAACAGATAGAGTCCATGCAGACAGAAAACAGATTATCAGACAGCAGAAAACTCTACAACAGGACCTAAGATTCTTATCGGAAGTACAGATGTCAGCAAACGCGTGTCGAGTATCCAGACGTATCAAATCGCAAAATGGTGAAAGCAGATTACGCGTATAGGTAGAATGAATCCTAAAGTCTCAATCAGATATCAGAATTTCTAAGGTCTCTAAGGCACTCCTCGAAATATCCTATGATCACAATGAGGGTACGTCATATGACGTAAGTATTATCACGTTAGCTACTCGTTATAATACCAGCATCATATGAGTATACCTTCATGATGGTCATACTTTATCTCAAGTCGTGAACCAGCATCTATCAACCACCTAACAGTCCATTCTACATCATAGGGTTGGTCCTAATCGGTCATCATTAAGAATTCAAAAAAATCAGGGATACAGATCGTACAAATAACGTAACAGAATTAATAAGCATCAAAGAAGTACGTCGTCCAAAGCGTCAGGTTTCCCACAATACATCTAAGTTCTCATGACAAAACCGTCATCCAACATACGCAGAAAGAACACCAAACGGAAATACTAACGGAGAACCCGAATCATTCAAAAGATCTTATCATCAGGTAACGGGAGCTTAAGTGGGTTACGCAGAAGTGAACACGCCATCAATAACCTCGTCCTTCACGAAAGCAACTCATCCAACCAAAATCGTCCACTCAAATACATGATTTCAAAATCTCCTCCAAGTCCGAGTAGTCTGTCTACGCTTGTCCATCTGATCATACGCTGAGAAGGGGTGATAAACTTGAGTCTGGTCCCTCAAGCCTTCGGCACTTCTTCTTGACACTGTGATGGAGTAATGTGGATTTCTGGCACGATCTTTAAATCTCTTCATCATCCAGTCTGCTTCCGCTCTCAATTCATCTTAGTACAACCAAGATGAATAGGAAAGTGAGACTGCATGTCTTCATCAGCTCCAGGCTCTCCATCTTGACTAGAATTTCTTCTTCTGCATCGCTAAGGTCTTCACTCTTCAGGGTAGCTGCCGTTGTTGTCAACTCGAGGTCCGGCAGGGAAAATAATAGTGATAGTCAAGGTTTAATAATGGGTAATTGTAGTAGGGAGTTCAAAATTGTTTCAAATGCCAAAGGTGAGACATAGAAGGGTAGTTGTCAATATTGGAATGCTCAGTCAACCAACTTCTTATCAGAATAAAATCGAAGTTTAACTAACCAAGGAAAGACGGATCACGAATCAAATCTTTATCATTCAAAATTGAGGGGAAACATTCTTATACTCGTGGTTACAACCACAAGACTTCTCATGGGGACAGAGATGGGTGAAACGAAATCAAATAGTGTTGGAAGATTTATAGACGTTTATCAAAGCAAAAGACAAATAACAAAATGTGTCAAGTACGTCATCGCCATGGAGATTCTCAGAATGTTCGAAGAGGTATCAAAATGATTAACAAAAGAATCAGAGTTCGGAGTCGGAATCTCAAAATAAGGTTCAAATAGTGTTAGGCAAATTCTATGCAATTTCCAATGATTTCAAGATTTAAATGGGTTTCAGATCTTAGGTGGTGCATATCGTGAGCTTTCAATTTCCAAAAGTGATCTCAACAAGCAGGGCACGAATCAGAGTGATGCGGAAGCAATGATACTTAACCAAAAGCCTTAGAGTCTTCCCATTCCTCACTGGTCAGAACTTAAGTTCCTATAGGGAAATCCTAAAGCAAATTCTTACAGGTTATCTTATGAGCGCCTACAGTGGAAACCTAGTGGTCCAAACTTCACAGGTCAAGGTTAATTGTATTACGAGTCGCAGCCTATCTCTGATACCATAATTGTAACACCCCAACCCGGCAAGGGTTAAGATATCACGATAATGGTTTCATATCAGATCAAACAAAGCATACATCTATAGTAATACAAGAAATTTCAAAGGTTACAAATGAAATACTGGAGTTACAAGGTTACAAATGAAACTAAAACTAAATACTAAGTCTGTAAATGCAAATCCTTCTAATAGCCTCTACTTCAGAATACTATCAAAGTCTTCTAAGTCCAAAGGTCTCTTCACTCAAACCCAGCTTCCAACTAAGAACCTGCCGCAGGAAAAGAAATGCGGCTGAGCTTAAAAAGCTCAGTGAACAGATACATAAACAAAGTAATGATAACGAAACAGAAATAAGATGTAGTGCAATGGGGAAATATCATAAGGTATAAATAATGTGAAGGTATAATGAACAGAATAGGATAGTAATCCACCACGAGCCCAGAACAAATCAGATATAGTAACCACATCTTCATAATCATATAGAGGGGAGACCTCTCAGATAATCAGATAATATGAGGGGTGTCCTCATTCTTCAAATGGAGTAGCTAGCTCCTAGATATATGTGAAAGGCATGTATTGCACACAGTACCAGTCACCAGACAATAACAAATCATATAACAGATAATCCACTAAACAGAACAGATCTAGGATGCATCCATACGCCCCTGCAGACAAATAATAATAATGGCCATCGCAGATAACAGATAAGGGACGGTGTGGAACATCACTCAACCACACTAGAGTCATGCCATCGGTGCATCAATGACATAGCCATGTTACCTTCATGGCTAGGGTCACAAATTTTGGCTCAGGTATCAAACTAAGAGTCAGATATCAAATCAAATCAGAATGTCATATCCAAAGGTCCATAACAGATGGTTCATAATCAATTACTTCAGAAGTAATATCAAAGGTCCAAATCAGAGTTTATCAGATAAAGGTTTACAAAGCAAAGGATCATGGCAAAGGTTCACAACAAAAGGGAACATAGCAATGGCTTAGGGAATCTTAAACGAATCAGAAATCAAAATCATATCAAGGGAATAAGACACCCTTACTGAAAAAGGGCAGAGTATATGTACCTTATGAGCAAGCAAAGTAAACAAGCAAAAGAACAAACACGGAACAGAATCAATGCTTCTCCTTCTTCGCACCTAAGGAAGTAGAAGACGGAATTACGAAGGGGTTCAAGTTCAGATTACCATTTTTAGTTATCTTTCCATTTATTAGCAGATTTACTTATTTTATCAGATTTTACATCATTATATGTTTAAGTACTTTAAATAATTAAATTATATGTTTGTAGGGTTTAGTTTTATAATTTAATATAAGTTAAGGACTTAATTGGAAATATAATAAAGTATAAGGTTTTAAATGTAAATATCACAATTTCATATTTTAGAAATATTAGTCCCTTAACTTACATATCTTACCATATAAACCTCATAGTTTAATAAGTTACATTTTTAAACCCTAAAGTTTTAGAAATTACAAAACATACCCTTTTAAAATTAATATCAAATCGAATAATCTTTTAAATATCCAAAATTACATGTTTCACCCTCACACTTATTTTTTTATACTTTTTATCACCTTATTTTACTGTTTACAAAAATAACCCACAAGTTTCACATTTGGCAAAACACACCCTTTGATTTTATTTTCCAATCGTTAACCCTTTTTAATTTACAAACCCTAACCCTAGCTTGCCAAATCCTCATTCAATCATTACCTCATCATTAATTAGACATCTATGAACCAAATTCCAGATCCAAAACACAAACCCTAATCGAAAACCCTAGGGTTTTATTTTTTTCATTCGATTTCTTTTTACCCGATTACAAACAAAATTAACCACGACCAAACTTTGACTCTATAATTCGAACCATCATTTTTCCCAGATCATATGAATTATATAGAGCTTAGATAAAATACTTCTCATGCCCAGAAAATTCGATTAGCATATATTAGAAATTACACACGTTTTAACACTTTAAATTCAAAATGATTAACATAGGCTTCTATAATTCAAAATACTATTTTTCCCAGCTTATGTGATGATCATAGAACTTATAAAATTTAATAATATAGCACAGAAAAATTGTATAGCATGTTTTATATATTTAACCCGTTTAAGACATTTATAATTTAAACGACCCACTAAACCTTGCATGATTCGAATCCTACATTTTTCATAGGTCTTATATGATAAAATAAGCATGAGAAAAATACCAAAACAAGGATTGAATGCATGGATGAGCCAAAAGGAAAATAACCCTTCGGATGGAATATCGAGCTACCTAAAAATCTCACGATCAAACCAATGACTCCCAAACCTTCAAACCAATTTTCTTAGCTCCTTAAGATTATGAACAACCTCAGAAAAATATCCCACGAATTTTAGAAAGTCGAATGAATGTGATACGAAATTATGTGTGCTTAATTAAGGTTTTCGGTATAGTAATTAAAGAAATTATATTAAAACCGTGTGGCTAGGGGGGGGGGAAACAAAACCTTCGGCCCAAGATTTGTCATATTTCTGGATAGGAGATTTTCTAAATTAATGTTGCACTTATCTTGATATTATTTGATATATATAGAATTAATAATATTAATAATAATACATAACATGTGTAAATCGGCCCTTTTAATTTAATTGTATGTTTATGTGATTTTTGTACTCTCCAAAATGTTAAAATGTAGTAACATAAATTATTTGGGTTCATAACTTGTTCATTTCCAAAGGTTCGGGATCAATTTGGTTTTTTATAAACTCATTAATCAATTTTTAAGATTGTAGGGGCATTTTAGTCTTTTTACATGTTTCAGATTTTTGGGTATTACAGCGTTGATCATAACCAATCTGGTGCACATTCTTCTAAACGCAATTCAGAAAGGCTTAAGCAAAAAACAAAAGTAGTTAGACAAAAGACATTCCATCAATCACAATTTAGTGCTACACGTTTCGCAGACGAGGATGTTATAGAAAAGGATAACTTCGTTGGAATATCAAACGGTACACAGACTATATATTTCATTAACACAATTGTTCAGCACAATTTCTTGGCATGTATTTATAAATTATTTATGCTTTAATACTATATAGCTGTACAGATTACATTGACTATGGAGATCCAATTCACAAATGCGGTTCTTGTGACGCACTATTATGGCGAGCTGAAAGTATGGCAGGACATACAAATTCTAATTTAGAGTCATATTCACTCTGTTGTGGGAGAGGAAAGGTGAAATTGGGAAATGAAATACTTAATCCACCAAAGACGTTGATGGAGCTTATCAGTGGAAACCATCTAAAAAGCAATACATTCATTGAAAATATCAGACGCTACAATTCAATGTTTGCATTCACATCAATGGGTGCTAGGCAAGACACGTCGGTAAATCAAGGATATGGTGCATATTGTTACAGAATACAGGGTGAAAATTACCACTTAATGGGTTCATTATTGCCAAACGAAGGTGAACCTCCAATGTTTGCACAGCTATATATTTACGATTCTGACAATGAAATCCAAAATAGGATAAATTGTTTCAGGTATGGTGCCAAATCTTATGATGTAATATTAAAAATATTTTGTGTTTTGATTATATCTTAGTAAAACTTGCGATTGTCGTTGCATACATTATGTTACAAATTCGTATTTAACTTGCTATATTTGAAACTGCGTCAGCGACACCGCAACCCCAACAGAGAACCACGACAAAGACCACCAACTAACAGTTGAGTTACGTGACATGCTTGATTCCATTAACCCATTAGTTGCTCAATTTTGAATGGCGGGTGAACGATTTGTATCTAGAAGAGACATGAATAAATTAAAAATATGTGTCATTGGTACAAGAGAGCGAGATGGTAGGAATTATAACCTACCGACTGCTTCTGAAGTTGCGGCACTAATTGTGGGCGATTTTGACAGCACAAAAAATAAAAGGGACATTATTCTACACATGCAGGGTGGAGGTAAAAGAAGGATCAGCGAATTACATCCTTCATATCTCGCACTACAATATCCTCTGTTGTTCCCGTATGCTGAGGATGGTTATCTAACAGACATATACCATTTTGGTATTACTGATCACACACCAACAAACAAAAAAACAAGGGTAACAATGAAAGAGTATTTTTCATACAGACTACAAGAAAGGCCATGTGTTTTTTCTATGTGTCTAAATGCAAGGCGGCTTACTCAGCAGTTCATTGTCGACGCATACACTATGGTTGAATCTGAAAGGATGTCATTCATACGAAAGAAACAAAAAGACTTGAGAAGTGAAACATACTCGAAATTGGCAAAATTGGCTGAAGACCAAAATTCTGGTGTGAAACTACGAGGGAAAAAAGTAATCTTGCCTCCGTCATTTACTGGGAGCCCAAGGTATATGATGCAAAATTATCTGGATGCCATGACAATTTGTAAGGTTTATGGATTCCCAGACCTCTTTATTACATTTACGTGCAACCCGAATTGGCCGGAAATTTCACGCTTTGTAGCTGAGAGGGGCTTGAAGTCAGAAGATAGGCCAGATGCAATTTCTCGAGTTTTTAAACAAAAACTGGACACCCTTATGCGAGACTTTAAAGATCGGCACTATTTTGGAAAGCTCAAAGCGGGTATTTACTTTACAACTATATTCCCTAACATGATTATCTCCGAACAAGTATTCCTTTATATATTATATATCTGATATTATGTTATTAATGCAGCTATTTACACAATCGAATTCCAAAAAAGAGGACTTCCACATGCTCACATATTACTTTTTTTGGAGGCAGAACATAAAATAACGACCCCAGCACAAATTGATCGCTTCATTTCCGCTGAAATCCCGGACAAGCTTGAGGATCCGGAACTATACAAAATTGTAACTGATCACATGATGCATGGTCCGTGTGGCCCTCAGCGACCGACCTGCCCTTGCACCGTAAAGAACAAATGCACAAAGAAGTTTCCAAAAGAGTTTAAAGAAACAACATTCATTGATGAATCAGGGTATGCTATTTATAAAAGAAGGAATGACGGGTCTACTATAACAAAAAGTAAAACAGATTTGCACAACGGATTCGTCGTTCCATACAACCCCGGACTGCTTCGTCGATACCAATCACATATTAATGTAGAATGGTGCAACCAGCTTGGGTCTATAAAATATCTTTTCAAATACATAAATAAGGGACCTGATCGAGTTACTGCTACTCTCGAAGACGAAGAAGCCGATGAAGTCAAGGATTTTTACGATTACAGATACCTTTCTGCATGTGAAGTAGCTTGGAGAATTTATGGATTCGATATACATTACAGGTTTCCACCTGTTGAAAGATTGCCATTTCACTTAGAAGGGGAACAGTCGGTTATATTCGATGCAACGGAATCTATTGATTTCACATTGGACAAGCAATCGGTTAATGAAACCAAGTTTATTGCATGGATGGAAACAAACAAGACATACGAAGAAGCTAGAAAACTACTCTACCACGAGTTTCCAGAACACTATGTATGGAGGCAAGAAGAAAGGCAATGGTTTAAAAGGCAAAAAGGGACGTGTATTGGACGTGTCCATCATGTCCCTCCATCTATGGGCGAATTGTTCTATTTGCGAGTATTACTCAACAAAGTTAGAGGTGCCACGGACTGGATTGGCTTTAAAAAATATGAGGGTGTCACGTATGGTACATATAAAGACGCTTGCCAAGCGAGAGGGTTGTTGGTTGACGACAAGGAATACATCGATGGATTGTTGGAAGCCAGCCATTGGGGAACAGGAACATATTTGCGTACATTTTATGTCATGCTACTCATGACAGACAGCATGTCTCGGCCAGATGTTGTTTACGAAAAAACATGGGAAGTAATGGCAACTGATGTCGAGCGTATCGAGCAAGTCAAAAGGAACGACCCAGGTGATAAATTATTTCAATCATACTCATAATTAACAATTTAATTCCAATAAAATATATATATATATAAATAAAACAAATGGACAACATAACTATTCAAAGCAAACACACAACAACATAGAAGCTAACGGTTTTTTTTCTTTTTTCTTTTTTTTTTACAGATTTGAAACTATCAGACATTCAAAGGAAAAACATATGCCTGACATATATAGAACACATGCTTCTTTGTAACAACAAAAGTTTGAGAAATATTCCAAACATGACATTGCCAAATGAAATGTTCACAATGGCAAATTACAACAGACTGGTATCGACCGAGTTGGCATACAATAAATATGAGTTACGCGTTCAACACAAAAAAATGTATCGTTCATTGACAGATGAACAAAAAGGGATATGCGAAACAATAATGGATGATGTTCATTCTGAACATGGAGGTATGTTCTTCGTGTACGGTTATGGAGGGACTGGAAAGACATATCTTTACAAGACATTGTCTGCTGCACTAAGGTCAGAAGGACAGATAGTGTTAAATGTCGCATCAAGTAGGATCGCGGCGCTTTTGTTGGAAGGTGGTAGGACTGCCCATTATCGGTTCGTTATCCCAATAAATATAGTAGATGATTCTATGTGCCATATCTCAGCGGACAACGAACTGGCTGACTTGATAAGGATGTGTAAACTAATAATATGGGATGAAGCTCCGATGACTCATAGACATTGCTATGAGGCATTGGATAGGACGCTTAGGGATATATGCAGAACAGATCCATCCAAGCCTTCCTCATACGTTTTTGGAGGAAAAGTTGTTTTGTTTGGCGGAGACTTTAGACAAATCCTACCAGTTATCACAAACGGTTCCAGGCACAATGTTGTTCACGAAGCTATAAAATCTTCATATTTATGGTGGCATTGCATTGTATTGGAGCTAACCGTTAACATGAGGTTGAAAACAGGAACGGATAGTACCGAACGAAAAGAAATACAAGACTTCGCTGATTGGATTTTATCAATTGGGAACGGAACAATTGGAGGTAAAAACGATGGGCAAGCAACCGTCGAATTCCCAGATGATATGTTAATTCCGGACTCAGATGATCATATCGGATCAATAATACAAGAAATATACCCCAACTTAAAAGACAACCTTTACAATCCAACATTTTTCCAAGAAAAAGCAATCCTTGCACCAACGCACGAGCTTGTGGATATGGTAAACGATAGAATGCTACAACTCCTTTCTGGAGAAGAACATACATACCAGAGTACTGACACAGTTGGCATTGCTGATCAAGACACGAATTTCAATGAGTCAATATACACGTGCGATTTCCTTAACAACATTCGGATTGCCGGTATTCCTCATCACATATTAAAATTAAAGGTGGGAACACCAGTTATGTTTATGAGGAACATTAACCAAATGGCTGGGTTATGCAATGGAACAAGGCTTCAGGTTCAACGGATGGGTGTAAATATAATTGAAGCAAAGATTATATCCGGAGGAAACGTTGGTACCATTTGCGCAGTACCACGTATGATTCTCAGCCCATCAGATAACAAGATGCCATTTAAATTTAACCAACGGCAATTCCCAGTTTCTTTGTGTTTCGCAATGACTATTAACAAAAGTCAGGGCCAAAAATTAACACAAGTAGGGTTGTTTCTGAAGCGACCGGTTTTCTCACACGGTCAATTGTATGTGGCTGTATCTAGAGTCAAAAACCGAAAGGGATTGAAAATCATCTATTGTGACGAAGAAGGTAAATACACCAACTCAACAACAAACGTTGTATATAAAGAAGCTTTATTTCGTATTTAGTTTAAATAAACTTTCCTATAAGCCAATTACATTAGCAAAATAATTGTTTATCACATATACTTTGTTCTTATACGTCAAACGAAAAAGAGTTACGTTTAAAACAAAAAATCGTCAGCCGTAAAACTCTGCAACACAAACCATATAACTGTTATTCAAAATATAAAAACACTCCCAAAACCAATAAAACCCTTAACACGAGTAATCGAAAACAAAACTTGATCGATAGCCATATAAAGAGGTGCAATATTTCGATTAACAAGCAATTAATAATAAGACTATATCTTAAACACTCATGTAAAGTGTTTACAAAATATGTGATGCAATTACCAATCTGTTTTAGAACTTGATATGTACGTGGTTCTTACATAAACTAAGATATCCTTTTCAAAATCATTCGTGCTCAGTACAAACATATTCCTAACAGTGTTTTTAACAAGCAATTAATAATAAGACTATATCTTAAACACTCATGTAAAGTGTTTACAAAATATGTGATGCAATTACCAATCTGTTTTAGAACTTGATATGTACGTAGTTTTCTTACATAAACTAAGATATCCTTTTCAAAATCATTCGTGCTCAGTACAAACATATTCCTAACAATATTAAATATCAGTAAACAGCAATGCATACCAACAGTCCAAACCCCTAAATAGCAATACTAATAACTATAAGCAGTAATAATTTTCTCGGATATCTGCATCCCCGTACCATTAGCAGTATAAATCAACATATACCTTCGATAACCCCTCCATCCTAAATACGTTTTTACAAAAAATTCAAAAACAAAATAAAAATCATTTTCTATACTTAGATACACATTCAACTAATCCTAAAGCTACCACGATATGTATATTGTAATTACATAACATACTTGATATATACTAAACTAATAAACATCTTTATAAATAAATATTAAATAAGGTCACCTTCATTGTCTATGGATAAACATTGAACTGCCAGATATTCATTTCATTGTAAGGATAACATCACCTTTGCTTGACAACACTCCAACATCAAGAGCTTCACATCTTGATTTTCAGCGAACCCAACTTCATTCATAATATACTTCCATTCTCCAACCATGACAACGTGGTCATTAAACTCTTTGACTTTTGATTTAACAATCTATTTTCTTAACACCAGTACTAAATAAGTTAAACGTATAAGAAACATCAAAATATCGTAACAAAAATTACAAGTTCAAGATTGTATTTTTTTTTATCCAGATAACAATTTTTAAATCATAAATAATTGCCTCTATTTTATTGTATTTAATATAACAAACTTAAAAAACCATCAAAATTATAATTAAAAGTCATGCCCTTTTATATGTCATTAACAATTGTAATAAAGAGCGTGTAAATTACAAAAAGTAAAGTCACAAAGCGTGCCCGCCCATTGGGCGGGCTTCGACAACTAGTATATATATATATATATATATATATATATATATATATATATATATATATATATATATATATATATATATATATATATAAAATTTTTTGTCCTCTTTATTTTTTATTTTATTTTATTTTTTTAGATTTTTTTGAATTTTTTTTTAATGTTACTATGATATTAATCTGCACCATCCCTACTTAAAATCCAATCCGCACCGGATCCCTTCCCTATATATATATATATATATATATATATATATATATATATATATATATATATATATATATATATATATATATATATATATATATATATATATTGTAACACCCCCTAAATTATGAGTTAACAGCAGAAGACTAATCGGGGTATTACGGGGAGGATCATAATCATAATCATAGAAAACGGATCAAAATAGGTGTTTTAAAAGTACTTGTTATTAAAATCAGAGTTGAAGTACAAAGTGTGAAAATATCAGAGTTGCAAACATCCCATGAAAGGGTGTAGTGTTTTGAGAATGAATGACATGTTTGATTTTACACCACATTAAAACCCTGAGTTTGTTGCCCACTCCGTGCCTTGAGATGCTCCGCTAAATACCTGAGATAAACATGCTTAAAAGTGTCAACACAAAGGTTGGTGAGTTCATAGAGTTTATAAGTAATCAGTTGATTTCAATAGTTTCGAGAGTGAGGTGATAAATTGTAATACTAATATTGATGAAACAAGTAGTGAGTTACGTTGGGTGAAAACCATAAGTAATTTGTATGTAATTCAGTTGAACACAAGTTTCAAGTTTAAGTTATATGCCTGAAATGTAATGGTAGTAGTACCGCATCATGACTACGGTACTTTTGTAATTCTGTATATTGCCCTAAGTCTCATGACACACAAACGTTAACAATGTACCGCACAAATGGCATGCAACACTCCAAGTTAATGGAGTAAGTTATGGCCCTCTATAGGAGATTGCCGTCTTCCTATTTTGTATTCTCAAATAAAGTGCATTTGGTCGCCTAACCGGCTAACACAAATGGGGCGTCAACTGCCAATAGATCTATTCATTATATTCGCGTTCACTCGCAAGTGATTAATGGTTCATGATGGGAGGGACTTATAATAATGGCAATAGTAATGGTAGCTTAGGCAATATAAATCAGGTATAGCATACAGAAAATAGTACTTGTGAAAGTAAAAGTAAGTAGTTGAGCATGTAACTCCCCCAAAGTGTTTATAAAGTTAATAAACGAGTAAAAGTGGGGCTATGACTTACCTTGTGTGTAACTGGCAAGGTGGTAATGTGAAATCAAATGAAATTACGGACACGGCTCCAACACAGGACCTGGATAATAGTTAAGTCTGAGAACTAGGTATTTGTGACTTAATATGATCATTGAGTGTGAAAACGGGAAACGGATAATGAATTGGTGTGTGATATGAATGTGATATGCTTAAAATGCTTAAAGTTCAAAAATAATATTATACATAATATTATCATGTTTTTATGTCACTTATTTTATAAATATCGTTCCCTCGAAAGGTGTGTGAACGAAACGTAAATTAAATAATTAGAATTCGTTTTATATAATTATAAACGTAAACGAATGAGATGAGAAATGTAAAGTATGCAATAGAAATAAATATGGAATAAAGTTACAGTTTGGTCCTTGTACTTTTATCAGTTTTACATTTTATACCCTAACGGTGTTAACTTTGCACCGTTAGTCCTTGATTTAATATGTGTTACATTGTTGGTCCAAATATATCCTAAATGACAATATAAGCTTTTGTTTACTGTTTTTAACAATATATAACCTCCGGTTATTAATTGGACAGTTTTAGGACATGTTTATTACGAACTTGTCACATTTAACCCAAATAGTAGAAATATTTGCAAAACAAGTCCTATTTTTACAAAACGATTTGGAAAAAGATTATGAAAGTTTTATAAGCTTATTAAAGCTTATTCAAATGTTTTTCAACTGCTTATTTCTCGGTTTGCTTTTTTTTAAGCTATTGGGCTTTAACGATACAATTTAAAAGCCCATTAAGGAAATACGATCCGGGGACATTTGGGAAATATTGGGCCTTGTATTGGGCTTGTTTTACAAGTCTAAAAATGATACAAAAGGCCTTATTAACACAGCTTATCGAATAAGCTATAAAATGGCTTATTGGGCTTAACAGCCCATATCGAAATTGATAAAGGGTTGTGACTGGTTTTAAGGGTCGATTACTTTGAGCTTTTTAAGAGCTTATTAAGTGCTTATGGGAGAAAACTCCAAACATGAGTTTGATTATTGGGACTATAAAGAATCAGGTTAAGTCATAACATTAAGGTGTCGCATGTACAATTTCGTTTTAAACAGTCTGTTTCTTAGGCCGATATAACCATGGTGCAATAATACGTAAATGACATAAATGATTGAAATATGATGCTAATAATGAAATAAACGAGTACGATAAGTAAATAACTGTAATGTAAGTATCAAGTATAGTAAATGCACACGTTTCTTAGCCATCCATAAGGAGGTCATGGGTTATATACGTACAAGAATAAATAACGAGATGTATAAATGAAATAAAAGATATACGATTGAAATGGAAATTAAGAACAATGCATGAGACGTATAAAATCGTATAGAAAGTATTGAGAAGGGTTGGTGATCACTTACTACACCTTATATGGTGGAGTTCACGTTCGAAAGGGATCAAAAACAAGGAAAAGGGTGCGAAGCTTGTTAGAACTAGTACCAACGATTCGAAATGGTGCTACAAACCTTGGAACGAGCTTGAGCTAAGGGAGAACACCTCAGCTCTGAGAGGGTAAATCCTCCTCTGGAGTCGGCTCTCGTTGGTGAGGTGTAAACGGGTATGATTGGGTCAGTTGGTTGAATAGATGGTCGGGTCTAACCGACGATGTAGGGTGATAATCATAGTGGGGGTGATTCATACTAATACTTGGGTGATGATGGGGGTGTCATCCTGATCATATCTAGGGTGAAGTAGGGGAATATGGTGGAAATGGTGGTACAATCGGTACAATAGGTAGGCGTACCCTCAGACGAGGTGTATGCATCCTAATGCAACCATTGGGGTGACTCCTAAATGGTGTCATGAATGGTTCAGGCTCATATGGTTCTAAAATCCTAACTCTTCTGCTGGCAACTATTGCCGAGTCTGCATGTACTGGTCATCAGTAAGTGGGGTGTACGTGGGAGAAACTGGTTGGTTCTCCGGGTGTGGTGGTGAGATATGTGCCCTTAGAGCTAAAACATACGGGTCTTTTGTCAATGGGGAGGTGATAGATGATAGTGTGTCCTCGGATTCTACATCCGATGATGAGGTACTCAGGTGTGAGATTGTAGACATGGTACTGTAACAATCCGTAAATAGTAATTGTAAGCAATCAATATAATCAAGTGTGTGTAAATCAGGGTGAGATAATCAAGTGTGTGTAAATCAAGGTGAAATAATCAGGTGTGTGAGAATCAACATGAAATAATCGGGTGTGTGAGAGTAAATATCAAGTGTGTGAAGATTAGTGTAAAATAATCTTAAAAGGTAATATATTGAGCACGGTGTTATGCAGGCACGGAGGGTGTAAAGTGGTATGGTGTAAAATTCATTCATTTTGAAAGTGTAATTATAGTCCAATGTTTGAAAACATTTGGTTCTCTATAATTATGTCTCTGATACCAATCTGTAACACCCCCTAAATTATGAGTTAACAGCGGAAGACTAATCGGGGTATTACGGGGAGGATCATAATCATAATCATAGAAAACGGCTCAAAAGAGGCGTTTTAAAAGTACTTGTTATTAAAATCAGAGTTGAAGTACAAAGTGTGAAAATATCAGAGTTGCAAACATCCCATGAAAGGGTGTAGTAGTTTTGAGAATGAATGACATGTTTGATTTTACACCACATTAAAACCCTGAATTTATTGCCCACTCCGTGCCTTGAGATGCTCCGCTAAATACCTGAGATAAACATGCTTAAAAGTGTCAACACAAAGGTTGGTGAGTTCATAGAGTTTATAAGTAATCAGTTGATTTCAATAGTTTCGAGAGTGAGGTGATAAATAGTAATACCAATATTGATGAAACAAGTAGTGAGTTATGTTGGGTGAAAACCATAAGTAATTTGTATGTAATTCAGTTGAACACAAGTTTCAAGTTTAAGTTATATTCCTGAAATGTAATGATAGTAGTACCATATCATGACTACGGTACTTTTGTAATTTTGTATATTGCCCTAAGTCTTATGACACACAAACGTTAACAATGTACCGCACAAACGGCATGCAACACTCTAAGTTAATGGAGTGAGTTATGGCCCACTATAGGAGATTGTCGTCTTCCTATTTTGTATTCTCAAATAAAGTGCATTTGGTCGCCTAAACCGGCTAACACAAATGGGGCATCAACTGAAAATAGATCTATTCACTATATTCGCGTTCACTCGCAAGTGATTAATGGTTCATGATGGGAGGGACTTGTAATAATGGAAATAGTAATGGTAACTTAGGCAATATAAATCAGGTATAGCATACAGAAAATAGTACTTGTGAAAGTTAAAGTAAGTAGTTGAGCATGTATCTCCCCCAAAGAGTTTATAAAGTTAATAAACGAGTAAAAGTGGGGCTATGACTCACCTTGTGTGTAACTGGCAAGGTGGTAATGTGAAATTAAATGAAATTACGGACACGGCTCCAACATAGGACCTGGATAATAGTTAAGTCTGAGAACTAGGTATTTGTGACTTAATATAATCATTGAGTGTGAAAACGGGTAACGGATAATCAATTGGTGTGTGATATGAGTGTGATATGCTTAAAATGCTTAAAGTTCAAAAATAATATTATACATAATATTATCATGTTTTTATGTCACTTATTTCATAAATATCGTTCCCTCGAAAGGTGTGTGAACGAAACGTAAATTAAATCATTAGAATTCGTTTTATATAATTATAAATGTAAACGAATAAAATGTGAACAAAATGTGATAAAATGCATACGAATGAGATGAGAAACGTAAAGTATGCAATAGAAATAAATATGGAATAAAGTTACAGTTTGGTCCTTATAATTTTATCAGTTTTACATTTTATACCCTAGCGGTGTTAACTTTGCACCGTTAGTCCTTGATTTAATATGTGTTACATTGTTGGTCCAAATATATCCTAAATGACAATATAAGCTTTTGTTTACTGTTTTTAACAATATATAACCTTCGGTTATTAATTGGACAGTTTTAGGACATGTTTATTACGAACTTGTCACATTTAACCCAAATAGTAGAAATATTTGCAAAACAAGTCCTATTTTTACAAAACGATTTGGAAAAAGATTCCGAAAGTTTTATAAGCTTATTCAAATGTTTTTCAACTGCTTATTTCTCGGTTTGCTTATTTTTAAGCTATTGGGCTTTAACGATACAATTTAAAAGCCCATTAAGGAAATATGATCCGGGGACATTTGGGAAATATTGGGCCTTGTATTGGGCTTGTTTTACAAGTCTAAAAATGATACAAAAGGCCTTATTAACACAGCTTATCGAATAAGCTATAAAATGGCTTATTAGGCTTAACAACCCATATCGAAATTGATAAAGGGTTGTGACTGGTTTTAAGGTTCGATTACTTTGAGCTTTTTAAGAGATTATTAAGTGCTTATGGGAGAAAACTCCAAACACGAGTTTGATTATTGGGACTATAAAGAATCAGGTCAAGTCATAACATTAAGGTGTCGCATGTACAATTTCGTTTTATACAGTCCGTTTCTTAGGCCGATATAACCATGGTGCAATAATACGTAAATGACATAAATGATTGAAATATGATGCGAATAATGAAATAAACGAGTACGATAAGTAAATAACTGAAATGTAAGTGTCAAGTATAGTAAATGCATACGTTTCTTAGCCATCCATAAGGAGGTCATGGGTTATATACGTACAAGAATAAATAACGAGATGTATAAATGAAATAAAAGATATACGATTGAAATGGAAATTAAGAACAATGCATGAGACATATAAAATCGTATAGAAAGTATTGAGAAGGGTTGGTGATCACTTACTACACCTTATATGGTGGAGTTCACGTTCGAGAGGGATCAAAAACAAGGAAAAGGGTGCGAAGCTTGTTAGAACTAGTACCAATGATTCGAAATGGTGCTACAAACCTTGGAACGAGCTTGAGCTAAGGGAGAACACCTCTGGTCTTGGAGAATTCTCGGCAAAGGCAGGAAGTACTTAGAGGAATGTATTGAGTTTGTGTGTGTGAAAGGTATTTAGTGTAATGTATTATACTTGTATTTATAAACCAAAATATTGTAAAATACTCCATCCACTTGGCTTGATTAGACCATTTGCAGTAGATAAGGAGAATATCAATGAGTACTAGTAGATTAGGAGTAGATTTGGTATAGATATATGTCCATGTTTCTATTTGTACATGTATAGTTTCATATATATGTCGCGTACAACTTTTGAAATGGTCCAAAGACAATTCTAACGTGCAACATTGTATACAAACGTGAGAAATGATCTTCCAAACTCTTAGTAGATGTTAGAAATCCAAATGATCTAGGTGAAAGTTGGTTCGAATGAGTTGGATTGAAAACGAGCAAAATTGGTGTGGGTTGTACATGTGGTGAATGCGTTTTACTTTGGCCTTCGTTAAGCATCCAAATGATCGAATGGGAAAGTGAGATTTGGCATCCCAATTCTATGCTGGGGGAGGGTTGGAGTGGTGCCAAATAAAGTATAACTCGTGTGTCGAAATTGTGAGAAAATAAGACAAAGCTAAGGGTGTTCATGCGAGTGTTATATAAAGTTTAATAAAGTTATAAATGTTGGGTTGGGCCTGATGAATAGTGTTAATACAAATATCGTCATAAAAACATTATTTATATTTTACGATCTTTGCTTAATTTTGTTAATTACAATTACAAAGTTTATCTTTAAGCAAAGCATAAATATAAGATTAAGTCTTTTACATTTAAAGTGATAAGTCTTTTAAAACACATTTACACATTACAAGATTACTAGGAATAACATTATATACATTTACATTTTTATTTATTAAATTAGAAATATTTAGGATGACATCATGGCATGCATCATAAACATAATCTTTGAAAGATTTTGAGATATCTTGTATAGATCTTCAAGCTAAAGAGTTAACATTTGAAGATATGTAAAGATTTGAGAATCTCTTAGCTGTCCTGCACTGGCGGATCCAAACCCATACAAGGGCGGATCCAAATTTAGGGATCCGCCAAATCCGCCAACTGTTTTATCAGTTTGCCTATAAATAGCAAGCTGATCATTCTGGCACAATCATCACTCATATAGCTTAAAATATATAATCATTCATTTGCATATCACTAACCCATATCATTCATTTCATTCTTGTTGATCTCACTTTTGTAGTAAAGAAGATCAAGCATACAAGCTTCAACATACTTACTGTCGCAAGTTTCATTAGTTAGGTTCTGTGTGATTTTGTATTAGTTCACACATCATTATACATTTCATTCAGTAGTGTGTGGTTAGTGTTTTAGTCCTTAAAACACAAAGAGTGTCGGGAGTGGTTGTACCCTTGTGAAAGAACCAACGGGAGTGGTTGTACCCTTGTTAAAGAACCAACGGGAGTGGTTGTACCCTTGTAAAGAACCCGGTGTTTAGCTTAGTACCGGATAAAGTGTAAGCGACGTGTATAAAGGTTTTCTCCGCCGAGAAGGGAGTTTGTTTCTTAGTGAAGAAAAACTCTCGAGTTAGAGGCTCGAGGAGTGGAGTAGGGCAAGGAAGAGAGTCCTTGTAGCCGAACCACTATAAATCTCCGTGTTGTGGTTTGATTGTTCCTATCCTTTCTTACTTTACTTATATTGCTTGTTTGTGAGTATTTACTTCGAAATCACGTTAACTCACAAAGCGAATTAATTTAAAAACGGTAAAAACTATTCAACCCCCTTTCTAGTTTTCCACAATTGGCATCAGATCTACGTTACTCAAGATTTTCAAATATATTGTATTTTAAAACTTGAAACGATCAATGGATTTTGAAAACTTTAAAGAAGGGCAATCTATGCAAAGACCACCACTATTTGAACCAAATTGTTTCATATACTGGAAAAACTGCTTTGAGACATATGTGAAGTCAAAGGACATAGATCTATGGTATATAATTGTAGAGGGTGATTACAAGCCCATAAGTAATAATATTTCAGGTGGTCGGGATGAAGGTGCTTCTCTTACTCGTCACAGTGATGAGCAAAAAAAGTTGATTGCCAAAAATAACGAAGCCAAAATGATGCTTTACAATGCTTTACCTAAGAAAGAATATGAAAGAGTTTTTATGTGTAAAACGGCTAAGGATATTTGGCAATCATTAATTATCACTCATCATGGGAACTCACAAGTCAAAGATAACAAAATTGATCTTCTGGTTCAACAATATGAACAATTTGTTATCTCTGAAGATGAGACCATTGATAGTGCGTTTGCTAGGTTTAATACTATTATTACATCTCTTAAAGCACTTGATGAATCTTTTTCTAGTAAGAATTTTGTCAGGAAATTTCTAAGAGCACTCCATCCGAAGTGGAGAGCAAAGGTGACGGCTATTGAAGAATCTAAGGATCTTTCAAGCATGACACTGGATGAGCTCATTGGAAATCTCAAAGTTCACGAAATGGTGATGGAAAAAGACTCAGAAATAGTTAAAGGCAAGAAGGAGAAGATGAAGTCCATTGCCTTGAAAGCTAGAGTTGAGTCAAGTGATGATGAAGAGTCTTGTTCTAGTAGCGAAGACGAAGAGTATGCCATGGCCGTAAGAGATTTCAAGAAGTTCTTTAGGAGACGAGGAAAGTTCGTAAGACCACCTCGTGAAGAAAAGAAATCCTTCTGGAAAGACCGTGATGATAGAAAAGGAAAGGTAGATAGGAAGTGTTATAGGTGTGGAGATTCTGGTCACCTAATAGGAGAATGTCCAAAGCCTCCAAAGAACAAATCTCAAAGAGCATTTGTTAGTGGAGTTTGGAGTGACAGTGAAGGTGATGACGACGAGCCTAAGAACGATGAAGTTGCTCTCATGGCTCATAACTCAGAAGAGGTACATTCTGACTCGTCATACTCCTCTATTGATGATGAAACCTTAGAAGTAGAATATAACAAACTGTGTGAAATTACCCTAAAAATCATAAACAAGAATAAGTTCTTAAAAACCAAAACAACACTTTTAGAAAACGAAGTTCATTGGTTAAAAGAAAAAGAGATAAGAATAGAAAAGGGTAAAAGTGTTAAAGAAACGTGTGTGTCATGTCGGGAACTTAAATTAGAACTAGAAACACTTAAGTCAACACAGGAAGAACTTATCAAACAAAATTCTAAGTTTAAAAAGTTTGATAAAAATATAAGTTGTATTGATGAGATAATGAAGATGCAAAAATTACCTCATGATAAAACCGGACTAGGTTTTATGAAACTAGGAAGCTTAAGTGACTTTAAGAAACAAACAGTGAAAGAAAAAGAAACTGTTCCAACTGAGTCAGACACCCACGGATCTGACGGATCTAAAATTTTGGATTCGCCAATTGTACCCAAGGGATCCGCAGGTACTATTGATGAACAGAAAGTTCGTAATTCGGATCGTACTGAATTTTTAAGGTCACTAGAAAACCTAGCATTAGTACAACTGTTAACAAACAAAAACCGTCAGTCTATATAGGAAAAGGACAAGTTAGAAATGAGTATAGAGTTAAAACGGTTCAACAGACACCTAAAACTAGTTTTCCCAAACACCCCTTTCCAAAGAGTAACTTTAACTTACAACATCATTATCAAAATAATTGGAACCAAAACATATCTAGAAGATTTCAAGGTCCCAACTTCATGCCATGGAATACTTGTCCACCATTTCCATACATGAACCATGATAATGTTATGTTTAACCCAAACGGACCCGTGAGATATTGGGGACCAAACGCTTGAGTTTTTTTTGAACTTAGGTGTGCTTAAAAGTTGAATTAGAACCAGATGAGTGGATTAAAGATAGTGGGTGTTCAAGATACATGACGAGGAACGAAAGCCTTTTCTCATCCTACCAAGTGTACGACGGAGGTAATGTCACATTTGGTAGCAAGCTTAAAAGTAAAATCATCGAAAAAGGTACAATCTCTCATGACTCTCTCACTATTGATGATGTTGCTCATGTAGATAATTTAGGATTTAACTTGCTTAGTATTAGTCAATTATGCCGCAAAAAGTATAACGTCCTTTTCAGTGAAAATGGAAGTAAAATACTAAAAGATGGCATAACCGTAGGAAAAGGTGTTTTGAAGAATAACGTTTACGTTATGAAATTAGACAAAACACCTAAAGACAAACTTTGTCTCACTTCTTTGGACGAAAACTCAACTCTATGGCATCGACGCTTAGGTCATGCCAATATGAGGTTAATTCAATCCTTATCATCTAAGGAACTCGTTAGGAACCTGCCCAAGTTGAAATATGACCAACACTTTTAGGTGTCTAGAATTGTTACATATGGATTTGTTTGGTCCATCCGCTATACAAAGTTACGGGGGAAACTTCTATACTTTGGTAATAGTAGATGATTACTCTAGGTATACATGGACTAAGTTTTTGAAAACTAAAAACGAAGCATTTGATAAATTTGAAATCTTAAGTAAGAAAATTCAAAATCAAATAGGAAGTAACATAGTGTCAATAAGAACTGACCATGGTCGTGAATTTGACAACGAAATCCAATTCGGAGCTTTTTGTGATGCTAATGGCATAACACATAATTTCTCAGCTCCTCGAACTCCTCAATCTAATGGTGTAGTAGAATACAAAAATAGGAAAATTCAAGAAATGAGTAGAACCATGTTAAATGAACAAAACATACCTCAAAAGTGTTGGTGTCACGCTGTAGATACATCCACATATATCCTAAGTCGAGTTCTAATTAGACCATTCTTGGAAAAGACTCCATATGAGTTATACAGAGGCAAAAAACCTACTTTAGGATATTTTAGAGTGTTTGGAAGCAAGTGCTTCATTTTAAACACAAAGGATTATCTCACCAAATTCGACCCAAAGTCGTATGAAGGTGTATTTTTAGGATATTCACAAACTAGTAAAGCATATATAGTTTTGAACAAAGAAACCTCAAGAGTCGAGGAATCATTGAACGTAACATTCGATGAAAGTCTGTTAGGAAATTAAGCTATAACAGTTAGTACTGTTGAAGATGAAAGTTAGTACTGCTGAAGAGTTTTGAAGACATAAGCAGTTAGTAATAGTGAATGAAGAAGTTTGTACTGTTTATGATTTCGTGTGAAGATAATTATAGAAAAGATTTAATGTATATCTTATAATGTTAGGTTGATAGTTATCTTGTGAAGGAATCCTTAGTCTATAAAAGGATTACCTAGGTTAAAGTTTTGGTACAGAAGTTTTACGATTGTATTAAGTATTGCTTTGTTAAGATTCAAGGTTGTAAACCCTAGTGATAGGAGATCACTCGTATTATTGATTAATAATATTGAATCGTTGAAGTTGAATTATATTGTGTTCATTGTTCATTCTTTGTTAATTCGTTAATACAAAACACAAACATAAACAAACAAATCTTCTAAGTGCTAGCTAGTAAATTCCGCGTGCTAGACTAGACATCATTCAAAGTATTCATCTAACACAAGGAGTGTATGTAGATCCGGTCAAGTGGTATCAGAGCCAGGTTACTGATACTTTGGTTTAGAAGATCCAGACGAATTTGTTCAAGAAAAGATGGACATGAAGACAACAACAAGTCAGACTAATATTGCTGCTAAGCTTCCAATGCTTAAACCCAATGAGTTCGATATGACTTGATTAAGAATTGAGCAGTTCTTCCAAGTTCAAGATTATACTCTTTGGGAGATCATTGAAGAAGGTAACTCCTTTTCACCCATATCAACAACAACTGTTGTTGAAGGTAAATCTGAGACTATAGTGCAGACAAAGCCAACCACTACTGAAGAGAAGGCAAGGCACAAGAATGATGTTAAGGCTAGAAGTTTGCTTCTGATGACTATTCCCAATGACCAGTTGTTGAATTTTAGCAAGTTTAAGTGTGCTAAAACCCATTTTGAAGCTATTGTTGCAAGATATGGTGGGAACGAAACCACCAAGAAATCCCAGAAGACTCTTCTCAAGCAACAGTTTGAGAATTTTTCAGCAACAAGCAACGAGTCACTAGATCATATGTTTAATAGACTTCAAAAACTAGTGAGTCAATTGGCTGTTCTAGGAATTGAGATGCCTCAGGAAGATCTCAACTCCAAATTTCTGAGAAGTCTACTAGCTGAATGGGCTATGCATGTGGTTGTATGGAAAAACAAGCCTGATATAGATTCCATGAGCTTAATGGATCTCTATAGCAACTTCAAGATAGTTGAACATGATATTAAGAAGTCTGCTGGATCAAGCTCAAGCTCAAGCTCAGGGAATTTGGCCTTTGTATCAACTCCCAGTACCTCAAATCTAGATGGAGAAGTGCAAGTTACTGGAGCAGTTGGTACTGCTAGTGCAAACCTTGGTACTGCTAGCACCTCAAGCAGTACTAGTGGACTTTTGAATGAAGATACTTATTGTGCTTTCTTGACTACTCAGCACAATGGAAGTATGTTGACTCATTCAGATCTTCAAGAGATTGATGAAGATGATATTGAAGAGATGGATATCAAGTGGCAGCTCTCTCTTCTCAGCTTGAGAGCTAGGAGATTTTTAAAGAAGACTGGCAAGAAGATTGTCATAAACAGCAATGATGTTGCAGGGTATGACAATTCCAAGATTGAGTGTTTCAACTGCCAAAAGAAAGGTCATTATTCAAGGGAGTGTAGATTGCCAAGCCAACAAGATGGAAAGAGCAGAGGATATGGAAACAAGTGAAGAGTTGTGGAGGTTACTGATTCAAGCTCGAAAGCCATGGTTGCCATTGATGGCTTAGGGTTTGACTGGAGCTACATTGCAGAGGAGGAAGCAGAAGCATCTACAGATGTTGCTCTCATGGCATTTTCAGATTCTGAGGTACAAGTTTCTAAATGTTTTAAATCTTGTGAAGCTTTAAAATATCTAGAAACACTTAAGAAAAGATATGAAAATCAGAGAAAAGAGCAAGTCGAAACTACTTTTAACTTAGCAAATCATAAGAGGGCTTTAGCTGTGTTAGAAGAACAAATTGTTCATTATAAAAGTAATGAGTCAAAGTTTTCTAATGATATGATTATTGTTAAAAGAGACTTAATGTTTAGGGAGAATGAAATTACTGTGTTGAAACATGAGCTAGAACAGGTTAAGAAAGCAAAGGAGAACATTCAAATGACTGTTGACACACTAGAATTTGCAACTCAGGGTGTTAGTAAGATTGTTGAGTGTCAAATCCTTAATAAAGCTAAGTCAGGCCTAGGTTATAAGTCAGTTCCACCTCCCTATAGAGGAATTCCAACACCTCCAGGCATAGACTTAGAATACACATGACTACTTGAATTTCAACTAGCTGAGCTTAAATATGGTCCTCAACCTAAAGAAAGTATAGTTGATAAACCTGTGTATGAGAGTGCTAGTGATAAATCACTATCTGAGGACAAGGTGTCTTCTGATAGGTCCTCAGCTAAGGACTCAGATGCTCCAATCATTGAGGAATGGACTTCTAATGATGAGGATGATCAGGCTGTGGTTAAGCCTGTTAGTGCTAAAGTGGAGGAACCAAAAGTTCCAAAGATGGTTAAACATGAGACTGTTAGGCTTAGATCAAATGCCAAACCTTTTAGACCAACAGTTAGGTATGCAGAAATGTATTGAACCATAAACAAGCCAAGAGGTAACCAAAGGAATTGGAATGACCTCAAATCTCACCAATTAGGGGATGATTTTGTCTGCTATAGGAAAGCTTGTTATTCGTGTGGTAGTTTTGACCATCTTGCAGCCTTTTGTGATAAATGGGTAAATAGGTATTCAAATCCTAGGGTGAACACTGTTAAACCTCCCTCTCACCCAACAAACACTAGAATGATACCTAGATCAGTTCTTTTAAGGTCTGGACCCAAAGCAGTTCAAACTGCTAGACCAGCAGTTCAGACTGTCAGACCTATTAGACTTGTTAACCCAAGGCCAACAGTTCAAGGTGCAAAAATGTTTTCCAAATCAGCACCAACAACTATTAAAAGACCATTTCAAAATAGACAAGTAGTGAAAAACCAAGTTTGGAAACCTTAGGTAACAACTACCAAGCCAGCAGTTCCAACTGCTAGCAGAGTAATTGGTACTGGTGTTAATAAAAACACTGCTAAGGAAAATATGGGAAATGGTGTGAATGCATCAGCATGTTGGGTTTGGAGACCCATCAAACCTAATGGTGCTAAAATTGTTTTGAAAAGAATGAATTATGTTGATGCAAGAGGAAAGCCTAAGTCTGTTTTGGCTTGGGTACCACAAGGAAATTAATTTTTCTTGTTATGTGCATTGTTAGTTATATACTTTTATATTGTGAGACAAGTTCTTTGTGGCTTGTTTCTTTGTCTTTGGACTAACATTTGCAGGTTCTAGATGATAAGCATCATGGAATTAAATGCTATATGTTTTGGACTGTAATGGTGATTTGGAGATGAGTGTGTGATCTTTGCACACAACAAATGGTAATTGGTTCACCATGTCTAACCCACATAAGAACCAACTAGTCCAGAGCAAACGGTATCTGGTAAAGACTAATCAAATCCGTTGATGGTTGACAATTTACCAAAAATTGTATGGTTATCAGCTCACCATATCTAAGTGTGAAGAGTTGGCTAGTCCAAAGCAAACGGCTATTGGTAAAGACATATCAAATCCGTTGATAGCTGATAGTTTGCTAAAAACTATGTTTGAGCCATGGTACTTTAAAATTCTTTACAAAAACTTCATACGGCTCAACAAAATTTTTCCAACAGTTGGTACGGTTAGTACAAAGTTAGTACGGCTCAACTAGCCGTTGTAAAAATCTGTCAGTAATTAATTTTCTAGCCGTCGGGGTAAAACCGTTATTCTTAAGGTATTTATAAGGATTTTTCTAGATGATAATTATCTTTTTACCAAAAATTCATTTATTCTATTTCTAAAGATAATTTATCTCATACGCTTATTTCGCAAAACCCTAAACAGTACCTATAAACCCCAAACGACTATATAAAACCTCAATTCCAATTTAAACGATCATCGTATTGCTATAATCTTTCATTTTTCATCACTAAGAATGGCTTGATTGGAATTTGTTAAGCGTCATAATCAGGTTGCGTTTCTTGAGAAAACAGATGAAGGAGATGGACCAAAGTTTTATGAGATTGTGGACTTTCTCAACCACTCTCACATAAGGTATGCTCTAACTGTTTCTCCTACTCTTTATGTCTCGCACATCACACAGTTCTGGCAGAATGCTACTGTCTTGACTAGTGAAGATGGAGACTTAGAAATTCATTCTGAAGTGGATGGTGTATCTTTTGTTGTTACCGAGTCTATAATTAGGAGACATCTTAAATTAAATGACTCAGATGGTATTAACACTATGCACAACACTGAAATATGGGCAGAACTTACTAAAATGGGGTATGATACATCTGCACATAAATTAGCTTTTCAAAAAGGATGTTTCTCACCTCAATGGAGATTTTTGATACATACCCTTTTACATTGTTTAAGTCCTAAAAAGACTGCTTGGGAGCAGTTCAGTAGCAATATTGCTATTGCTCTCATTTGTTTGTCTACAAACAAGGTTTTTAACTTTTCAAAATTTATTTTTGAGGGTATGGAATCTATTGTTAAGAGAAAAACAAAGTTTTTAATGTATCCCAGGTTTGTTCAAACACTTTTGAATAAAAAGACATACCTGCTTACAAAACCAACTGAAATTTTTGCTACTCCTAGCCTTCAATCAAATTTTTTTCAAAATATGGCTATGGCTAGTAAGCTTTTTCAAGGGGAACTAGTTCCATTGTTTCCTCAAATGCTTCAAACTGAGTTGGGTGAAGGTTCAGCAGTTCCAACTGATCCCCATCACACATCCACTCAAGTACTTGAAAGAACCCAACCATCTCAATTACGCATCACTTATAGGAGAAGGGAAACACCTAGAGTGGTTCCTAGATCCTTTCCCCATGATTCACCTCTCCTAGCAGGTCACACAGCTAGAAGTGATGAGGGTAGTTCTAACCAAAATGCATTGATGGAATTATGTACCAAGTTAGTTGCCAAAGTTGAAAGTTTGGAGACAGATCCTGCAAGCACCAAGGATGAACTCAAAGCCCACAAGGAGAATTCGGCTAAAGTTTTTAAAAAGTTATCTTCAAAGGTGAAAAAGCTGAAAGATCAACTCAAGCAGAAAAGGGCAAGAATGGTATTGGATGATGATTCTTCTAGTGATGACTCAGATGATTCAGATGATGCTGATGGTGGAAATTCTTCCAAAAAGGGGAGGAAATTTGGTAAAAACAAAGATGGATCAAGTTCTCAGGGGAGGCATAATGAAGAGGAAGAAGAACAATTTGATATAGGTTCTGGTAATGCAGATATGGAAGAAGAACTTAACGCAGTTCAGACTGATACCCATGAAGCAGAAAAAGTTCAGACTGTTGAAGCAGTTCCAACTGCTGAGACAGAGCATCAAGCAGTTCCAACTGCTGAGACAGAGCATCAAGCAGTTCCAACTGATGACACTTCAGCTGAGCTAGTTTATGAAAAAAGAAGAGCTGACAAAGGTAAAAGAGCTATGACACAAGAGGAAGAGGAAGCAGCTCAAGAACTTGAAAGGCTCAAGACATTAAAACCAAAAACTCAAGCTCAGATAGATCATGATGCAGAAGTTGCAAGGCAAATGATAGAAGAAGAATTGGCTGATGAAGAAGCTAAGAAAGCTCAGATTGCTCAAGATGAGGAATTAGCAAGGAAAATGGCTGCTGATGATGAAAAGAACATAGTTGGTTTTATGGATAGAACAAGAACTGAAGATTTTAATCAAGAAGAGTTTAATGAGCAACTTCAATATTTGTTGGATTCTGATTGTATTATAAAAGCTCATGCTGTGATGGTTCTTAATGATCAGGAGTTAAATGAAGAAGAAAAGTCAGAGATGCTCAAAGAATTTATATTGAAGACAAATAAAGAAGCTACTTGGAGTAACTTAATGCACAGAATCAGAGAAAGGCAAAAGTCTGGTTACAAGACCAAGTTACCTACCAGGAAGGAGAAAGTCAATTTCATGAAGCAATATTTGAAGAATCAAGCTAATTACAAGATGAGTGACTTTACTGGATGGACAGATGCTGAGATTGAAAGGAAATTCTTTGAAGTATATGCAAGGCTGAATACTCCAATCAGAGAGGACATGACAAGGAAAAAGAAAAGACAACCAGAGGTTCTTGAATCTGATGCTGCAAAGAAACAAAAGTCTGAAGAAGAAGGGTTAACCAATGAGAAGATCAAGAGTATGATGATGATTGTTCCAGAATCTTCTTATATCAAACCTTTACAAGTAAAACATCCAATCATTGACTGGGAAGTGTTCACTGATGGAAGAATGAAAGGATGGAAGATAATCAGATTTGGTGATATTTCTGAAAGATACAAGTTGTTTGAAGATTTACTCAGAGGATTTGACAGAGAAGATCTTAATCAACTATGGAGCTTAGTAAAAGAGAGATTCAGAGATAAAGATCCTATCGAAGACAAAGACAAAGAATTATGGGTTCAGTTGAAGAGAATCTATGAACCTGATAGTGGAGAGTCAATGTGGAGATTTGAAGCACAAGTTAAAGATGTGTATTGGTATTTGTTTGAATTGTGTGGAGTACATAGAGTTTCTACTCCAGATGGGATAGAAATCTATATGTTGGTGGAAAAAGACTATCCACTCAGAACATTTGTGTTAGTGGCTATGATACAAGGAAGACTCAAGGTTGAAGAAGACTCTGAGATGGCAGACTTGTTAGTTACAAAGATTTTGAACCTTGTAGAGCAAAGAAAAGTCAAAGACTAAAGTGACTGATGGGATAGATGTTTGAAAGAATTTTCCATATTAAGAAGAAGAAGCTTAATTTGAAGAAACTTAGTGAGTTGGATAGAAATCATAAGTTTAGGGGAGGATTGTTAGGAAATTAAGCTATAGCAGTTAGTACTGTTGAAGATGAAAGTTAGTACTGCTGAAGAGTTTTGAAGACATAAGCAGTTAGTACTAGTGAATGAAGAAGTTTGTACTGTTTATGATTTCGTGTGAAGATAATTATAGAAAAGATTTAATGTATATCTTATAATGTTAGGTTGATAGTTATCTTGTGAAGGAATCCTTAGTTTATAAAAGGATTACCTAGGTTAAAGTTTTGGTACAGAAGTTTTACGATTGTATTAAGTATTACTTTGTTAAGATTCAAGGTTGTAAACCCTAGTGATAAGAGATCACTCGTATTATTGATTAATAATATTGAATCGTTGAAGTTGAATTATATTGTGTTCATTGTTCATTCTTTGTTAATTCGTTAATACAAAACACAAACACAAACAAACAAATCTTCTAAGTGCTAGCTAGTAAATTCCGCGTGCTAGACTAGACATCATTCAAAGTATTCATCTAACACAAGGAGTGTGTGTAGATCCGATCAAAGTCCACCTCCCTCTAAGACATCACCTTTGGTAGATGATGACTTAGTTGAAAGTCAAATGGTTGAAAACCAATAAAACATTGAAAGTGACAAAGAAGATGAACCGGTAAAAAGAGAAATAGTTATTATCAAAGAAACCAAAAGTCATCCATTAGAAAACGTCATAGGAAAAATCAATGAAAGAACTTTAAGGTCTAAAGCTCAAAACGAAAGTAATTTCTTTTGTTTTGTTTCAACAATTGAACCTAAAAATGTTAATGAAGCAATAAAAAATGAATCTTGGGTCATTGCGATGCCAGAGGAATTAAATCAATTTGTTAGGAATGATGTTTGGACATTAGTCCCTCAACCTAAAAATCAAACCATAATAGGTACAAAATGGGTTTTTAGAAACAAAATAGATGAAAATGGCGTAGTATCTAGAAACAAAGCTAGGCTAGTAGCACAAGGCTACAATCAACAAGAAGGTATAGATTATGATGAAACATTTGCACCCGTCGCTAGACTTGAGTCAATTAGGATACTACTTGCTGCATATGCATGTGGACATGACTTTAAACTATTTCAAATGGATGTCAAAAGTGCATTTCTTAATGGTTTTATAAATGAGGAAGTGTATGTAGCACAACCTCCCAGCTTTGCCCATTTTGAAAAACCAAATCATGTCTACAAACTTAAGAAAGCTTTATACGGACTTATGCAAGCACCAAAAGCTTGGTATGATCGACTTAAGACTTTTCTAGTTGACCATAAGTATACCATGGGCCTAGTAGACAATAATCTTTTCACCATGAAAAAGGGATCATATATTATCATAGTCCAGATATATGTGGATGACATTATATTCGGTTCAACTTGTCAAGAGTTATGCGATGAATTCTCAAAAATCATGCATGATGAGTTTGAAATGAGTATGATGGGGGAACTAAACTTTTTCTTGGGTCCCCAAATTAAACAATTAGAAGATGGGATATTCTTCAACCAATCTAAGTATATCAAGGATATGCTTAAGAAATTTGGTCTTGAAGATTCCAAACCCATGAAAACACCAATGTCTTCCGAAACCAAACTCACCAAGGATGAAGAAAGTGAATCAGTAGATAGCACTAAATATAGAGGGATGATTGGTAGTTTACTTTACCTAATGGCTAGTAGACCGGACATTATGTTTAGTGTTTGTCTATGTGCATGCTTTCAAGAAGATCCCAAAATATCCCATCTTGAAGCCGTTAAACGGATCTTTAGGTACATAAAAGGCACTACACATTTAGGATTATGGTATCCCAAAGGAACGGGTGTAGAAACCATAGTGTATGCCGACTCAGACCATGTCGGTGATTATGTCGATAGGAAAAGTACAAGTGGTATTTGTACTTTTGTAGGACATTGTCTCACCTCATGGTTTGTTATGAAACAAACAGCCCTTGCAATATCAACAACCGAAGCAGAGTACGTATCTGCAGGAAAGGCGTGTCAACAAGCACTGTGGATGAAACAAGCTCTCGTCGACTATGGAATTGAACTCAACGACATTCCCATTCTTTGCGACAACAAAGGAGCTATCGACCTCAGCAAAAATCCAGTCCAACATGCTAGAACCAAACACATAGAAATACGACACCATTTCCTACGCGACAATGTTCAGAAGGGAAACATCTCAATCGAGAAAGTATCCTCAGAGGACAACATTGCCGACATCCTCACAAAACCCCTTAAGAGAGAACCTTTCAACTATCTTAGACTAGGTTTAGGATTAATGGAACCAAGTGAGTAGAAGAAACCGCAGCTTAAACCTTAGATTAGCCAAACACGGCAATAAACCAAAATATGTGTTCTGATCCTGCGGATCCAAACGAAAACAAGGGCGGATCCCTTGTTTTGGATCCGCCGGATCCGTGGCCTGCTGAGCTTCTTTTCTATATATTAAATAAACTTCCTGTACTATTCATCACACTTCCCAAAACATAAAAACCTATTGGAACTCGACCATTATCACACCAAATTCACAATTTAGACCATCTTTCACAACCAATTTGTACTCCAATCATCACTGTAAGTATCTTTATCATGTCTACATTCCTGATTTGCGTCTAGGATTTCTATTTCATGCACAAAACCAAAACTTGGGGTTTATGCATAATTTTTGTAAAATCACAAAGCATATTTACTGAATTGCATAACAAATCATGTTTTTGGTAGTTAGGAATTGTATCTTGTAGTACATTGTCATAATTCATCAAAAACCCCATGAGAAATTTTTGCTAAAATCTTCTCACGACTAGGAAAAATGGTTTTTGGACATTGTTCATACAAATACAAAAACGTTATGTTTTAAACATCACTTGCATAATGTCTCTTGAATGCTAAAGGAAATACATAACTAATATGTATTTTCGGGTACATTCAATCGAAGCTACATTGAAGTAGGAGCGTTTGGGTTATCTCTTGTTTTATCATAAAACTTGCATAAACAAAATTTTCATGCATCAAAAGGAGTCGAGATAACCGTACCTCCACATTGTCCCCATGTAGGCACACACTAGACATATATATGTATTTTCGATAATTTCAACTAAACTATATATCTTTCGTGTCTAGGATAATCATGCCTCCCACGACTAATTATGATCACAAAGAAACCATCAAATACCTACCTAAACATCACAAAACCAAAGGACTTAGTGAGCAACAAGTTGAAATATTCAAAGCCTTAGAAAAACGATACGTACACGAGGGTAGAGTCGTAGAACCCTCATTCTATGAAGGTACCATTCTCCGCGAACAATTAGCCGTAATTCATTTCGATAGCCTTCTAGACATCGATGAGCCCATCATCCCTAGGTTCATTCCTGAGTTCTATGCTAGTGTAGGACTTAGTTCAAATGATTATGGATACATGAATATCCATTTCAGAGTCAACGGGTTTCAATTCAATATTCCTTTAGATCAATTTGGAGATGTCTTAGGAGTTCCTAATCAAGGAACGTGTTTCTATTCTGACAAGTTATCGTTAACCATTCTAGAGTCTAACCTTGATCGTTTGGCACCATATGCCACACCATTAATCGCAAAAGAAACCATTCGTGAGCATCTCTTTTTGCCTAGGAACAACCAAACTAGGTTACACCGAGGTCGTCAAGTTGATAGAGATCCATTTGCCATGGAACTTAATGAACTTAAGCCTCAGTTTAAGAAGCTTGAAGAAGTTTTGAGGGCAAATGTCATAAGCACCATAGGGAATCGAGACCATATCAACGCAAGTCTTTGCTACATGATGTATTACCTGTCAAACCATCAACCCTTCAACCTTGCTTACTATATTACCAAAACAATGGCCGACATTCCGGTTCAAGGCACCACCACCATGCCCTACGGGATGCTTTTGACCCGTCTCTATAGAGCTTTTGAGCCCATTCCTAGAAACGCTTTAGGATTCGTTCCCGACTACCTCGAGATTCCACACACCTTTGTTCCTCTAAGTGATCATAGGGTAGCAGTGGCAAAAGGAAAACGTCCTCATCCTCCTACATCATCATCATCATCATCATCATCCATGAGTGAAGAGGATGGTTTTCCAAACTCAAGGATCTCACCACCCAAGTACTTGAGTCAACTTCCTCCAATTCTGAATGAATTAGCAGAATTTAAACAAACCAAAGGAATGGTGAAGAATTTGGGCCGTTGGATCATGAAGCTTCACTAAAATTTGAAAATTCAAATTTTCTATGTGAGTTACCTTTCTAATACAAGCAAGGAACCCTCTAATGGGATCCTTGAAATCCGTGGAAACATCACATCAACAGAATTTCCACTCACTCCTTGCATTAACTGCAAATCTTCTACAATTCACTCAACTTAAGCTCTATGGTTTGACTTAAATGATGTGACTAGCACAAATTTTTGTTCCAAATTATTAGGAACCAACATTCTCCATTGGATTTACATCAAATCCAAACACACAGACCAACAAACCTTCTGTCTATAAATTAGAACCTCAGGATCATCACATATCATACAACAACCATCACTACTAACTTTCCTTCATGTACCTTAGAACAACTATTTTCACTATTCAAATGACAAAATCAAATAACTCATCTACAAGCAGACCCGCACGAAGGACAGCTCGTATAAGTGTCCGTCCTTGTTGCTTCGTGAACTTAGCTAATTCATCATCTGAGGAGTCATCTCCACTTAACATATCCTCACCAATTGCCAATGAGAATTTTCTCAACCTTGCTACTCCAACACCATCTAACACCATCATCAACACACCACCTTCAACAATCACTCCTGTAGCAACCACACCACCACCCGCTCCATCACAAATTATTAGATCACCTTCACCACAACATTCACCACAACTTCAGCCCCTAGAGTTGTTTAGAACTCCACTTTCATCACCTCATCCATACTTGGATGATTTGGAAGACCTTCCACCAAGGTCAACCAATCCTCCTCCCATGACCTTTGAAGGTCAAACACCTATGCTCTTCCATCTCATTTATCGGGATATCCATGGTCCACTTTATCATGATCCACCACCACCACAACCACAAACACAACCTCTTTTACCTACATCTACACTCATTGCCATTGATGAGGCAATGTGGATTAATCAACCACAAACCCATGAAGAGATCAATGAGGAGCTCACCCGCCTCTATGCTCTCTCCAATATGGTGGATTCCCGCCTTGGTGAAGCCATGGATCTTCAATCCATCTTGCTTAACTCCCTCACAATTCCAACATCAAACAACCAAACACCACCACCACCAAACAACCAACCACAACCACTACCACCAAACAACCAACCACCACCACCACCACAAGCCATTGAGCCCACTCTTCCTCCTAACTTTCCAAGGCATGATTGCTCTCAATGCGAGAGGACCACTCACTTGGCCCAAAGGACCAACATCTTGGTCCATGAGCTTCAAAATGAGATGAGGTTCATTTTGAACCATATTCTCGAACGCCTAAATGCAATCTCTCATCCTCCGCAATAGGCAAATTTTAGTTTCTTCCTAGTTTCCTTTTATAGGATTTCATAGGATTGTTTTAGGAATTTTCTATTTTTAGGAACTTTTTATTTTTTCTTTTGTAACATCATGTTTTGTGACTTATGTCACAAACAAATTTTCAAGTAATGGATGTTATATTTATGATTATGGGTGATCACTATTTGGCATAATATCTTTGTTTGATTAATTTACTAACTTAATTGTATGGTTGGACCACTTCTACTTAGGTGCATTTTTGATCAGACACATATTTTTGACTTTTTAAAGTCAAATAGGTTGAAATATTGTGTTTGTTTGACTTATACATATGCATTATGATACTTGGTTGGATTGATTCACAACTAACCTTTGTTTTGTAGCTTTTCTCAACTTTGAATCATATACATTGGTACCCTAGCAACGGGGAGTATAGATCAAGGGGGAGTATATCATATACTAACTCATCATTTTATAGCATTTCTCATCCTTGAAAAGTATACGTTGGTACCCTAGCAATGGGGAGTATAGATCTAGGGGGATCATATCATATTCTAACCATTTGTTTTGTAGGATTATGCATCTTAACCTTGGCACTCCAATTAGGGAGAGTATTATCCAAGGGGGAGCTTTTAAAGTTCTCAAAATCATTGAAACAATCTTGGTACTCCAATTTAAGGGGAGTAATAACCAAGATTTGTTCACCACATTCCGCTACGCATATCTTCTTTTTGTTTTGACAAAAAGGGGGAGATTGGATTAAGTTTCATACATACTGTTAACATCACAGTACATCTTTTTATACTTAAAATTGTTTTCAAAACTTGCATAAAACCAACTTAATCTATATTTTTAAAAGACTCATACTTTATTTATTTCATTGCTTAAAAATACACTTTATGTTTTGTCATCAACAAAAAGGGAGAGATTAATACAAATATCGTCATAAAAACGTTATTTATATTTTACGATCTTTGCTTAATTTTGTTAATGACAATTACAAAGTTTATCTTTAAGCAAAGCATAAATATAAGATTAACTCTTTTACATTTAAAGTGATAACTCTTTTAAAACACATTTACACATTACAAGATTACTAGGAATAACATTATATACATTTACATTTTTATTTCTTAAATTAGAAATATTTAGGATGACATCATGGCATGCATAATGAACATAATCTTAGAAAGATTTTGAGATATCTTGTATAGATCTTCAAGCTAAAGAGTTGACATTTGAAGATATGGAAAGATTGTGCAAGATATGGAAAGATTTGAGAATCTCTTAGCTGTCCTGCACTGGCGAATCCAAACCCATACAAGGGCGGATCCAAATTTAGGGATCCGCCAAATCCGCCAACTGTTTTATCAGTTTGCCTATAAATAGCAAGCTGATCATTCTGGCACAATCATCACTCATATAGCTTAAAATGTATAATCATTCATTTGCATATCACTAACCCATATCATTCATTTCATTCTTGTTGATCTCACTTTTGTAGCAAAGAAGATCAAGCATACAAGCTTCAACATACTTACTGTCGCAAGTTTCATTAGTTAGGTTCTGTGTGATTTTGTATTAGTTTACACATCATTATACATTTCATTCAGTAGTGTGTGGTTAGTGTTTTAGTCCTTAAAACACAAAGAGTGTCGGGAGTGGTTGTACCCTTGTGAAAGAACCAACGAGAGTGGTTGTACCCTTGTTAAAGAACCAACGGGAGTGGTTGTACCCTTGTAAAGAACCCGGTGTTTAGCTTAGTACCAGATAAAGTGTAAGCGACGTGTATAAAGGTTTTCTCCGCCGAGAAGGGAGTTTGTTTCTTAGTGAAGAAAAACTCTCGAGTTAGAGGCTCGAGGAGTGGAGTAGGACAAGGAAGAGAGTCCTTGTAGCCGAACCACTATAAATCTCCGTGTTGTTGTTTGATTGTTCCTATCCTTACTTACTTTACTTATATTGCTTGTTTGGGAGTATTTACTTCAAAATTACGTTAAGTCACAAAACGAATTAATTTAAAAACGGTAAAAACTATTCAACCCCCCTTCTATTTTTCCACAATTGGCATCAGATCTACGTTACTCAAGATTTTCAAATATATTGTATTTTAAAACTTGAAATGATCAATGGATTTTGAAAACTTTAAAGAAGGGCAATCTATGCAAAGACCACCATTATTTGAGCCAAATTGTTTCATATACTAAAAAAACCGCTTTGAGACATATGTGAAGTCAAAGGACATAGATCTATGGTATATAATTGTAGAGGGTGATTACAAGCCCATAAGTTATAATATTTCAGGTGGTCGGGATGAAGGTGCTTCTCTTATGTTGGAGTATGCTCATGTCATAATTACTAATTATATGGCTAGATATATGTGAGCCTATGGGGTCACACACATATACACTGAGGTGCCACTTTATATATCGTGATTATCGTATTTACGATATATAAACAACCGTACGTAACTAGGAACCACTATTGGGCTTCTAATGACTAAGTAATGGACTTATTCTATTGGACTTGAAAACAAAATGGGAAGCCCATTTTGAGCCCAATAGTGGCCGGCCACACTATGGCTTTTGGAAGGGATTTGAATTGTTATTAGGTTATAATTAAAAGGCTAATCTATCTCCTAGTATTAAGCTAACCAAAAACAATATCCCTCTCCTCTCTCAATATAGTGTACGGCACAAATTAAAAACCAAACTAGGGTTTTTATTTTTTCATCATTCACTCTTGTATCTTGTTCATTCAAGGGTGTTTGATTGGTTACGGGTTGAAGGACTAGCATCCATTGGCATACGGTGACGTGTAGTGTGTTTCACACTTAGAGGAGATCAACCTTATTGATCTCTTGGGGTTTCTTGATCAAGTCGTGGGTTATAGTATTGGTGGTGACTCCCGGATCACGATTCAAAGGTATAACTTATGTGTTTATTTTATTTGATTGATCATATGGCACTATGGATCCTTATGGTGATGTTTTCCGCTGCGTTTATATTATTAATTGTTAATTTATGTTTACATCACCTATAGTGGTATCACGAGCCATCATATGTTGTCATATGATTATCATGTATGCGTAAAAATGGCTAAAAACATGTTTTTTTTAATGGATTTAAAGGTGTCATTTTAAAACAGCCCCTAGGGCTTATATATCATGATTATGTCGACCTTAATATGGTCTTAAGATCTGGACTTTTTGATCCTATGGCCATTTGTTATGCATACGTTGTTTGTTTACTTGATCGGTACCCGTAAAATGGCCTAAAAACGTGTTTTTTAAGAGATTTTTAACCCGATTTCTAATCAGCCCATGAGGCTTATTTTTCTGAGTTAAAATGGTTTTAAGAAGGTCCTAATATCAGTGGGTTATGAGTCTATGGCCATTTTTCACGTGTACCATTCGGGGTTTTAATTCGTGTTAATTATTTCTTCGATTTGTTGGCTAACAATTTAATTCTTGTTATTTATTTTGTTATCCATGGCAAATACATGCATGTTTGCCCATGGATTTAGCCAACACCTTTTAATGATCATAATTGTATGTATTATTATGTGTATATGCAAAGCCGATGAAAACCTTGACCACTTGTGCGTTGTGATTGTGATTGTTGGTTGCATTTTTTCTTGTTTTGGGGTTTTGCCATTGTTTCGGCACTTTTGTAATGTAATTCATTTTTGGTGTAGCCATTGTTTGGGCATTTTACAGTAGATACAAATTAGATTAGTTGTATTTTACTTTATATGTATTGTAAACAAGAGCTTGGAAGCAAATGGCGAAAGATTGAAGAGTTGTAGACCGAAAGTTGCTGCTGGACACCTGTTGGGAAAATGTGATTTCCCGCTGATTGGTAAGGTATTTTTTTCTAAAATTTGTTTTCCAGGTCCTCAAGACATAGGGATACAACTTTGTCAACTGGGCCGAACGATGAGGAGGTCGTATTCAATGACTTATTGGGCTCGCAAAACAGAAAAACTGGGCTGGCAGATTCATTATTTCATGTGCATTATGGGCCTTTACTTGCCCAATATTGTCTTGGGGCAAGTGGGAGCCCTCCATGTGGTTGTGCTATGTGTCCCTAGTTGACCATTGGTTCTCGTGATGGCTCACGAGGCCAAGCATAGGATTTTCATCGGTTGAGGCTTTGCATATTGTGGTTGTATGTTTGGTTGGTTGTTTTTATGTATGTTGTGACTACATGTAAAACGGAAAATGTTTTCTCAGAACTTGAAACTAAACATAAACCATTTTGAACTAAGTCTTATGATTTAGTTTAACTAAGTTTAAATATGATTTGAAACTTAAAATTCATTGTTTTCTAAATAACACTTAAACTAGTTAAGATGGTTTATTTATTGATTTATTGTATTGTCCAAACTTAATAATCCACTTAGGATATATATTAGTCTTGAAAATGGACAACTTGACACACATAAATTAAAACAATGATTAGACTTAAGTTAAGAAAAGTTTTTAACTTGTGCTACGAAGAATGAATGCATGCTTCTTTCGTACACGTTTTTGATTCACATCAAAACACTTTACCCGTCAAAATTTAAGTCATTGCCGTCCAATTATGAGAACACTTGCAATTACCTTTTGGCTATGGTCAGACCTAGGTCAAATTGTAACCCAAGGTGACTATTCTCCATGGTCAGACCTAGGATTATTCTCACAGTTTTCAAATTGGATGACTTAATCGAGTATTGTGGTCAGACCCTTGCCCGAGGCAAAGATGGGACTAAACATGCCAGCTTGACACTAGTTGCTTGTTCACTAGTGCCATGAGTCCCATAAAGATCTAAGAGTTGCACATGTAATGCAATTGGTCGACGTTACCTACCTATTGAATCCACCATTTCTAGTAGATCAACTGCATTAATGGTCGAACCTCAATGAGGATCTTAGCCTTTTCGTAAAATTAATTGTTTTAATATGCTTAAACTTGGGTAGTTAATTTTAAAAAGGATTAATTATTGAAACTTACTAAAATTTGAACTTTGTTTGTTTTGTAGATGACAACTCCTAATCAAACCATAAACAACTCGTACATCAGATCAATTCTTGAAAAAGAAAAATTGAATGGTAATAACTTTTTGGACTGGTATCGCAACCTGAGGATTGTCCTCAGGGCTGAGCAAAAGTTTTACTATCTGGAAGAACCTTTACCTGAAGCACCCCCTGCTAATGCCTCCACTGCTGTTCGTACCGCCTACACTCGTAGGGTTAATGAGCAGCAAGAGGTTGCTTGTCTTATGCTTGCAAGCATGATCCCTGAGCTCCAAAAGAACTTAGAGAACCTTGCAGCATTTGACATGCTGACCGAACTGAAAACCATGTTCGAGCAGCATGCTGAGCAAGAATTGTTTGACACTGTCAAAGCTTTTCATGTGTACAAGCAGGAGGAGGGCCAATCGGTCAGTAGCTACGTCATGAAAATGAAGGGCTACCTTGACCAAATGGAGCGTCTTGGATACCCCATGCCTCAGATCCTTGGAGTGAGCTTGATACTCACCTCACTGTCAAAGGATTATGACCAGTTTGTGCAGAATTACAACATGCACAGCATGGGCAAGACCATTCCTGAGCTGCATAACATGCTGAAACTTGCAGAGAAAGGAATGCCCAAGAAGGCTCCTATGGTCCTAGCTATCAAACAAGGCCGAATCCAGAAAAATAATAAGCCGAAGGCAAAAGGCAAGGGACAAGTGAAGGGCAAGTATAAGCTTGCTTATGCTCCCCAACCAAAGATCCCCCCACCTGCTAAAAAGGAGCACCCGGCTAAGGACACCCTTTGTCACCATTGTGAAAAAAAGGGGCACTGGAGGCGGAACTGTCCGACCTACCTTGAAGAGTTGAAGAAGAACAAAGCTAGCGCAGCTAGCACATCAGGTATCTTCACTATAGAACTCTATACTTTTCCTAACAAATCATGGGTATATGATACTGGTTGTAGCACTCACATTTTTAATAATGTGCAGGGGCTTAGGGGAAGCAGAAATTTGAAGCAAGGAGCTTTGAACCTGTACGTTGGTAATGGCAACCGTGCAGCTATCGAAGCAATAGGGAGCTTTAATCTCATCCTCCCTAATGGTTTAGTTATTGTTTTAAATAATTGCCATTTTGCACCTATTATTACTAGAGGTGTTGTTTCACTTTCTCGTTTGAAGGATGATGGTTTCATTCATACATTTATGGATTTTGGCATTTCAGTTTCTAAGGATAATGTTTTTTATTTTAATGCTATTCCTTGTGATGGTATTTTTGAAATTGATATGCGTGATTCTATTTCAAACGATAGTTCTATGTATACTGTTAGCAATAAGAAATCTAAACATAACTTAGATTCCACTTACCTATGGCATTGTCGTCTTTGTCACATAAACAAGAAACGCATTACGAAGCTGCAACACGATGGGCTTTTAGAGTCAACCGACCCTGAGTCGTTTGATAAATGCATTTCTTGTATATCTGGTAAAATGGCACGAAAGCCCTTCTCCCATGTTGGAGAAAGAGCTGAAGATCTACTTGGACTCATACATACTGACGTATGTGGCCCATTTAGAACAACGTCAAGGGAAGGAGCTAACTACTTCATTACTTTTACTGATGATTTCAGTCGATATGGTTATGTTTACTTGATTAAACATAAACATGAATCTTTTGAAATGTTCAAAGTTTTTCAAAATGAAGTAGAAAATCAACTCGGCAAGACCATAAAGGCTCTTCGATCAGATCGAGGAGGTGAATATATGAGTCTAGAGTTTTTAGATCATCTAAAAAGGTGTGGGATTGTCTCACAATTCACTCCTCCATATACACCACAACATAATGGTGTATCTGAAAGGAGAAATCGAACCTTGCTAGACATGGTTCGATCCATGATAAGTCTAACAACATTACCAATGTCCTTTTGGGGTTATTCTCTAGAGTCTGCTGCACGCATTCTAAATATGGTTCCAACCAAGAAGGTAGACAAGACACCATACGAAATATGGCATGGGAAGGTCCCTAAATTGTCGTACTTGAGAGTCTGGGGTTGTGAGGCTCTCGTGAAATGAGACACACCTAACAAACTTGAGCCCAGAGCTATCAAGTGTATCTTTGTAGGATACCCAAAGGAAATGATGGGTTACTATTTCTACTACCCACCCGAGAACAAAATATTTGTTGCCCGGAATGCTGAGTTTCTTGAGAACCGTCTCATTTCACAAGAAGCAAGTGGGAGCAATGTAGACCTTGATGAAATTCAAGAGGAAGATGCACAACCTTCTGGTAACACTAGTGAGCATCAAAATGAGATTGAACATGAAAATGTTGAATCTCATCAAGATGTTGCTCCCATTCGTAGATCTGCAAGGATACCTCAAGCACCTGAGCGATATGGTTTCTATGTCGATGCTGAGGAACATGAGTTAGGGGATCATGGTGAACCCGCTAACTATAGAGATGCATTATCGAGTCCTGAACACGATAAATGGATCGAAGCTATGAATGCGGAGATGCAATCCATGAAAGACAATGATATCTGGGTCGAAGTCGACCTACCTCCTAACGCTAAAACCGTTGGGAGCAAGTGGCTCTTCAAAAAGAAGACCGACATGGATGGAAATATACACACCTACAAAGCTCGTCTGGTAGCAAAAGGTTTCACTCAAACCTACGGGGTTGACTATGAAGAAACCTTCTCGCCTGTTGCAGACGTTAAAGCTATTAGGATTCTTATAGCCATAGCATCGTACTATGACTATGAGATTTGGCAAATGGATGTCAAGACAGCCTTCTTGAACGGCCACCTGAACGAAGTCATTTATATGGTGCAACCCGAGGGCTTCGTGAATCCTAAACATCCAACTAAAGTATGCAAGCTTCAAAGATCCATTTATGGATTAAAGCAAGCATCTAGAAGTTGGAATAAGAGATTTGACGATGAAATCAAGAAGATTGGTTTCACTCAAAATTCTAATGAGCCATGTGTATACATGAAAACTAGTGGAAGTATGGTCGTATTTCTAGTCTTATATGTCGACGACATATTACTTATGGGAAACAACATTCCAATGCTACAAGATGTAAAATCCTGGCTTGGAAGTTGCTTTGCCATGAAAGATCTAGGAGAAGCCTCGTACATACTTGGAGTCAAGATCTATCGGGATAGATCAAAACGATTAATTGGCTTATGTCAAAGTGCATACATTGACAAAATCCTGAAGCGATTTAGGATGCAAGATTCCAAACGTGGAAATCTTCCAATGCAACCAAATACAGTATTGAGTAAATCTCAAGGACCCTCCACACCTGATGAGGTGAAGAGGATGAAGGGAATCCCGTATGCTTCGGCTGTGGGATCCATAATGTATGCGTTTAGATGCACTAGACCTGATGTAGCGTTCTCTCAGAACCTAACGAGTAGATTTCAACAGGATCCAGGAGAATGTCACTGGACTACTGTTAAGAACATATTAAAGTATCTACGAAATACTAAAGATATGTTTCTTGTTTATGGTGGTGATGTCAAGCGTAAGCTCGGTGTTACTTGTTACACTGATGCAGGCTGGGAGACGGATCGTGATGACACCAAATCCCAAACGGGATATGTTTTCATCATGAACGGAGGTGTTGTTAACTATAAAAGTGCCAAACAAAGCACTATCGTGATGTCCTCTACAGAAGCTGAATACATTGCTGCTTCTGAAGCTGCTATGGAGGCGATTTGGATACGTAAATTCATTTCTGGGCTTGGCGTTGTCCCCAGCAATGAACGACCTATGGATATGTACTGTGACAATACAGGTGCCATTATCATAGCCAACGAACCAGGTGTTCAAAAGGGTGCCAAACATTTTCGTCAGAAAGTTCACTACATTCGAGAAGTAATCGAAAGTGGTGATATTCGTCTTCTCAAAGTTCATACAGATGACAACATAGCTGATCCTTTTACGAAACCAATGCCTTGTGCCAAACATGTCAAACATGCTAGGAGCATTGGACTTAGACCAGCTAGTAGTCTCATGTAGATCTGTATTTTTTAGTATTTGAATAATTGGAACGTTAAACAGTTTATATTTATAATGAATTGATGTACTAGTTATGATCGTTTTCATTTCATATCAACTGTGTTCTATATTTGCATGTTTAATCCATGAATAATTTATTTGTTCTAAAATTATCCATTGTCGGTTGACGATACGGGAGTATCATCAAATTAAGGCAAATGTGAGCGTGTTGGTGATTCATTTGCCAAACTCACATGTTGTTCATTGTGATGAACATTGGATTGACCCAACCTACAAAAATTCACTACATGGATCGTCGTCAATAGTGAATCTCGCAAGAGGTTTTGTCTCTTATCCTTAGACTTGAGATGCAAGCAGGTCTTGCATATGTGGAGTTTCATTCCTTGATGTGGTTAAACGCTGTCCTGAATAAGGTAGTTATAAAGGCCATTATCAGAAGTGATATGAAGCATGTGAATGACACGTGTAGTCAAAATGGGATTTGTTCCTTCACTTGCTTTGGAGTTAAATACTATTGGGCCCCTCGATGAATTGAACAGATGTTTGTATGGCCGTACCCAAATGAGATTAAGATGAATCTTAATTCACTTGGTAATCTTGTTCAATATCTATATCGAGAAACAAAATAGTTGAACTATTAGAATGACTTTTGATCCATGTCTAATGTTAAACACGGTATCTGTAACAAAAGGATAGATGACATATAAACCATCTGAAATGAGACGTTTAAGAAACTAACCTCACATATTTCTAGGGGCATTGGCGTGTTGCTAGACGCTAACCATTGCTTGTATAATTACTTGATTATTATGACGTCGCAAGTGGGAGCTGTTGGAGTATGCTCATGTCATAATTACTAATTATATGGCTAGATATATGTGAGCCTATGGGGTCACACACATATACACTAAGGTGCCACTTTATATATCGTGATTATCGTATTTACGATATATAAACAACCGTACGTAACTAGGAACCACTATTGGGCTTCTAATGACTAAGTAATGGACTTATTCTATTGGACTTGAAAACAAAATGGGAAGCCCATTTTGAGCCCAATAGTGGCCGGCCACACTATGGCTTTTAGAAGGGATTTGAATTGTTATTAGGTTATAATTAAAAGGCTAATCTATCTCCTAGTATTAAGCTAACCAAAAACAATATCCCTCTCCTCTCTCAATATAGTGTACGGCACAAATTAAAAACCAAACTAGGGTTTTTATTTTTTCATCATTCACTCTTGTATCTTGTTCATTCAAGGGTGTTTGATTGGTTACGGGTTGAAGGACTAGCATCCATTGGCATACGGTGACGTGTAGTGTGTTTCACACTTAGAGGAGATCAACCTTATTGATCTCTTGGGGTTTCTTGATCAAGTCGTGGGTTATAGTATTGGTGGTGACTCCCGGATCACGCTTCAAAGGTATAACTTATGTGTTTATTTTATTTGATTGATCATATGGCACTATGGATCCTTATGGTGATGTTTTCCGCTGCGTTTATATTATTAATTGTTAATTTATGTTTACATCACCTATATCTTACTCGTCATAGTGATGAGCAAAAGAAGTTGATTGCCAAAAATAACGAAGCCAAAATGATGCTTTACAATGCCTTACCTAAGAAAGAATATGAAAGAATTTTTATGTGTAAAATGACTAAGGATATTTGGAAATCATTAATTATCACTCATCAAGGGAACTCACAAGTCAAAGATAACAAAATTGATCTTCTTGTTCAACAATATGAACAATTTGTTATCTCTGAAGATGAAACCATTGATAGTGCGTTTGCTAGGTTTAATACTATTATTTGTAATACCTGAAATTCAGATAACTTGTAAAATGACCAAATTACCCCTGAAACCATAAAACCTAAATAAATAACTTATAAAATTCTGAAACAATTCCAAACTTCTGAAAACGAACCATATATGAAACGAATAAATTTCTGGGACAACATAATATTATTTCTGAATGTCCAAAAATTAGAAATCACTTGTATACATTTTATAAGGTCCGAAATATATTTAGTTAATTTAATTAAGTTTTGAAAAATAAATATAAATAAGATAAATACAAAATAAATAAGGAAAATATATCAAAATACAATTCTAATTTGTGTGGGATTACAAAACCAAAAATATCTGATCTTTATCACCTTAAAGTCGGTTTATATAATTATTTATACAAATCTTATATTTTTATAAACCTAAAAATTCCGAAACCCTTTATATCGACAAAACAAAATTCCCAAAAACCCTATTCGACATTCTGGACCTGAGCCAATAATTTTTTGGAGTTCATAATAATATTAAGGAGCTACTAAAAATAGGAGTTGGAATTTAGAGGCCCTCGTGTGTTCGTGGTGAATTATTTTTTCTTAGAACAATATGCGTGAGGTATAATTTCTTATGATCAATCCTTACGTTGTAAACTTAATCTAGTATTTTTCTTGTGATCTTTAGGTCATATATAGCTCAGGAAAAATAAGAAACATGAATCATGCAAGCTTAATATGGCGTATGATAATTAAATAGTTAAAACACAAGTAAATCGTAAATAATGTTATACGAATTTTTTGGGGTGTAACCACAATTTTTACATGTTCTATACTGATAATATAAGCCTCAAAAAATAGCCATGTGATTTTTAGAAGCTTATATTAATTATTCTTGAATTTTGTTTAAACCGTATATATGTACAAATAAGGAAAAATTGGGAAAAACCCTAAAACAATTAGGGTTAGGGTTTGATCATGCTAGGTCTGATGTAATTAATGTTTCTAATGATGGGGTAATAGTGGTATAATTATTTTATGAATTAGGGTTTTGTTTGGTATTTAAAAAGTTATACGATTTGGTTTTTAATTCACAAGGGTGTGTTTTGTAAACTTTGAAACTTCTGAGATATTTTTGTAATGTCATTTAAGTCTGTAGGAATGTAGGAAAAATATAAATTGAGGGTCCTAAGTGTAAATATTGCAAGAAAATGAATAAATGGTATTTGTAAGGGTCGAATTGTAATTAAGTAAAATAGAGGGATTAAAAGTGTAAATTCTGGAAACTTAAATTCATTTGGGTAAATAATGATATTAAGAGTGTTTTGTGTAATTTTGAGTAATTATGGGCTTAATATGTAATTGTTATGAAATTATGATTTAATTATAAGTTTTGTAAAGTTAAGGGACCAAATGTGTAATTAATAAATTCTGAGGGATCTAATTTGTAATTCATATAAGTCTGAGGTTATGTTTTGTAACTTTGTAAAATAAGGTACTTGTTTGGAAAATATGAATATTATAAGGATTAAAACATGAATTATGTAAATGTAGGGTTTGTTTTGTAAACTATATAACTAAAGGGGTTTAATCTGTAAATGGTGAAACTAAAAGGATTAAGATGTCATTCTGAATAAAATAAGTATTTAAGTCAGTAACTTAAAGTATTTTCACTTTATGCCTTTGAATTAGATGAACTTACAATTAAAACCCTGAACTATGAAAATCTGTCATAATAAACCCTAAACTTTTGTAACTTGCTAAAAGATACCTTAATACCATAATAAGCCTTAAATAAGGACTTAACTTAATCTGAGATATTAATATCTTGCTAAATATGAAAAGCTGTTAATTCGGGAAACCTGCTAAAAATGGAAAGTTACTAAATCTGGAAAGTTACCAAAAATAGAAAGCTACTTAAAATGAAAAGATAACTAAAACCCACTTGTAATTTTGTCTTCTACTCCCTTAGGTTCGAGGAAGGAGTAATCTAATCTCTATCAGCGTTTATCTCTGTGTTCTTGCATTCATAATAAGGTACAGATATTCTGCCCTTCTCTAGTAAGGTGCCTTCGTTTTCTTTTGATTTCGTATTTTGATTCGTTTAGGATTCCCTATGCCATTACTATGTTCCCTCCTGTTTGTGCACCTTTCGTGTGATCTTTTGTTTGTGAAACCTTGATGTGTTCCCTTTGTTCTGAATCTTTATTGAATCTCTTTATTTTGACCTATTGTCCTAAATCCTGATCTGTAAATCTTGTTTTGAAACTTAATCTGACATACTTGTAGAAAACTTGATTTGATTTTTGACATAAACCTTAATCTGTTAAATCCTTATTTGAACATAATGGATTTTGGAACTATCTTTAAAATACATATGAAACCGTTTGAGAAAAGCTATTTTAAAAGAAGCAACACTATTTTAATGGAAGTTAATAATAAGTTTTGGAAGACCATTTTTATGAAAACTATTTTGTAAGATCAGTTGTCATGAAACCGTTTGTGAAGGATTGTTTAAATGGAATTTTAAATAGAAACCTTTTTAAATGAACTTTTGCTATGACCTCTAATTATGAACTTGTGAAAACTCTTTTCTGAAAACCTTTTGATATTGCCCTTTGGAACTGAACTTAAACTTTGATATAAAAACTTAATCTGATAAACTCCGACTAAAACCTTTGATATTAAATCCTAAAATTTCTTGATATGAACCTTATGCCATGAACCCTTAAGATTTGACTTTCTAATTATGCTAGTACATTTGACCTTTGACCTGACAGTTTGATATCCAAGCCAATCACTAGGCATGAGGGTTTCATGTCCATGTCATTGACGCACCTCTGACATGACTCTAGGGCAGGAGAGTGATGACCTGTTCCGTCCCTTATTTATTACCTGCTATGGCCATTATAATTATGATTATTGATTTGTCTGTGGGACGTATGGGTGCATCCTAGATTTGACCTGATATTTGTTTATTGATATTTGTTAATTGTTATATTTGTCTGGTGACTGATGGTGTGTGCGATACACGTCTTTCACATATATCTGTGAGCTGATCACTCAAAATGATACATGAGGTCACCCCTCATATTATCTGTTACTTGAGAGGCATCCCCTCTAGATTACTTATATGTTTATACCGTTTTGATATGATCTGTTATCTGGGCTTGTGATAGATTTCTGTTTTTCCCTTATTTTATAACTATATTTGTTTCTTTTCATTATCTCTTTTCTTTTGTCTTTATTCCGTTCCTTATTCCTCTCGCTTTGATTTCGTATCGGTATGGTTTGCATTCCTGATTTCCTTTGTACTGCTATCCGTTATCGTTTCTTGTTATCTATATATCTGTTCACTGAGCTCTCGTAGCTCAGCCGCGTTTTCTTTTTCACGCGGCAGGTGTTAGTAGGAAGCTGGGAATGAGTGAAGAGTGTACCTTGGACCTAGAAGATTGGATAGCTATGCTGGGTTAGAGTTGGATGGAAGACATTATGTTTTAGAATTAGTTTTGGAAGTTTTAATTGTAACCATTTAGATTCAATATTTCATTTGAAATCCTTGAATTTTTGTATTACTGTATTAGTATGCTTTGTTTTGATCTGATATGTATCCATTGTTGTGATATCTTTACCCTTGTCGGGTCGGGGTGTTACATTATTACATCTCTTAAAGCACTTGATGAATCTTTTTCTAGTAAGAATTTTGTCAGGAAATTTCTAAGAGCACTCCATCCGAAGTGGAGAGCAAAGGTGACGGCTATTGAAGAATCTAAGGATCTTTTAAGCATGACACTGGACGAGCTCATTGGAAATCTCAAAGTTCACGAAATGGTGATGGAAAAAGACTCAGAAATAGTTAAAGGCAAGAAGGAGAAGATGAAGTCCATTGCCTTGAAAGCTAGAGTTGAGTCAAGTGATGATGAAGAGTCTTGTTCTAGTAGCGAAGACGAAGAGTATGCCATGGCCATAAGAGATTTCAAGAAGTTCTTTAGGAGACGAGGAAAGTTCGTAAGACCACCTCGTGAAGAAAAGAAGTCCTTCTGGAAAGACCGTGATGATAGAAAAGGAAAGGTAGATAGGAAGTGTTATAGGTGTGGAGATTCTGGTCACCTAATAGGAGAATGTCCAAAGCCTCTAAAGAACAAATCTCAAAGAGCATTTGTTAGTGGAGTTTGGAGTGACAGTGAAGGTGATGACGACGAGCCTAAGAACGACGAAGTTGCTCTCATGGCTCATAACTCAGAAGAGGTACATTCTGACTCGTCATACTCCTCTATTGATGATGAAACCTTAGAAGTAGAATATAACAAACTGTATGAAATTACCCTTAAAATCATAAAAAAGAATAAGTTCTTAAAAACCAAAACAACACTTTTAGAAAACGAAGTTCATTGGTTAAAAGAAAAAGAGATAAGAATAGAAAAGGGTAAAAGTGTTAAAGAAACGTGTGTGTCATGTCGGGAACTTAAATTAGAACTAGAAACACTTAAGTCCACACAGGAAGAACTTATCAAACAAAATTCTAAGTTTAAAAAGTTTGATAAAAATATAAGTTGTATTGATGAGATAATGAAGAAGCAAAAATTACCTCATGATAAAACCGGACTAGGTTTTATGAAACTAGGAAGCTTAAGTGACTTTAAGAAACAAACAATGAAAGAAAAAGAAACTGTTCCAACTGAGTCAGACACCCACGGATCCGACGGATCTAAAATTTTGGATCCGCCAGTTGTACCCAGGGGATCCGCAGGTACTGTTGATGAACAGAAAGTTCGTAATTCGGATCGTACTGAATTTGTTAAAGTCACTAGAAAACCTAGCACTAGTACAACTGTTAACAAACAAAAACTGTCAGTCTCTATAGGAAATGGACAAGTTAGAAATGAGTATAGAGTTAAAATGGTTCAACAGATACCTAAAACTAGTTTTCCCAAACACCCCTTTCCAAAGAGTAACTTTAACTCACAACATCATTATCAAAATAATTGGAACCAAAACATATCTAGAAACTTTCAAGGTTACAACTTCATGCCATGGAACACTTGTCCACCATTTCTATAGATGAACCATGATAATGTTATGTTTAACCCAAACGGACCCATGAGATATTAGGGACCAAACGCTTGAGTTTTTCTTGAACTTAAGTGTGCTTAAAAGTTGAATTAGAACCAGATGAGTGGATTAAAGATAGTGGGTGTTCAAGACACATGACGGGGAAAAAAAAGCCTTTTCTCATCCTACCAAGTGTACGACGGAGGTAATGTCACATTTGGTAGCAAGCTTAAAAGTAAAATCATCGAAAAAGGTACAATCTTTCATGACTCTCTCACTAATGATGATGTTGCTCATGTAGATAATTTAGGATTTAACTTGCTTAGTATTAGTCAATTATGCCGCAAAAAGTATAACGTCCTTTTCAGTGAAAATGGAAGTAAAATACTAAAAGATGGCATAACCATAGGAAAAGGTGTTTTGAAGAATAACGTTTACGTTATGAAATTAGACAAAACACCTAAAGACAAACTTTGTCTCACTTCTTTGGACGAAAACTCAACTCTATGGCATCGACGCTTAGGTCATGCCAATATGAGGTTAATTCAATCCTTATCATCTAAGGAACTCGTTAGGAACCTGCCCAAGTTGAGATATGACCAACACTTTTGTGATGCTTGCAAAATAGGAAAACATGTTCATAATAGCCATAAGGCTAAAAACATGATGTTTACATCTAGGTGTCTAGAATTGTTACATATGGATTTGTTTGGTCCATCCGCTATATAAAGTTATGGGGGAAACTTTTATACTTTGGTAATAGTAGATGATTACTCTAGGTATACATGGACTAAGTTTTTGAAAACTAAAAATGAAGCGTTTAATAAATTTGAAATCTTAAGTAAGAAAATTCAAAATCAAATATGAAGTAACATAGTGTCAATAAGAACTGACCATGGTCGTGAATTTGACAACGAAATCCAATTCGGAGCTTTTTGTGATGCTAATGGCATAACACATAATTTCTCAACTCCTCGAACTCCTCAATCTAATGGTGTAGTAGAACGCAAAAATAGGACAATTCAAGAAATGAGTAGAACCATGTTAAATGAACAAAACATACCTCAAAAGTTTTGGTGTCACGCTGTAGATACATCCACATATATCCTAAATCGAGTTCTAATTAGACCATTCTTGAAAAAGACTCCATATGAGTTATACAGAGGCAAAAAGCCTACTTTAGGATATTTTAGAGTGTTTGGAAGCAAGTGCTACATTTTAAACACAAAGGATTATCTCACCAAATTCGACTCAAAGTCGTATGAAGGTGTATTTTTAGGATATTCACAAACAAGTAAAGCATATATAGTTTTGAACAAAGAAACCTCAAGAGTCGAGGAATCATTGAACGTAACATTCGATGAAAGTCCACCTCCCTCTAAGACATCACCTTTGGTAGATGATGACTTAGTTGAAAGTCAAATGGTTGAAAACAAAGAAAACATTGAAAGTGACAAAGAAGATGAACCTGTAAAATGAGAAATAGTTAATATCAAAGAAACCAAAAGGCATCCATTAGAAAACGTCATAGGAAAAATCAATGAAAGAACTTTAAGGTCTAAAGCTCAAAACGAAAGTAATTTCTTTTGTTTTGTTTCAACAATTGAACTTAAAAATGTTAATGAAGCCATAAAAGATGAATCTTGGGTCATTGCGATGCAAGAGGAATTAAATCAATTTGTTAGGAATGATGTTTGGGCATTAGTCCCTCAACCTAAAAATCAAACCATAATAGGTACAAAATGGGTTTTTAGAAACAAAATGGATGAAAATGGCATAGTATCTAGAAACAAAGCTAGGCTAGTAGCACAAGGCTACAATCAACAAGAAGGTATAGATTACGATGAAACATTTGCACCCGTCGCTAGACTTGAGTCAATTAGGATACTACTTGCATATGCATGTGCACATAACTTTAAACTATTTCAAATGGATGTCAAAAGTGCATTTCTTAATGGTTTTATAAATGAGGAAGTGTATGTAGCACAACCTCCCGGCTTTGCCCATTTTGAAAAACCAAATCGTGTCTACAAACTTAAGAAAGCTTTATACAGACTTAAGCAAGCACCAAAAGCTTGGTATGATCAACTTAAGACTTTCCTAGTTGACCATAAGTATACCATGGGCCTAGTAGACAATATTCTTTTCACCAAGAAAAAGGGATCACATATTATCATAGTCTAGATATATGTGGATGACATTATATTCGGTTCAACTTATCAAGAGTTATGCGATGAATTCTCAAAAATCATGCATGATGAGTTTGAAATGAGTATGATGGGGGAACTAAACTTTTTCTTAGGTCTGCAAATTAAACAATTAGAAGATGGGATATTCTACAACCAATCTAAGTATATCAAGGATATGCTTAAGAAATTTGGTCTTGAAGATTCCAAACCCATGAAAACACCAATGTCTTCTGAAACCAAACTCACCAAGGATGACGAAAGTGAATCCGTAGATAGCACTAAATATAGAGGGATGATTGGTAGTTTACTTTACCTAACGGCTAGGAGCAGTGTTTTTTGCACTTAAGATTTGGAGATACTACCTATATGGTACAAAGTGTACTGTCTATACTGACCACAAGAGTCTTCTGCATATTTTGGATCAGAAGGAGTTAAACATGAGGCAACGACAATGGTTAGAACTGTTAAGCGACTATGATTGTGAGATTCAATACCACCCAGGAAAAGCAAATGTCGTGGCTGACGCCCTGAGCCAAAAGGAACGGGTGAAGCCATTACGAGTTCGATCTTTGGTTATGTCCATCGATTCAAACCTTCCCGCTCAGATTCTCAGCGCTCAAATAGAGGTAGTGAAACAAGAAGATCTCAAGGGAGAGAACCTATACGGTATGATACAGAAAAAGTTCGAGAAACGTCCTGACGGAACTTTATGTTTCGAAGGAAGGAGTTGGATACCACACTATGGTGGGATACGAGGCTTAATCATGCACGAGTCTCAAAAGTCGAAGTACTTTAAGGTTAAGGCCGAGCATCAGAAACATCTGGTCTTCTACAAAAACCCGAGATTCCCGTATGGAAATGGGAACGGATTACCATGGATTTCATCACTAAGCTTCCTAGAACTTCAAGCGGCTACGACGCTATCTGGGTAATAGTCGACCGACTCACTAAATCTGCACACTTTCTACCCATCAAGGAGACCTACAGTATGGATAAGTTGACTAGAATCTACATTAAAGAAGTAGTCCCGAGGCACGGCGTGCCGATCTCTATCATATCTAACCGAGACAACAGGTTTACTTCTAACTTTTGGTAGTCACTCCAGGACGTCTTTGGAACCAAACTAGACATGAGCACAGTGTATCACCCTTAGACTGACGGTCAGAGCGAGAGAACCATTCAGACATTAGAAGACATGCTCCGAGCTTGCGTAATCGACTTTGGAAATGGATGGGATACCCATTTGCGTTTGATCGAGTTTTCTTACAACAACAGTTACCATACGAGCATTAAGGTTGCTCCGTTTGAGGCACTGTATGGTCGGAAGTGCCGATCACCTGTTTGTTGGGCTGAAGTGGGAGAAGCCCAGCTCACTGGACCGAAGATTATCCGTGAAGCAACAAAGAAGATCGTGCAAATTAGAAAACAACTGCAAGCAGCAAGAGACCGACAGAAAAGCTGTACCGACGTAAGACGCAAACCCCTGTAGTTTCAATTCAAAGACAAGGTTATGTTGAAAGTTGATGAGTGGCCTTTTACTCATCATTTTATACCCGAAAAACCCCACAAAAATGACCAAAAACACCCAAATGGACCATATATTGTTACAAATATCCTTGGATTGTGTTTTTTGTGTTACAGGTACAAAAGGATTGAAAACGGGGCAAATATGGACAAAACCGAGCTTGGAATGGAAAAGAGCCGAAAACTGAAGCCGGAAAAGACATTTTTCATATGGATTTAATTCGAGCTCGAGAAATCCCAAACGGCCCTTGGATTATTCTTACTTGGCAAATTTGGCCCCTTGGTTTAATTTTGAAGATATGGCAAGATTGGTCCTTGAGGTTAACTACTATTACACATTTGGTCCTTTGGTTTATTTACTCTTTATCCTAAAACTAAAAACACTACTACACAACCGGATCCCCACTAAACCCATCCAAATTTAACTTGTCCTAAAACACTCATCCGGATCCAAACTAATAAAACCCAACAAGACCTATACCCTTTTATCCAACCAAATACTACCCAACCCATCCCACTAAACTTAAACAAACCCACCAAGCCCAATCATTTCACCCTAAAGCCCACACCCAATTTCACTCTAACTAAAAAACCCGACCCAAAGTTATTATTTATAAAACAACGGGTTGATAGTCAAAATCCCCAAATAACGGTCAAACAAATCCCTAATAACTATTCAATCACCACTAACCTCCCATTGCCCGCCTAACCATCTGCTAACCCTCCAACCATCCCTTTCACCACCACTACCAGCCAAAGACATCACATGGATGTGTCTTTGGTCCCCTCCCCTCCACCTCAGTGATCCGTGGACAAAACAAAGATCAACGATCAAGATGTAAAGATGTGGTGAGCAAGAAATGATCCAAGGGTTAGAAAAGAAGCACAAGTAGCAAGAGGGGAACACACACACGAAAGAAACACACTCATTCTAGGGTTTTTGTATTTTTAGTAGTATAAATATAGGCCGGTAGTAGCAGATTTTTTTTGGAGGTTTATTTTAGCTATTTTTTTAAGGTATTTGTAATTTTTTCTTTTATGCAGTTGTAATTTACTTTTTATTTAATATAAGCTCATTTTCAGTTTAAATATTGTCTTTAGCTTATCTGCTTATTTAACTGCTTCTTGCTTATTATGCTTTATTTTATGCTTATCTGCTGTCATTGATGATGTTGGGAGTTAATTTGATAGTTGTAACTTAAAAATAGCAAATTCAGTCCAGTTAGGGGTGTTTGGTTTAAGAGCTTATTACGGGTCAAAATAGTGATTAATGTTCATGTGCCTTTGGGTAGATTTTAGTTTGTCTTGATTTAGTTTATCTAGGCTGTTTATGGAATGTAGTTAAGCTGTTTTGAGGTTATTGTAGGTTTTGAGTTAGTGTTTTTTTTAGTCTATGCAGAACATAGCAGTCTGCAAGTTAAATTTGTTCCAAATTTTCTAAAGTTCCTTCACAGATAGATTAGGTGACAGTTAATGGTTTTCTTTTAAGTTTTAAGTTCAAAAATTTGCTTAAGAGTGCTTTTTTTTTTTTTAATCTCCAGTGCTTATTTTCTAGTGTTGGGGCTTATTTGAGTTGTCATTCTAGCTTATCTTATCTTCTTGTAGTTTTTTATAGCTTACGAGAATGTATGCAATTGCACTCTTTCTCTAAATTCTTAAGATAGCATCACTGATTGATTTAAAAAAGTTGTTTCTCAGCTTATTTGTGATTAGTTAAGCAGTTTAATTTGAGCATATTATTGAGTTTCAAAAAATAATTTTTAGTTACAAAAATTCTTATTTGCTTGTGCTTATCAAAACAAAAACCAAAAAAAATATATATAGCAAAACTGCCATGCCTGGGATTCGAACCCAGGCCAGCAGACTAGCAACACAAGCAACCCAACCACTGCACTCACTTCTCTTTTTAGTAAACCTTACAAAATTTAATTTAAAACCCTTTTGTTTTTTTCTTTTCCCTTTTAATCTAATCCGAACTTGTTTGCTTATCCCCAGCTTATTGAAATAAGCTGGGACACTTTTTATATTTTTTATAGCTTCATTTAAGTTTAAAGTATTTTAGAAAAAAATTTCAGAATTTTCTTTTTCCATTTAGTATTTTTAATCAATTATTTTCTTTTAAATAGTTTTTAATTTATAAAAAATTATTAAAAAGTCAAAAAAATATTTTTCTTTTTTCCAAAATTTTCTTTTTATATTTAGGACTTAGGAAAATTATTTTGATATCCATAGGGTTAGTTTTTAATAGATTTGACGTTTTTACTCGTTCGTAGTTTATCGTTCGCATTATTTAATTTTCGTTTTTAGTTGATTTTAGAAACAAAGAAACCCTCGTCTTTTCAAGCATTTTAATACCAAACCGAAAACGATATTCTCAATTTCACCCCTCGCTGGGACGACGACCCGGGTATACGCTTATCCGGTTTATTACAATCGATTGTCGCGTCGAACCGTCGCGAGTTGACTTTTCTTCGTGAGAGGTTGAGCTTGTGACGCGTTTGTCATCGACGACTATCAATTTTTGGCGCCGCTGCCGGGGAGGTGTGTTGCGACAATATCATTACGGTTTGACGATTAGTGACTTGAAGAACCTTCCTCGTGAAGTTTCGTAAATATCTTGTGAATATTTTTTATCCAAAAATCCAAAAAAAAAAAATTGAAAAATCCAAAAAACCCAAAAATATTCTTCTTAACCTAATGTTCTTGGTGCATGCGCACACGTTCTTCTTCGTCATCGAGTCCCTTTCTTGAACTCGTAGCAATTCCGCGAAGACGTAATCGTAGACGTGCTGCCTCTTTAGTCGAACCCGAGATTCGTACTAATCCCGATCCTCCCATTATCATAATGGCGGAGAATCGCACCATGCTTGAGCTTCTCCAAGCACCCACCGAGGGTTACGGAGATGCTATTGTGGTTCCCCCGATCGTTGCCAAAAATTTCGAGCTTAACCCGGCATTACTATCCTTAGTAACGTCGAATCAATTTTACGGTTTCGAGAGGGATGACCCTCATTCCCACATTCGATGGTTCAAAAAAATTTCATCGACCATCAAATGTAGGGATGTTCCTCCAGAAGCAATCAAATTGCTTCTCTTTCCTTTCTCTCTTGAGGGGGCAGCCCGGATTTGGCTTGAAAAACAACCCCCTCGTTCTATCTTAACTTAGGAAGATTTGGTGTCGAAATTTGTGAACGAATTCTTTCCACCTTCAAAAACCACAAGTTTAAAAATTGAAATTACCAAATTTACTCAAAAATTTGATGAATCTTTTAGTGAAGCGTGGGACCGTTTTAAAGAATTACTTCGCAAATGTCCTCACCACGGTTTTTCCGAGTTACACCAAATTGATACTTTTTACAATGGATTGAACCAAACCGACCAAGATTCTCTAAACGCCGCCTCCGGTGGTTTTATATTGAATCGGACTACGGGAGATGCTTTGTCCATCATCGAGAACAAGTCAAAGGTTCGCACTTCACGAAGCAAACCGGTTGTTTCCCAATTGAGTGCTTCGCCTTCTTGTTCACAAACGATGAATACTTCTAGCACGGATGCTAAAATTGACAAGCTTACGGATACCGTACAAGCTTTGGTTCTCTCCATCCCAAAAATTCTTTCTTCTACCCCACAAGCTTCTCCACCCGCTCAAGTCAAAGCGGTGGAGGAAAGTTGTGTCACTTGTGGTGGTCCTCATGCTTATTATAATTGTACCGCCACCGATGGCCGGCCTTTTAAAAGCAATGCCGTAGCCGGGTCTTACAACCAAGGAGGTACTCAATACCATCCTCAAGTTGACCCGAGCTATCGTGCTAACTATCAAGCAGGACCACCCGGTTTTTCTCAAACAAACAATCAAAACAAGTTTAATCAAAACCAAAGTAGGGGGCCAAATGTTCCATATCAAGCCCCTACTAATCAATACCCGACCCAAGGGGTCAATTTCACTCAAGGGTATCAAGCTCCTAATTACCCAGCCCCGATTGCTCCCTCTAATGATTTTTCAAATTACATTAAGACAAATGAGGTAAAATTGAGGGCCATGCAAAATCAAATCACAAATTTGAAAATCGAATTTCAAAATGCTTTGACTAAGCAGGGTAATGAGCTCAAAAGCAAAATTGATCAATCTCAAACAAAGATTGAAAACATGTTTGATACCCTCATCCATCAATTTCAGCAAGCTAATCTAGCTAATCAAGCTTCTACTTCAGGAACTCTCCCAGCTAATACAATTCTTAACCCAAAAGGAGAGTTGAAAGCTGTTACCACCCGAAGTGGTAAAGCTTATGACGGACCCTCGATTCCTACTCCTTCTCCGGTGAAGGAAGTGGATCGAGAGGAGGAGGTAACAAAGGACAAGGTGCACACCTCAAGCCCACAAAGTATCGTACACGTCACACCTCCAGTAATCCAAACTCCAATTCCGGAACCCGATGTTCCGAAGACAAATTCTAAGCCTTCAATACCATATCCTTCAAGGCTTAATGATCAGAAGCACAAAGAAAAAAACAATCAACAAATGGAAAAGTTCTTTCAAATCTTCAATGAGTTGCATTTCGACATAAGCTTTGCAGATGCTCTCGTTCTTATGCCAAAATTTGCATCTAAACTTAAAAGTTTGCTAAGCAACAAGGAAAAGTTGTCAAAGATGGCAAAAACCCCCCTAAACGAGCAATGCTCGACGGTTATCCTCAAAAAGCTTCCCGAAAAGCTCGGAGACCCCGGCAAGTTTTTAATCCCATGTGATTTCTTGGGGATGGTTCAATGCTCCGCCTTGGCCGATCTTGGCGCCAGCATTAACCTTATGCCACTCTCGATATGGGAAAAATTGTCTCTTCCAAAGCTTACACCTACTTGCATGACACTCGAGCTAGCGGACCGTACTATTACCCATCCGCTTGGAATAGCCGAGGACGTTGTTGTGAAAGTAGGAAAATTCCACTTTCCCACTGATTTTGTTGTGGTAAACTTTGATGCTGATCCTCGAGTTCCACTCATTTTGGGTAGAGCTTTCTTAAGAACGAGCCGTGCTCTCATTGATGTGTACGCTGAAGAATTAACCATTCGTGTTGATAATGAAGCGGTCACGTTTAATATTAATCAGGGGTCTAAATGCAACGTTGCTACGATTGATCAAAAATCTGATATACTTTCAAGATTTATGGTCAAGAGTACGTCACAAAAACGTGCTGAGCTCAAAGGATTGAAAATTGCCCCTGGTTCAAGTCAATGGTTTAAGAGTTGTGCTGAAGTTAAAAGTGTTCTTGATTACGATGAACACGAATCGGAGGATACAACGGAAGTGGTGAAAACTGCTAGCTCTAAGAGCGCACCACTTGCCCCACCTCTGGAATCGGTTTATCGTATCGATATTTCCGCACCACTCATTTCCGACTCTTCCCATCCTTCTCCTCCGTTTGAGGGAAGTGATATCTATAAGGAAGAGCTTGAGGTTTTCTTGTTTGATGCTCCAATTTCACTGGAAATTGTTGAGCCCGATTGTGATCCGGGGGGAGACGCTTCGTTGTTGGAAAAAATGATATTTGATGAACCATTATTTTCTCTCCCCCCGAAGAAAGTTGTTATTGAGGAAAAGCAGTCTGATCCTGTGGAGCTCGAGCTCAAGGATGCTTTTCCCGAATATGAGAGTTTTGTGTTTAATGATAAAGAGGAGAGTAGTGGCAATCCCGCTTCTCATCCTGATTATTCACTCTCGGCTTACGAAGCCTTTTCCTTTGATATCGATCATTCGAAAAAGACGGGTAGTGGCAGTACCACTTTCCATTCTTATCTCTCTCTTCCAGAATATGATTCATTTCATTTTGATGTGAATGATCGTTATCATGAGGAGTTCTCCGGTGAACTCCCTCATAGTATATCTCCTCCGGAATATGATCATTTCTACTTTGATCTTGAGGAAGATATTTGTCTGGGGGGAGGTGTGCTTGATTATAAGAATTTACTTATTGAAAATTTCATCCCAACCCTCCCTCTCGTTGAAGAAAATATTGCTTTTGATGATGGAGAGTTTTTTATGATAGTCATAAAAATCTTGCTTCTCTTCATCACATATGGTGAGATTTCTTTTTCCCTTTTCAACTACGGGAATGAGGACACCATATTTGACCCCGGTATCACCATTTATAGTTTCTACTATTAAAATACCGCGGGTGTATCTCATCGGAGTGGAACTTTCACATGCTTCAATGTTTATCCAAACATTTTGAATGAAAGTCCGATGGAGATTGTTTCTTCCACTTGCTTCCCCATGGACAAATGAATTCGGGGTCGAGTCAGGCTCGTGACTCGGTTAGCAAAAACAAGCGCTTCGTAGGTGGCAACCCATGCTTATCATTCTATCTTCTTTCCTATTTTCTAACACTAAGTGTGGGGGAATTCCTCTACTTGTTGCTTTGTTGTTGTATGTTTGCCTTTGTTTTCAGGATTCCCGTAGATTGTGATGATTGACGCGCCTGTTTTCAATCCAGCCGCCCAATATCCTATCTTTGTGTTTATGCTTATCCAAGGATATCTTATTAATCCTTTTTTGTGAAAAAGATTTCGTTTCCACACTTAGATGGTAATGTTACCCTTTTACGTTCTATAGTGTCGGCTCAGGCCGGTACTTTGAATATTGAGGGCAATATTCAATTCTAAGTGTGGGGGGGAATTCTCATTTGACCCAATTTGATCAATTTTTAAAATTTTCACATGTTGTACCTACTAGTCCCCGAGCACCCCCGTTTTGAGCAAAAAATTTTAAAATTTTTTATCGTATTTTTCGTCTAAAAGAAGTGCTTGGCACATTAAAAAATAATTTGCTATACATTAATGCTTCGGTATTAATGAAAGTTTAGACTTGATTAGGCTAGAACAAGGGGAATCCCGACTCTGCTAGAGTGTTGATCTAGCTGCTACCCTTAACTTTTAGGCTAAGTTTTTACGAATTGTGCAAATGAAAATGCTAAGCGTGTAGTAGTTGGTTCTCTTTAGAGCTTATATAAGTAATCTATGGCTTTTCCTCCCAGAAGATCCTAATCTGACTAAAATTAGTGCTATTTTCAAACTTTTGAACGCAAAAACCGTTTTTGTTAAGCAAATAAATTTTTATGCAATCTTGATTTAGAATACTAGTTCAAAGTTTTATTTAAATTTTGGAACAAGCATACTTTCTTACAAACATAATAAGAATGCAAAATGAAAGTGAGTCGTTGCTTGAAAGTTGCAAGATTAAAATTTTGAGTATGAATAAATAAGTGCTCTAAGCTACGGATTCGAGATCGGGCCTTGGATCCTTATTTCCGGAAGGCGTTTAGGTCTTGGCTACCCTCTTGCACCGGCCCTTGGACCTCTAGTTCAGGAATGTGTAAGGTCTTGGTCTAACCACCTTGGATCCTCATTTCAGGAATGTCTAGAGTCTTGGAACACTCCGTTGTAACGGCCCTTGGATCCTTTATTCCGGAAGGTGTAAGGTCTTGGAACTAAACCGTGAAGCTCCGTCGTTTAGGGCACGCAAGTAAAAAGTTAGTGAAAAAAAAATGAAAAAGTGATGAAAAATGAAAAAGATGTTTATGTTTGTTGCTTATGAATAAATGTGAGAAACTTGCTTCTTCTTAAATTTAAATCGAAAGTTGAACTAGTATTTGTCAATATTGTCTAAAAGTTGGACAGTGATTTAGAAATTGTTGACTTCAAATATCCTGTGAGCTCCGATACTATTCTCGAGGGTGTAAAAACCTAGCCTCCTAAGTTTACTAAGGATAAGTTGAGAAGAAAGTCGCTACATGGAGTGATCTCACCTTTGAATCTCTAATTTCTAAATCATTGTCGGTTTTTTTAACCCTAATAAATGTCGATTTTTACGGTCAAAACTTTGAAAACAAGCACACACACTTAACTTATGAATAATTGTGGGAGCGAAAAGTTAAGTCTGGGCTTACATAGATTGCTAATATAAGTAGTGTTAGCATTTTATAAAAATGTTTGCACAAGGGTTTTGAACTTAGTTGGGAAGTATTAAAAAGAGGATGACGATTACGATTCCCCGGAGTCACCCATTTTGTGTGATTCCCGTTCCATGATGCCATTTTTGATAATCAAGCATATTATTTACGTTTGTTCTCGTTTTAGTTACTTGCATTTTATAAAGTCAAAACGGGGTGTAATATTTTTGGTAACCTTGACATTTTTGATCCTTTCATTACTTTATATGATCGAATTGCTAGGGACTAGCAATTGCTTAGTGTGGGGGATTGATGAGTGGCCTTTTACTCATCATTTTATACCCGAAAAACCCCACAAAAATGACCAAAAACACCAAAATGGACCATATATTGTTACAAATATCCTTGGATTGTGTTTTTTGTGTTACAGGTACAAAAGGATTGAAAACGGGGCAAATATGGACAAAACCGAGCTTGGAATGGAAAAGAGCCGAAAACTGAAGCCGGAAAAGACATTTTTCATATGGATTTAATTCGAGCTCGAGAAATCCCAAACGGCCCTTGGATTATTCTTACTTGGCAAATTTGGCCCCTTGGTTTAATTTTGAAGATATGGCAAGATTGGTCCTTGAGGTTAACTACTATTACACATTTGGTCCTTTGGTTTATTTACTCTTTATCCCAAAACTAAAAACACTACTACACAACCGGATCCCCACTAAACCCATCCAAATTTAACTTGTCCTAAAACACTCATCCGGATCCAAACTAATAAAACCCAACAAGACCTATACCCTTTTATCCAACCAAATACTACCCAACCCATCCCACTAAACTTAAACAAACCCACCAAGCCCAATCATTTCACCCTAAAGCCCACACCTAATTTCACTCTAACTAAAAAACCCGACCCAAAGTTATTATTTATAAAACAACGGGTTGATAGTCAAAATCCCCAAATTACGGTCAAACAAATCCCTAATAACTATTCAATCACCACTAACCTCCCATTGCCCGCCTAACCATCTGCTAACCCTCCAACCATCCCTTTCACCACCACTACCAGCCAAAGACATCACATGGATGTGTCTTTGGTCCCCTCCCCTCCACCTCAGCGATCCGTGGACAAAAGAAAGATCAACGATCAAGATGTAAAGATGTGGTGAGCAAGAAATGATCCAAGGGTTAGAAAAGAAGCACAAGTAGCAAGAGGGGAACACACACACGAAAGAAACACACTCATTCTAGGGTTTTTGTATTTTTAGTAGTATAAATATAGGCCGGTAGTAGCAGATTTTTTTTGGAGGTTTATTTTAGCTATTTTTTTAAGGTATTTGTAATTTTTTCTTTTATGCAGTTGTAATTTACTTTTTATTTAATATAAGCTCATTTTCAGTTTAAATATTGTCTTTAGCTTATCTGCTTATTTAACTGCTTCTTGCTTATTATGCTTTATTTTATGCTTATCTGCTGTCATTGATGATGTTGGGAGTTAATTTGATAGTTGTAACTTAAAAATAGCAAATTCAGTCCAGTTAGGGGTGTTTGGTTTAAGAGCTTATTACGGGTCAAAATAGTGATTAATGTTCATGTGCCTTTGGGTAGATTTTAGTTTGTCTTGATTTAGTTTATCTAGGCTGTTTATGGAATGTAGTTAAGCTGTTTTGATATTATTGTAGGTTTTGAGTTAGTGTTTTTTTTAGTCTATGCAGAACATAGCAGTCTGCAAGTTAAATTTGTTCCAAATTTTCTAAAGTTCCTTCACAGATAGATTAGGTGACAGTTAATGGTTTTCTTTTAAGTTTTAAGTTCAAAAATTTGCTTAAGAGTGCTTGTTTTTTTTAAAACTCCAGTGCTTATTTTCTAGTGTTGGGGCTTATTTGAGTTGTCATTCTAGCTTATCTTATCTTCTTGTAGTTTTTTATAGCTTACGAGAATGTATCCAATTGCACTCTTTCTCTAAATTCTTAAGATAGCATCACTGATTGATTTAAAAAAGTTGTTTCTCAGCTTATTTGTGATTAGTTAAGCAGTTTAATTTGAGCATATTATTGAGTTTCAAAAAATAATTTTTAGTTACAAAAATTCTTATTTGCTTGTGCTTATCAAAACAAAAACCAAAAAAAAAATATATAGCAAAACTGCCATGCCTGGGATTCAAACCCAGGCCAGCAGACTAGCAACACAAGCAACCCAACCACTGCACTCACTTCTCTTTTTAGTAAACCTTACAAAATTTAATTTAAAACCCTTTTGTTTTTTTCTTTTCCCTTTTAATCTAATCCGAACTTGTTTGCTTATCCCCAGCTTATTGAAATAAGCTGGGACACTTTTTATATTTTTTATAGCTTCATTTAAGTTTAAAGTATTTTAGAAAAAAAATTCAGAATTTTCTTTTTCCATTTAGTATTTTTAATCAATTATTTTCTTTTAAATAGTTTTTAATTTATAAAAAATTATTAAAAAGTCAAAAAAATATTTTTCTTTTTTCCAAAATTTTCTTTTTATATTTAGGACTTAGGAAAATTATTTTGATATCCATAGGGTTAGTTTTTAATAGATTTGACGTTTTTACTCGTTCGTAGTTTATCGTTCGCATTATTTAATTTTCGTTTTTAGTTGATTTTAGAAACAAAGAAACCCTCGTCTTTTCAAGCATTTTAATACCAAACCGAAAACGATATTCTCAATTTCACGCCTCGCTGGGACCATGACCCGGGTATACGCTTATCCGGTTTATTACAATCGATTGTCGCGTCGAACCGTCGCGAGTTGACTTTTCTTCGTGAGAGGTTGAGCTTGTGACGCGTTTGTCATCGACGACTATCAAAAGTCTCACCTTGGAAGGGCGTGATATGGTTCGGTAAGCAAGGAAAGCTGAACCCGAGATACATTGGGCCATTTAAGGTTTTAAACAGGGTTGGTCCAGTAGCCTATAGACTTGAACTTCCACCCGAGCTCAGTAATGTACACCCCACATTCCATGTTTCCAACCTGAAGAAATGCTTATCAGATGAGCCGCTCTTGATTCCGCTAGAAGAGATTCAGGTTGATGAACAATTGAATGTCATCGAGGAACCCGTCGAAATCATGGACCGCGAAGTTAAGCAGCTGAAGCAGAGCCGTATCCCTATCGTTAAAGTCTGTTGGAATTCCAAGAGATGTCCCGAGTTTACTTGGGAGCGCGAAGACGAGTTCAAACGCAAATACCCGTACCGTTTCTCAACCCCAACTAGTAACACGAACTGAAATCCGGGATGGATTTCCAAATATGATGTGGGTGCTGTAACAACTGGTAATTTTCCTAAATTATTTTATTAGCTAAAATATTTATTTTTGATTTCCCTTAGTTTTTAAACTTTCCCGAACCTATTTGAGCTTGAAAAATAGAGGATATCTTGAAAAAAAGGTGAAGGTTATTCACTAATCGAGCCGGCACAACCTAAAATACTCAAAACAATTTGTTTTACTAATTAAATTAAACTCGAGAAAACTACACGTGTGGATGCTCATTTCTACCAAAAAAATCGTTCTGGACGCAACGGCGAAAATCCCGTAAATTGAAATGGACGTTTACTACCTTAAATGGGGCCCACAATGAGTTATTATAAAAGATTACTAAATTGGCAAAACCTACCCTTCCTTTTATTTTACACCGCCGCCCCTTGTTTTCTCGCCTTGACAAATTCAGTCCCTCATGGGAGTATTTAAACAAAAATTAGGGTTAGCTTCCTCATTTGATACCACCCCTTCACCGAAAAACTTCTCCGGCACCGTCACCCAACTTCCGGCCAACTTTCAGCCACCCTTTTCTTGTTACCAATGCGTAGATCAAGACCATGGGAGTGTTTCTAGAGAGTTTTCGACCGAGAGGAAGTGTTTTGCTCGTGTTTTGGATACCACCGCGGCACCACTGCTCACCACCACACGCCACCACTCACCGCCGCGTACCACCAATCTCCCCTCTTCTCCCTCTCTTGTTGGGTAAAAACACGAGCTTTTTTTTTTCTTTTTGTTTGTTCGGTTTTATTAAACTAAAATGATTTATGATATAAAATCTAACTAAAACTTATGTTTTCTAAATAAACTCGCGTGGATCTAGATTTGTAACGCCGAAACTCGTTGACTCGTCACTGAGTCACTTGACTCGTCCGATTCAGCTCACGAGTTGAGTTGACTCGTGACTAGGTTTATTTATTTTGTGTTTATCTTGTTATTTACGAGCTTATATTCATCCTTGTGTTAACCTTTTTGATGTTTGATATTTATTTAATTGTGACTTGTGTTAACCGATTGGTATTCGAGCCGAATGGTAGTGAGTCGTGACTTAAGGGAGTCATGGCCTTGAGTTATTCATTATCCGAGTCACTCGTTGGATTTGGGTTGATGTTTGGTTGTTTTAGGTCGAGTCAAGGTTGCGTTGGGATTGTTTGGTTTAGCCACGGTATTGTTTTGTGGTAGTATTAGATTAGACGACCCTAGTGGTCAAGTAGGTTTTGGTTTTGGATGTGTACCACGACACTTGTAGTGTCGTGGGGACTTTGGTGAATTTTTTTAGTTTGACCGTGTTTGAGCTTGGGTTGTTAACGAGGTTAAGAAGCCTTGTTGTAGTCTTGTCGTGTGACAACAAAGCTAACGAGACACACCCTTATGGTGTGAGCTCGTTATGATCAAGTGTGGTCTCAAGTCGAGACACACTAGTCGTGATAATATCAAAAACATATTTTTTGACAAAAAGCCAAACTAGTTGTTACGTGTGTCTTACGCTTGTGTTTGTGTTTGGATTTATTTTGGTCTATTGGGCTAAGGAGCCCATGAGGCCTTATTGTTGGATAAACTTGGTCCCATAAGCCCAATGATGTGTGTTTAGTGTTTATTTTATTTTGCTAACTAATTTGTTTATCATTCATTTACTAACTTAATTTATATTTTGTTTTGTCAATGGTGTTTCGGATGCTATTCGGGAGTACATATGGGATTTGAATTTGAAATGGATTTGGATATTGGATATTGCAACAATAGCCTATGCTTGGATGTATCGTTATTGGATTTACGGTATTAGCCGATGGACTTATGGACGATTTTGTACTAGAGAAGGAATAATACATTAGACTCGAAAGAATTTAATATATTAGGACCCGAACGGACACAAAATGGTCAATAAACCGGACACTAATATATACGTGAATGATAACGACAAATAAAACTTATAAAACTTGTATAATGTAATACTAGTAATTAAAATTGGCATATTCAAAAAGTCAGGACGACTTGGAAACGTTATATAAACGGACGCATCATGTCCAAATTTTATAAAAATAATTTTATAACTTAAACAAATTCAATGTGTGAACATCGTAAACTTTTCTAAATATTGATTTAGCAACATCGTAACTTCTTTTAGAAAATGTACTTTTCTTAAACCATAACGTTTTACCAACTATTTGGGTTTACGGGGTAAAACACCAAAATAACTTATTGACGTTTTCTTTCTTATTTCTTTAATTGTTCCTTCTTTTCGTTGTTCTTTTCTATCTGTTTGATTGTGTTTCGTCGACTTTTATCGTCTTAATATGAGTTAATCTTGAAACTATATTTCCAAAAACCACACGATATACAAAAAATTACTTCTTTTCATTGTCATTGAAACTAAGTCTTTTCAATAAATAACTCGAGTATTCCACGAACGTTACTTTTATAAATTACTTTTGAGTGTCATTTTCTGAAACATGTTACCTAAAATACTAGGTTGTGCTGAGGTTTATCTGTCGTGCCCTTCTATATGATCATATTGTGATATCCTGTTTCTTCTGCTACTAAGGTGAGTTCATAGCCCCACTCTTACTTGTTTAAACTGTTTTGTAAACCACTTGGGATGAGATACATGCTACTTTTTCTATGATCACAATTGCTTGAAAACTGTATTTTGAACTGATAGCATTATTGACACTAAGTACCGCTATTGCCACAAATAAGTCCCTCGACCATGCACCATTAATCACTTGCAAGTGAGCGCGAATATAGTGTATAGGCCTATAGGACTGACGTAACCCACTCTGTTGACCAGATAGGCAACACGTGTGTGCTATATTCGATTTACCTAGTTAGATGGCAAACTACCTACTTGAGGGCGAATTTGTGATTATTACGATTATATCAATGCTATTGATACCGGTTAACGTTTTCCGTGTCATGAGCTTAGCAACTATACGATGCTTTACCCGATATTTGTATTTGTTACTCATATCATCCAGACTTGATAAATCTTGTGTTCAACTATTTATTTTTAAACCTATGGATTTCACTCAACCTTTGTGCTGACTTTTTAGCATGTTTTATCTCAGGTATTTGAAGTATTACTATTCTAGCTTTTGGAGTGGCATGAAGACTTATGATGGCTATCTACTTTTACTATCTTCTATTTACTATCATTCGAAAAACCTTTGAATTTTGCTATATTGTTTTGCGTGCTTTGCACCACTGGGAACCTTTTAAACTCTGGTATTTTGTTATGTTCGAATGATATGTTTATATGTTTTTAAACGACTCACTTGAGTTCGTTTCTATTATTGTGGCTATCATCTCATGAGGTAACACCCAACTTTTATTCCGCTGCAAAACATGTATTTTTCTGGGGGCGTTACATGCCCCTTATTGAAAAGTCAAAGATATTGAATGATCGATACGAGAAAGAAGCACTCAAGCATTGGAAGAACTCAGCTCAGAACCCGCGCTTATAAATTATGGCTTATGCACATATTTCAGTGTATAACCCGCGTTTTTCAAAGAAAGGACCCTGTTATACGTTTATGTGCGACGATCTTAAAAGAAAAGAAGACTTCTCACAAAAAGCTTATCAATGTCTTCTTAATCTTGAGCAAAATTTATTCAAAATTTTTCAATAGGTTTTTTCAAAATTTTGCTCAAGATTTTCGAATCTTTACTCCCCAATTTGCTCCAAAGTTTAAAAATGTCAAAACATATGCTAGTTTTGAGAGAGAGTATTTCATAATATATTTCAAAACATTCAAACTTAAACCATTTGTAGATCAAAACATTATATAAAGTTTTAGTTACCTTGAAGCAAAATTTATTTGAGAATTTTTCAAACTAAAATTTCTAAATGTTTAGAATTTTGCTTCAAGAAAACTCCTTCCCTCAAACTTTAAAAAGTTTAAAATTCTCAAATAATGATGCAACTTTTTGAGGGGGAGGGGGGTAAAAGAGCATAAAAGAAAATTTCAAATCACTTAAATGATTCTCAAAATGATTTATTCATCGTTTAATTTGAAATTGCTTAAAATGTAAAAATGTTCCAAAAGAAGTCATGCTCGACATTTTCTCTCCATGTGCTTTCCGGAAAAACATATCTTTTAATGACTTTGATATAAAAAATATCATAAGATATGCTATTTTTGAGGGGGGAGAAATGTTGTTAAAAATGTGATCGTATCTTGAATTGTGAAAAAGAAAAGTCAATGGTCATGAAAACGGAGTTATGCGACATTCTGATTCAAACAAAGACAAATCTTTGTTTTTCGTTCTAAAAATCTTGATGCGAAATTTATTCAAGAAATTTCTGTAATTTAAATCTCTTACTCTTTCATAATTTTGCTCAAGAAAACTCCTTTCGTCTAACTTTTGTAAAGTTTAAAATTCTCAAAAACCAAACCTCGTTTTCAGGGGGAGTATTTCAAAACTAAAATGTTTCAACAAATTCAAGCAAAAATATTCGTTTCTCCCTATATGCTATCCAAAAACAAAGATTTTAACCAATTGGTATCAAAAATACCATGGATATGCGATTTTTGAAGGGGAGAAAATGGGATTAAAATGTGATCGTTACATTATCTCAAACTCGACTCAGAACTTACCAATGAATTGACGAGAAAATAATGAGACACTTCTAAATGACTTGTTTCTAGACGGGTAATAATTTCAAGTTAGTTACTAAGGCTAGTTGTCACCTAAAAACTGATAATGAAACCCTTTAACTAGCGACGTAAACATGTCTCGCAAACGACTTGTCCATTTAGGGTTTATCATTTCATAAGTTCATGAGCTGAATGAAATATCTCGAGAAACTTTCTACAGAATTGGTCCTAGACGGGTAATAATTTCAAATTAGTTATTAGAGCTAGTCATCACCTAAAAGCTGATGATGGATCTCTTTAACGTAAACGTATTTCGCAAAGGACATATCTATTAAGAGTCTATCATCTCAAAAGTGCTAACTCTTTCCTCCGTGTGCAAACTCTTTGAATGAAATATCAATGCACGTGTGTAGGGGGAGTATTTCTCAAAATGAAAAACTTCAAAGTGTTTACAAAATCAATTTCTTATGAACACTTTCATTGAATTTTCAATGGTTTTATGGCAAGGATCATCGTACCCAACCAACCAATCCAAGAGAAGATATAAGGTGGTTAGGAATTAGGTTTATGTTCCATGATCCAGCCAGAGCTAGAGGGATCTACCCAGGGACAATACCCATACTTAGTATTATAAGTCCTTAGGTATGATTGAAAAAAAAAAAAAAAAAAAAAAAAAAAAAAAAAAAAGAGTAAAGTGATGAAAGGAGAAAGAAGGGGTTGAAGAATTAAAAAGAAAAGTTGTGAAAGGGTGAAAAGAAATAGCTCTCCATAAACTTAGAACAGAAACCGGGTCAATACATCTGCTACTAGTTATCAAAAAGATAAGACGTCATGGACCTAGTGATGCGTTGCACAACCCCTCCCAGCTACTCAAGTTACTTTCAAAAGGTTCTTGTTTCATTTCTCACGGAGACTAAACACGTAATCTATGGAATCTACGATTTTAAGGAAATCCTTGAGATGTTGATTTGGATCTTCGAAACAAAGTCCATGGAATGCACATCCGCTTTGCACCAACTGGATGGTGTCGGATCACAAGGGAGACAAATTGGCTCTTTGGGGAAGCTTAATGGTGTTTCGATAGCCTTGGTGGCTTGATTTGGAGTAACCACCTAGAGTACGGGCTCGAGGTGGGTCTTGGGTAATTTGTGGGTCTTAGTGTTGTTGTTCTTGGTGGTTTGGTGGAGCTTGGTGTTGTTGTGGTGGTGCTTGGTGTGCTTGGTATAGGTCAAAGGTGCCTTCATTCACCATGATGGCAAATGAAGAGAATTACGAACAAAGGAACGAAGAAAAGATAGACTACAAGAAAGCTAATAAAAAGAAAATAAAAATCTCACTTGATAGGAATCTAGTGAGTAGACCTAAACGAAATAGAAATTGAACCTAAACTATTAACTATTCCCCGGCAGCGGCGCCAAAATCTTGATGCTATGGTTGTAACCCTCGCAAAAGGTTTTACAATCCTCCTAGGCAGTGTACCTAACCGTTGTAGTGTAGTATAGGTAAGTCCGGGGGATTGATCGTTCTCTAGGGGAATAGTCTCGCAATAGTTGTGGAAAGGTCAAGATGTATGACGAGATAGGTCTAGAGGTGAGGGATGATTCTTTTTGTATTTTTATATTTTTTGAAAAGCAAGTAAAAATATTAGTTTTGAAGGAGTGGACGAAATTAGTTGTTAATCAACTAACCCAAAAACTAATTATAAAACTAAATTAAATAAAAATAAATTGAAAAAGTAAATTGGTGGTAACTCTTATGATAGGAAAAACGTGTTCACTTAGAATTAATTGCTCCCTAGTTATCTCCTACTGATTTGTTGAATTGTCACGTCCTTGTTTTAGTTGAAGCGTTGTATTCCTTAATATTGGTCGTGGGGAGGTGCAGAAGTCCCCAACTCTATGAATCTTAGTCTCCCCTAAATCACTTAAAGTCTATTAAGTTTTCTAGGATCTACAAGCCGCAATTCACGCAATAAATACAATAAGAAAAACCAATAGTGCACTCTACGGTTGCATTTTCTAAGACATTCAAGCCAGTTACATATAAGAGGTCAGCCAATTTTCTTAGCCTAACGCGAGGCAATCAACTAAACAAGAGACAACAAATCAATATTCAATAACTAGGTTTCACTAGATCTAAGCAAACACAAATAAACTTAAGCTAACATGTTAAAGCAAAGAAAAGATAAACAAGTAATCAAAAAACACATAGACATATTGAATGATTAAACGATTAACTTATCTTTAATTGAACATGAATGAAAATGGCTGAAAAAGCCTTACAAAAGCTGTGAAAATCGTCTAAGGTTTTGTCCTCCAAAGTATTACACATTACAATGAAAAATTGCGAAGGTATATATTGTTTTACAACTCTGACGGCGTCACCTTATAGGTCGTGACACCGTCAGCTCGCCATGTTTAGGGTTTTGTCTTGTGCAAGTCGCCGTTCTGACGGCGTCAGGAATACATTGAGGCCGTCACTTATTAATTCTTCTGGGCCATCTCTTGTTAGCTTAAAACTTGACTCCCATCTTCAATTTGTACCTGACGGCGTCAGGTTGTAGAATCTTCAAGTTCCTCTGAAGCGTCACTTGATAAACTTGAACCAAAAATCCAGCTTCATAAACAAGGGACGGCGTGACGTTGTAGCTTGTGACGCCGTCAGCTCTCCAAGTCTGACAGGTTTTTTCGCGACTTCGTCGTTTTCTTCTCTTTTTCGTCCAAATACGTCCAAATAGTGCCAATTTCCAGAATTCTCGTCCCAAGTACCTAAAATACAAAAAGAAATGATTTGAGGCAATATTTGATCATATTTATACGATTTTGGGCTTAAATGACCCCTTAAAAAGGTACCAAATAAATCCTTATCAAATATCCCTACACTTAGGATTTGCTTGTCCTCAAGCAAATGAGCTTTTACACTAATCAAAATACAAGTTAGAGGTCATTTAACATAAGTATAAAAGTAACTACAACACATAATCGTTCCACGTTAGTCAAAATAAGCACGGAAATTATATACTAGCACCTCTCACAAAGTATTTGGATTCTCACATCTCTCGGGTGTATAAAGTTATATAACATGAATGGAAACGGAAAAAATATAATACTCTCTACCTGTCATAGCACTTAGATTACCATAGTCTTGGGAAAGGATCAAACCTCCACCACTTTGGTGTAAGCACCTATGATAAACTATCAAAGAGGGCTTTGAAGGGTTGTAACATTAGGTGTAAGGGTATGGAAAACACGGTTTGTTGGATATAGGGAACTAGTGGCAAGTCAATTATCTTGGTCAATTACATATACAATGAGGCATTGCTAAGCCAAGACTCGACTCGACTCGACTCGCTAACTGCTAACTCTTTTTGTATTTTTCTTGACACTTTCTTGACTTAAAGAAATAAAAGAAACGGGATGGTAATCCGTATGTTTTTTTTTTTTCCTCTTTTCTTCTTCTTCTTCTTTTTTCTTTTATATATATATATATATATATATATATATATATATATATATATATATATATATATATATATATATATATATATATATTCTTATCATTTTTTTTCTTTTTATATATATTTTTTTCATACAATCTTGCCCTACCATCCAAAATAATACATCAAAGGGATCTTGCAACCTCCCTACACTTGAACTTTAACATACTTTACACATAACTAACTAATGACCCGAATCATGAAAATCAAAACACGTGGAGTACTTTAAACATTAACGCATATATGGGGGTAATAACATGCCATTCTTCCATGCCATTCTTCCCCATTACTCCATAACAAACTAGTACTTTTACCCATGAGTCCCAATCAACCCAAAACTGTATTTACAAGATATGACTCGACTTAGTAACCATGTAACCAATTAGATAATTAACAAAGGGTTTAACATAAATGTTGTAACAATAATGCACTAAAAATAAGTGCATACAAGGTAGGCTAAGGCGATTTGGGTGTACATTTGGGGGTGGATTGCAAACAAAGTTCTTCATTAATATTTCGGAATCCACCGAAATATCACGAGAACCGCGAAAAGGATAGGCTCTGAGGGCTGTACTAGGGGTATCGTGTACTAAAAATGAGTACATCGCAAAGGTGTGGGAGAATTACTTCACCAATGAAGCCAACGTAATTATAATACAGGTTTAAAACAAGGGTTATCCTAATGCCTCTTATTATTTAGTAAATCCTAACTACACGAATGTAGTCTCACTAGAGATCTCGGAATGCATCACAAACGCAAGTTCTAGAATCTATATACTACCGGTACACTCATAAGCATTAAAGGTAAATGCTTTTTCCTATATATCTAAAGGTGAACCTCACATTTTTGGGGTGGAAATTTTTAAGTGGTTTTTGTTCTAGTTATATAATTCCTATCCATGAGACGCTTATTAAGACTAAAGTTTCACTCCTATATGTTGTAAAAAAATTTAAATTTGGTGCTAAAATTACCCTAACAAGTATATTTCTTAGTTTTATTACACATTTACTCTAAAACAAAACAAATATCAAGTGAAGTTATAGTTTCTAAAGTATCTCATTTTACCCTCCCTACACTTAAATTGAACATTGTCCCCAATGTTCTTGAAAAGTATCAAAGTTATGATAACGGGAAAAATAAAATAGATGAAAGAAACTAATACTCTCCTGATTCGCTCGGCATGGACGATGTGAAAACATGGTTAAATCTTCCTCAAAGAAAACAAACTTGATAAGCTTCACTTCCAATGTATACTTTCATCTTCTTGTCCAATATAACCTGTGATTCACTAAGAAAACGAAACACAAAACCTCGCATAAAATCGGCGGTAAACACTATATATATAAAAAACTAATTCCTAGAAAAAAAAAAAATGTGCATATATATCTTATTTGCTTTCTAGAAATTAAAAGGATATAATGCTTGCAAAGTAAATGTCTACAGATTCTTGGAAATTTAAAATTCTGAAAATGTTTCAAAACTTTTTAAGTTCCAGCAGAAAAACAAAATCCTGGAAAACTGTGCTGCTACAGAGCCTGACGCCATCGGGTGGTAAACCCTGACGCCGTCAGGTATGACCTGACAGAATTTTTTTGCCTTTTTTTTCTTGAAAAATCTTATTAATAAAACTTGGAAAAAACTGCAGAACATTCATTGTGACTCGATATAGGCATTTGACTCGGACAAACACATAAATATATGCTAATCATTAATTATTAACTTTCATGTTCGAATTCGTTCATATAAACAAATGTGATCTTCCCTACACTTATCTTTTTGTAAAATACCTTTATATGCAATTAAGACGAGGTTAAAAAAAAGCATTTTCACAAATTATATTCGAAACATGAACGATAAACAATTATGATGGAGCATATATATGAAATCAAACAAACAAGCAAACAATTTAAAAAGCTTGGGTTGCCTCCCAAGAAGCGCTTTTCTTTATTAACGAGCCTTGTAGCTAGACTCAAAGTCAGGCCTATTACGCGTTGTCTTTTGAATGTCAACATCAAGGTCTATGGAATCTACGATTTTAAGGAAATCCTTGAGATGTTGATTTGGATCTTCGGAACGAAGTCCATGGAATGCACATCCACTTTGCACCAACCGGATGGCGTCGGATCACAAGGGAGACACATTTTCTCTTTGGGGAAGCTCAATGGTGTTTCGATAGCCTTGGTGGCTTGGTTTAGAGTACTCACCTAGAGTACGGGCTCGAGGTGGGTCTTGGTTAATTGGTGGGTCTTGGTGTTGTTGTTCTTGGTGGTTTGGTGGAGCTTGGTGTTGTTGTGGTGGTGCTTGGTGTGCTTGGTATAGGTCAAAGATGCCTTCATTCACCATGTTGGCAAATGAAGAGAATTACGAACAAAGGAACGAAGAAAAAATAGACTACAAGAAAGCTAATAAAAAGAAAATAAAATCTCACTTGATAGGAATCTAGTGAGTAGACCTAAACGAAATAAAAATTGAACCCAAACTATTAACTATTCCCTGGCAGCCCAAAAACTTGATGCGGCGGTTGTAACCTCGCAAAAGGTTTTACAATCCTCCAAGGCAGTGTACCTAACCGTTGTAGTGTAGTATAGGCAAGTCTGGGAGATTGATCGTTCTCTAGGGGAATAGTTTCGCAATAGTTGTGGAAAGGTCAAGATGTATGACGAGATAGGTCTAGAGGTTAGGGATGATTCTTTTTGTATTTTTATATTTTATGAAAAGCAAGTAAAAATCTCGGTTTTGAAGGAGTGGGTGGAATTAGTTGTTAATCAACTAACCCAAAAACTAATTATAAAACTAAATTAAATAAAAATAAACTAAAAAAGTAAATTGGTGGTAACTCTTATGATAGGAAAAACGTGTTCACTTAGAATTAATTACTCCTTAGTTATCTCCTACTGATTTGTTGAATTGTCACGTCCTTGTTTTAGTAGAAGCGTTGTATTCCTTAATACTGGTTGTGGGGAGGTGCCGAAGTCCCCAACTCTATGAATCTTAGTCTCTCCTAAATTACTTAAAGTCTATTAAGTTTTCTAGGATCTACAAGCCGCAATTCACGCAATAAGTACAACGAGAAAAACCAATAGTACACTCTACGGTTGCGTTTTCTAAGAAGTTCAAGCTAGTTACATATAAAAGGTCAGCCAGTTTTCTTAGCCTAACGCGAGGCAATCAACTAAACAAGAGACAACAAATCAATATTCAATAACTAGGTTTCACTAGATCTAAGCAAACAAAAATAAACTTAAGCTAACATGTGAAAGCAAAGAAAAGATAAACAAGAAATCAAACAACATATAGACATATTGAATGATTAAACGAATAAATTATTTTAATTGAACATGGATGAAAAAGGCTGAAAAAGCCCTACAAAAGATGTGAGAATCGTCTAGGGTTTTGTCCTCCAAAGTGTTACACATTACAATGAAAAATTGCAAAAGTATATATAGTTTTAAAACTCTGAAGGCGTCACCTTATAGGTCGTGACGCCGTCAGCTCGCCGTGTTTGGGGTTTTATCTTGTGCAAGTCGCCGTTCTGACAGCATCAGGAATATATTGAGGCCATCACTTGTTAATTCTTCTGGGCCGTCTCTTGTTAGCTTAAAACGTGACTCCCGTCTTCAATTTGTACCTGACGGCGTCAGGTTGTAGAATCTTCAAATTCCTCTGAAGCGTCACTTGATAAACTTGAACCAAAAATCCAGCTTCATAAACAAGGGACGGCGTCACGTTGTAGCTTGTGACGCCGTCAGCTCTCCAAGTCTGACAGGTTTTTTCGCGACTTTGTCGTTTTCTTCTCTTTTTGTCCAAATACGTCCAAAGAGTGCCAATTTCCATAATTCTCGTCCCAAGTACCTAAAATACAAAAAGAAATGATTTTAGGCAATATTTGATCATATTTATACGATATTGGACTTAAATGAACCCTCAAAAAGGTACCAAATAAATACTTATCAACACAATTTCCAAATATACATACTTGTGTTCACCATTAAGAGCACAAGTTATATTAGAGTCTTTCACAAGATCTTTTGATCTTGCCTTACGTTCATCATGGTGGTTACTTTGTTCCAAACAGTCTACAGTCGTGGAGTGATACTTCGATGTACTCTAGCGGCTTACCCCACTTCCACTGTCTAGCCTTAGGTCATATCCGGTCTAAGAGTATTCGAAGAACGCACCAGCATCTCTGATGTATCCGTTTTAGAGTATTCAAGGAACGTTGCTAGCAACTTAGGATGTGTCTGTTTGAGATTTCTTAACACATATGCCGGGGACTAACGAACATATTTAGTTTGCTATTTATGTAGGTACCCATGGAGGCCAAAATTCCAAAAGACCGTACACCATCATCACTCTCATCAACAATCTTCAACTCCATATGCTCATACTAACATCCTCAACGATCAAGTCAAGAAAGCTCAAGACAAAGTTCAACATCAAAGTGAAAGATTAAGTTGTCAAAGAACAAGTTCAAGAAGCAAATGAGGATTACATTAGTATGAAGTTCAAAGCTTATCAAGAAGTATGAGCATGTTGGAGAAGACGATATGACAAAATAATTGAAGATGTTGATTGAAGGCAAGTGAGATCAAGAGATTTATCCAAATATCTACACATACTCATACTCATGTGACTCATCATCATCAAGTTAAAGACAAAGAAATTCAAGACAAAGAGCTACATCAAAGTCAAGAAAGTCAAGAAAATCAAGATGAAGTTCAAAGAGAATGATGAAAGATATTTGAGTAAAGATCAAAGTTTAAAGACCAAGTAGTATGAGTAAGTCAGAGAAGACGAAAGAACAAACACTTGAAGATGTTGATCGTAAACAAGATAAAGACAAGAGATTCTTCTAAAAATAACAAAGTATGAAGGAACAAAGGAACCAGCACAACTATTACATGACAAGACTTAAAGTTCAAGACAACAAGCACTAAAGCTCAATGATCAAGGTTACATAGAGAGATCTCCATGATCAACCCTTAGGGGGAGATTGTTTGAAAAAATGGAAAAGATAATAAATATGATGGGTCTAAAAAAAGGTGGTGTTAATGGTGTTATGAGTGAATGTGTATTTTTTGTTGTTGATGTTAAAAGTGGGGATAGTAATGTGACGTTGATCTGGAAATACTTTTTCGATCGTTTGCAAGACATTTTATTTATAAAAAATTAAAAATTGTATTTTTTTTTTTTTTAATTTTGATTAAAAAAATAAGTGGCTATAATTTGTTCTTTAGGTATTTAAAGAATATACGGTCTATATTGAACTTAACTTTTACGAATATACGTAATTTCAAACAAAAAATTAAATGAAAAGTAAAAACGAAAAAAGAACTGCATTTCATGAATATACCAATTCAAAAATAATGTTTGTCACATTTGAAGAGCAATATTGTACACCAATGTTTTAAAAATTGGTTTTTTAATTATTCCGGTTGAGTTACTGGTTCACGATTCAACTGTTTTAACCAATTTTGTTTCTCAAACGGGCTTTCGATGACCTCATCGGTTCACGGTTCAATCAGTCAAATCAATCTGTGTTTTAAAACATTACTTTACACATTCAACATAACTACTTTAAAAAACAAAACCGATTGAACTCAACTTTGAGCGAGATGTAAACGTTGTGATCACTGATCATCATGAGCTTGAAATACATACTTGATCAATTAAATAAAAAGATAAAATCGTTAACAATAATATTTAAGTTTCTTGAACTTTTCTATGTCAAATTGTAAGCAAATTACATTTTTTTTTCTCATTCAAACACAATGATGACATTGTGAAAAAAAAACCTATAAGGGCCCCCTTTAATATAATAATACATATAAAATTAGGTTCCAAATACAGGCAAGTATTAATAAGCTTTTACATATATGAGACATACTTACATTTAATTGTTTTCTCATTTTGTGATACAATGAATTGTGGTTTAACGAGCCTGATGATTCGTACATGGTTTGCAATGTAAAATGGCTTTTCGACCGAAATTAAATTATAGCTTCTAGATCTTTAAAGGAAGATTTTATTATGATTTTGAGATAGTATATAAAGTTCAAAATTGTTCAAAAAATATAAAGTTCAAAAGACTTATCAATTAAACATGTGGAAACAAACAAGTGAGATGAAAGTAATCGTAATATTAAAATGTTAAACACAGATAGTAACTAATTACTTTGGGAATAAAAGAAAAGCAAGAAAACGTATTCTTTTTCTTCTTTTTTGTGTCATTTACTTCAAAAGGACAAAACAACATAAAAATGATTGTAAGGATAAGATCAAATAAAGTCATTAATCAAATAAAACATGTAGTATATTTTTCTTTTCCTTTCTGTGTCATGTATTTCGAAAGAAAAAATATCATAAGCACTCGTTAAGACAAGTCAACTTAATTAAGTCTCTCTCTTGTTTATTCACTTACTGTCTTAAAATATAGAGAGAATCATTATTGTGTTTGATTACTTCAAATTCTTTTTCATTCCCTTATATTTTTGTTTTTGTATTGTAATTTGTATTTTTATTTAATGAATGAAAAATTGGTTTGTTTGAAAAAATTGAAAAGATAATAAATATGATGGGTCTAAAAAAAGGTGGTGTTAATGGTGTTATGAGTGAATGTGTATTTTTTGATATTGATGTTAAAAGTGGGGATAGTAATGTGATGTTGATGTGGCAACACTTTTTCGACCGTTTGCAAGACATTTTATTTTAAAAAAATGAAAAGTGTGTTTTTTTTTTAATTTCGATTAAAAAATGAGTGGCTATAATTTGTTATTTAGGTATTTAGAGAATATACGGTCTATATTGAACTCAACTTTTACGAATATACGTACTTTCAAACAACAAATTAAATAAAAATTAAAAACTAAAAAAGAACTGTATTTCATGAATATACCAATTCAAAAATAATGTTTGTCACATTTGAAGAGCAATACTGTACACCAATGTTTTAAAAATTGGTTTTTTAATTGATCCGGTTGAGTTATTGGTTCACGATTCAACTGTTTTAACTAATTTTGTTTCTCAAACGGGCTTCCGATGTCCTAATCGGTTCACGGTTCAATCAGTCGAATCAATCTGTGTTTTAAAACATTAGTTTACACATTCAACTTAACTACTTTAAAAAACAAAACAGATTGAACTCTACTTTGAGCGAGATGTACACGTTGTGATCACCGATCATCATGAGCTTGAAATACATATTGGATCAATTAAATAAAAAGATAAAATCATTAACAATAATATTTAAGCTTCTTGAACTTTTCTATGTCAAACTGTAAGCAAATTACATTTTTTCTCATCCAAACACAATGATGACATTGTGAAGAAAAACATATAAGGGCCCCTTTAATATAATCATACATATAAAATGAGGTCCAAATACATGCAAGTATTAATAAACTTTTACATATATGAGACATGCTTACATTTAATTGTTTTCCCATTTTGTGATACAATGAATTGTGGTTTAACGACCTTGATGATTCGTACATGGTTCGCAGTGTAAAATGGCTTTTTGACCGAAATTAAATTAAAGCTTCTAGATCTTTAAAGGAATATTTTATTATGATTTTGAGGTAGTATATAAAGTTCAAAATCGTTCAAAAAATATAAAGATAAGACTTATCCATTAAACATGTGGAAACAAACATGTGAGATGAAAGTACTCGGAATATTAAAATGTTAAACACATATAGTAACTAATGACTTTGAAAATAAAAGAAAAGCAAGAAAACGTGTTTTTTTTTCTTCTTTTTTGTTCCATTTACTTCAAAAGAACAAACAACATAAAAACGATTGTAAGGATAAGATCAAATAAGGTCATTAATCAAATAAAACATGTAGTATATTTTTCTTTTCTTTTCTTTTCTGTGTCATGTATTTTGAAAGAAAAAAAATATCATAAGCACTCCTTAAGACAAGTCAACTTAATTAAGTCTCTATCTTGTTTATTCACTTACTGTCTTAAAAGACAGAGAGAATCATTATTGTGTTTGGTTACTTCAAATTATTTTTCATTCCCTTTTTTTTTTTTTTTTTTTATTGTAATTTGTATTTTTATTTAATGAATGAAAAATTGATTTGTTTGAAAAAATGGAAAATATAATAAATATGATGGGTCTCAAAAAAGGTAGTGTTAATGGTGTTATGAGTGAATAGGTATTTTTGGGTGTTGATATTAAAAGTGGGGATAGTAATATGACGTTGACGTGGCAACACTTTTTCGACCATTTGCAAGACAAATTATTTAAAAAAAAATGAAAAGTGGTATATATTTTTATTTTTATTTTTAGTTTTGATTAAAAAATGAGTGGCTATAATTTATTCTTTAGGTATTTAGAGAATATATGGTCTATATTGAACTCAACTTTTACGAATATACATAATTTCAAAAGTCTTAGGGTGTGGAGTAAGGAGAGGTTTGGAGGGCATAAAGAGAAAGTGGAAGGTTTAAGAAATGAGGCTATGAGATGGGAGTTGGAAGTGGAATCGAGGATTTTATCCGAGAGTGAGAGATTGGCTTGGATGGAGGTAAGGAAACAATGGGAGGGGATGGAAAGAGAGATTGGAAATAAGATGCGGCAAAAGGCGAGAATTAAGTGGGACGTTGAGGGTGATGAAAACTCAAAAAAATTTCACTCATATTTTAGGAGAATGAACAATAAATGTAATATAAGAGGTCTCATGATTAACGGAGTTTGGGGCGAGGAGTCTAATTTAATCAAAAGAGAGATGGCTCGTCTCTACAAAAACATATTTTCAGAAAGGGGGCGGATTCGACCAATTTTTTGTAGTAGTAAAATTGAAAAGATTTCGATGGAAGAGTCGCGTACAATGGAGAAGGGTTTCAACTAAAAGGAGGTGTGGGAAGAGATTTGTGGTTGTGGGGGGGGATAAAGCACCGGGACCTAATGGATTTAATTTTAAGTTTATCAAAAAAGCGTGGGAAATCATTAAATCAGATTTATTAACTGCGGTGCAGTTGTTCTGGGATAAAATGGAGATATCTAGGGGTTGCAATCCATCTTTTGTTTTCATCATCCCTAAGGTGGTGGATCCTATATGGCTTGGCGACTTTCATCCTATTAGTCTTATTGGGTGCTACTATAAATTAATAGCAAAAATGTTAGCGGAAAGGGTTAAATGAGTGGTGGGTAGTGTGGTGGGGGAAGTATAAAACGCGTTTATAAGAGGTGGATATATTGTTGACGGAGTTTTGATTGCAAACGAGACAATGGATTTTGTGGAAACCGTAGAGGGGGGGTGAATACATTTCCATTTAAAAACTTAAAAACTTTTTTTGTATCAAACACCCGATCAAGTGTGACGTAATATGAAAAGTGTCAACAATGATCATACAACATCTAGAGATGGTATAAAGTAAACTACAACACAAACACAATCAAACCATGAAACAAACATAATGAACATAATATAAGCAACAAACCACACAAACATAAACGCAATGCAAATATAAATATAAAGCGATAAAGACTAAAATGAAAGTAAAGAGATAAGTAAAGAAGGCGCAAACCGGACACGATAATTTATAGTGGTTCGGTCACGAAGCTCCTTTTTGCCCTACTCCACTCCCCGAGTAACCAACTCGAGAGTTCCTTCATTAATCAACAAGCTCCCTTCATGCGGAGAAAACCGTACAACGTCGCTTATCCTTATTTCCGACACTAAGCTAAATGTCGAGTACTAATCTTAGCTAGTACCAATCTACTACGATTTACCCGATCTACCCTTGATCCACTTGATCAACACACAAGCCCACAAGCTAACAAGAGATCTCCAAGATCTCAACAAGATCACAATGATCTACTCTCACAGTTTCACTTGACTCGATCTACCCGATCTACCCTTGATCCACTTGATCAATTTACAAGCCCACAAGCTACAAGAGATCTCCAAGATCTCAATAAGATCACAATGATCTACTCTCTCTTGACTCGATCTACCCGATCTACCCTTGATCCACTTGATAAGCTCACAAACTCACTCTCTACAAGAGATCTTCCAAATCTCGACAAGATCACAATGATCTACTCTCACAAACTACTCAAAAGAAAATCAACTTGATGTATTCTAGGATACAACAAGTATGTAACAAGTGTTACAAGTGCACTAACTATAACTACAACACTTTGTATCTTTGTGATACTATGTGTTCTTCTCTTGCACTAGTAGAGGAATGAAGGTGATCTCTTGATTGGATGAAAGGATCACTCTTAAACAAACTAAGACTCTCTAAATGATCAAAGAAAGTGATCTAAGTAAGAAAGGTTTAGACCAGAGAAAACTAACTGAAAAAATCAAGTTGGAAGTGTAAAATGGTCCACTATTTATAGGCAAAGAAAAAACTAGCCGTAACGTACGGATGGTACCACTAAATACCCGACGGTACCACTAAATTTAGTGGTGCCGTGGTACCGTCCCACACAGGGACGCTCCAAATTTTTTTTTTTAGTGGTGAAAGTTTATTTGGGGAAGTTTGGAGCTGATTTGGGGGGAAAATAGCTGTTGGGACTTTTAAACTTATTTTTCAAAATAAAACATTTCTTTTTAATTCAAAAATAATTTGTAAAATGTATTTTTGAAAAAATGTTTTGTTACATTAAAAATGTGAAGTTTAGAACAAAAAAAATTATTTTTTTGATCATCCATCAAGTTTAAATTTGTTTGTTCATACCTTGAGTGATTTACGTCGGGATGAAAATCTACGACTCTGTTGAAGCATACTTGAGACGTCGAGAGATGTTGATGTAAGTATGCATTGATGATTTGTGTTTACAGGTAACTTGCACATTTTACGTTATGCATTACACGTTACATGTTTGTCATTATTAAAATCGAAGAAACCGTTTAGTTTAAATATCGTAATATTTGCACTAACAATCTCCCCCTTTTTGATGATGAAAAATATGTAAATCGTAACACATAGCAAAATGTAAAAGTTACCTATTTACACTCCCTTCTCCCCCTTTTGTCGAAGTAAAAAGGTAGTTGCCTCGAGCTCTCCCTTGAATTCACTCCCTACTCCCCCTTATTACACTACTATCCTTTGTTCCCAAAAAGGCGAGCTTGCATCATCCCAGTGAAGTCTTCTATCACCACTATTAGAAAGACTCCGTGCTATGTATTCAAATACTCTCGAGCTCCCCCTAGCTCAATGCTCCCCTATGGGAATTGAATCCCCTTGTTTATTTACCTTAGTATCTAACGGATTGATCGCCCCCAAACGGTCAACTAATATTGACCAAGTAAATGGTCAACAAGAGTCAAACAATCTAGGGCGCAATACAATTTACCAAAGGAGTTTAGTGTTTCCCCGGGTCGTTAAGTCCCAACGAGGCGTGAAATCTGTAATAAAACGAATTTGTGATCGGGTGAAATTGAATAGAAAAAAGGTGTATTTTGGATTTTTACGCTAAAACATGTGAACATAAATTAAAAGCGACTTATAAAGCAAACTTATATAAAACTACTCGTACATAATAAAATCTATGCTAATAACAACGATAATAATCATTACGTAAAAAAATGACAATAAATAAACAATAATATATAAAGCTAAATTACTAGGACTAGTATTAAAACTAGAATAGATCGGACTAGTATTAAAACTAGAATAGATTGGACTAGTATTAAAACTAGAATAGTTACTAAACAAAAGAAAACTAAAAATAAACAGACAAACTAAATTTTAAGTGCTCTCAAACTTAAGAAATGTCAAGGCTTATTTGAAAAATAAGCCGAGCTTAACAAGCTCATGCATCTCTTTTTGTGTTTGAATTGAGCTAGAGGACACAATATTTAAATGACTTGAAAATTAAGGTACGATTAAGCATAAATTGAAATATAAAAATAGATTGAAATTGGTACTGTAAATAGGTTTATTACAATTTGTCAAAGAGTAATAAGATCCTGAAAGCATTTAAATGACAAGGTAATAAAAATAAGCAATAAAAACGATTAAATAAAAATTAACTACTTGCTTAATAAAATAAAACTACTGACTTTTAAAAAAAAACTACTACAACTAATCTACAACTACTTCTACTCAAAAAAAAATGCTGCTGATCTTGTGCTATTTATAGCAAAGTGAGGCGGTTTGTTTTATTTTAGCCACGCCACGTGGCTCTCTTTGGTTGGTTGAAGGTATGAGGCTTCATGTGGAAGCAGCATTAACTTTTGGCTCTTTTTTTCTCCACTTGCTTTGTGTCTTCATTCATTTTTTTTTTGTTTCATTTGTCCCATGTGCTTATCAAATATAAGAGATGTACTTCTCTTTTCTTTTTATTTTGTGGCGCTAGCATTCTTTAACTTTAATATAGTATCTTGACTTGGGTTATAAACATGAGCTTTGTTTAGTCTTTCACAATTCCGTCTTTTGCCTCGATGCTCTAAATAAAATTAACGCTAGACTCGCAATTACATGCTCTTTCCAATCTCGTGCTCGGCTTTATTTATTTTTGCCTTTCTTTTTGTCTTTTTCTCATATCCGTACCTGCACATATATAAACACAAAAACAAAGATATCTGCAATATAATTTGAGTGTTTTTGGTCGTTTTTGTGGGTTTAAACAAGGTAAAATATATATGTATTTAGACACATATCAAATCCCCCACACTAAACTATTGCTAGTCCCTAGCAGTCTTTTATGAAAATTTAATGGATTTTATGTCTCTTTACCAAAAGCCATTACTTCTGGAGTAGCCAATGTTTTAGTATGTGATACTTTGGTACATTAATAACCAAATGATTTTGAGCAAACCATCAGCTGTCAACGGTTTTGATTTGTCTTTACCAAAAGCCGTTTGCTTCTGGACTAGCCAACTCTTAGATAAAGTACAGTTATTATCTTTGGTGAGCTGATTACCAATTATGGTTTTTCCACTTGCCTTTACCACAAGCCATAACCTTGCGGGCTAGCCAACTCTTTACATATAAAGATATGGGGAGTTGAATACCATACAATTTTTGGCAAATTGTCAGCCATAAACGGGTTTGAGATATCTTTACCAAGAGCCGTTTGCTCTCGGATTAGCCAATCCTTATGTGGGTTAGACATGGTGAACTGATAACCATTTATTGCGTTCTAAGTGAGGAAAAAAAATTAAATTTTGGCCAAAATAGGGGTACTAGATGGTACATATGATAAAATTCGCTAGAATTCCCCCCCACACTTAGAACTGAATATTGCCCTCAATATTCAAAATACCGGTTGTTAAACCAACACTTAGAACGTAAAAAGGAAACATTACTAATAGCTTCTTTTTTTTTTTTTTTTTTTTTTTTAACAAACATATATACAACATGTAGGGCATCTCCCCCACACTTGGGTGAGACATGGGTGAAAACCCATGTTTTACTACTGTTTTTATTAACCGAGTCGCTAGCTTGACTCGACCCCGAATTCATTGGTTCATGGGGAAGCAAGTGGAAGAAACCATCTCCATCGGACTTTCATTCAATATGTTTAGATAAACATTGAAGTACGTGAAAGTTCCACACCGATGAGATAATAACCAGGCTCAAAAATGATAATTGAGAATGCCGGGGTCAAAGATAGTGTCTTCATTCCCGAAGGAGTGAAGAACAGGAGATGTCACCGTGTAGGTGAAGAAAAGAAAGAAAGTCATGATAAAAATCATGACTATCTCATCATCATCAGAAGGAGAATTCATGATTTCAGGATCATGAATCTCATCATTTAAGCTCATTTGATCAAGACATATTCTGGGCGGGAGGGATGGGATTTTGATCTCAAGCAAATTCTCAGTGTTGAGAATATTTCCCTCCGGGACATAAAGATAATCTTTGTCAAGATCAAAGTAGAAGTTATCATACTCCGGCGGAGATATGATATAAGTGAGTTCATCGGAGAACTCCTCAATGGTGAATGAATCATATTCGGGGAGAGAAATGTGAGAATGAGAAGTGGCACTGCCACTAGTCTTCTCTCCCATATGATCAAAATGGGAGGCTTCCACTTCCGGTATAGGGTCATCGGAAAACAGGTCACTATCCTTTATGGGGATAGGAGATGAAATGCATTTTTCATTGAAAGCCTCGATTTTAGAAATGAGAAGATTAACATTTAATAATGTTTCACGAAGTGTTTCGTCTTTGATTATTTCTTCATCATTCTCTTCTTCTAAGCTGACAAGCTCAGAAGGTAATTCCTCAACATAATCGATGTCCTCACAAAATAAAGAATCATCATTACTTGAAGTATAATCATCGTCAGAATTGGAAAACATCTCAACAAGATCATGTGAAATGTCAAGAGGAGGCAAATCACACATATTATCAGAGATACCCTCTGACTTACTTGGGATTGGGACAAGGTTCTCAGCACTAGACTTTATGAATTCGTCCGATTCCTTTTCAGGAATAGTGCTAATATGCTCATCCCCCATAATAAGAGAGTCTTTGGGGTCCAAAGCTGGAAAGAACGATGGGATTGTAATAGAATGAGGGAGTTGAGAAATGATGCCTCCCAAAGGAACAACACTCTCCTCGTCTTCCTCCTCATCAATATTGCTAGCATAAATGGCTTTCATTTGCTCGTCGGCTAGCAATTCTGCAATAGTCTTGTCTTCCTGTCTTTTCTGGACAGGTGTAATTGCAGCTGATGAATTCTCGCAACCTTCGCACATAGAATCATCATCATCGTCATCGTAAATGAAAGTTTGACGATAATTGGAACTCATTCTAGCTGTTTGTTCTTCTTCAGCTAGAAGCTCTCCAATGGTTTTCCGATGATGATCTTCTTGGGTATTTTTAACAGCCAAATCATTAAGTGTATCCATCATATTTTGGAGTTTTTAGGATACATTTTCAAAAGATTTTTCAAAAGGAGATGGCTGAGGTTGAATCATTTGATACTGTGGAGGTTGGTCATGACAAGAATAGTCGTAATTGTTACAAGGGACATGCTCATAGACAAGCGGGGACCTTGTTTGACAATCGGATTCATAATGTGGACCACCACAGTACTCACAACAATACATTTGATGTGACTGATTCTGTGAAGCATATGGATATTGGTCATACCCGAAGTTTTGATTACATGGATCTTGCTCATAGACAGATGTATTTCCTGCTTGACAATCAAAACTTGGGTGAGGACCTCCACAATATTCACAAGGATCATTTGGCATATTTTGAAATGATATATCATTGAAGTTTTGATTAGACGGCTCTTGCCAAAATGAATCCTGAGAAGGGGTACTGAAATCGTTGTGAAAATCTGGATAATCAAGTGTGAATGGCTGATAAGTGCAAAAACATTGCTTACACTGTGAATCATCCCCCAACGGATTTTCACACATACAACAATTAAGCTGAGTGAGTGAAGATGGCTGGGGTTGTGGAGAGTGTTCGGAAAAAGAATCCGGAGGTGGGGCAAGTGGTGTGCTTTGAGAGCTAGGAATTTCCACCACTTCCGTTATGGTCTCTGGTTCTTGTTCTTGATAAACGTGAAGAGTAGGCAAGTCGTTCTTTTTAGTTACCGTTCTAAGCTCTGTACGTTCTCTTGACAAACTTTTAACCGTAAATTGTGAAAGGTCTGGATTAATTCTTGACTGTTTGCCATTAATAGCATGTATCTTGGGCTGTGAAGGGCAGTCGGAAGAACTTTGAGAATCATTGATGGAATTAAGCACTCTTTTGAGGGCTTCTTTACACCAATAATAAGATCCACAATCCTTTGGTGCATGCTCTCCACACAGCTCACACGCACACTTTGAACAACGAAGGCTGTCAATCAACGGGCTTTTACAATTCAAACATTTGTACCCGAGAGACGCCATAGAAGAAAGGTATAAGAAGTTTAGAATCAAATGGATAGAGGGTAAAGGGATAAAGAATCAAAAAGGGTAAGAGGGTAAAGATGAATATTTTTGGGTTTTTGGTAAAAATAGATTAAGAAGAAAAATATTTTTGGTAATCGATCCGTCAAACGAATTAACTTCACGATAATTTTGGTTTTTATATATATATAAAAATAAGAGAATATGAACAAGGATGGTAAATATATAATGGATGTATATTCAACAACACTGATTCTTCAAATTCGATCTACGCAGCACACCTCCCCGGCAGCGGCGCCAAAATTTGATCGGTGCAAAACGGTCTGCTACCAAGTAAATGGTCAACAAGAGTCAAACAATCTAGGGCGCAATACAATTTACCAAAGGAGTTTAGTGTTTCCCCGGGTCGTTAAGTCCCAACGAGGCGTGAAATCTGTAATAAAACGAATTTGTGATCGGGTGAAATTGAATAGAAAAAAGGTGTATTTTGGATTTTTACGCTAAAACATGTGAACATAAATTAAAAGCGACTTATAAAGCAAACTTATATAAAACTACTCGTACATAATAAAATCTATGCTAATAACAACGATAATAATCATTACGTAAAAAAATGACAATAAATAAACAATAATATATAAAGCTAAATTACTAGGACTAGTATTAAAACTAGAATAGATTGGACTAGTATTAAAACTAGAATAGATTGGACTAGTATTAAAACTAGAATAGTTACTAAACAAAAGAAAACTAAAAATAAACAGACAAACTAAATTTTAAGTGCTCTCAAACTTAAGAAATGTCAAGGCTTATTTGAAAAATAAGCCGAGCTTAACAAGCTCATGCATCTCTTTTTGTGTTTGAATTGAGCTAGAGGACACAATATTTAAATGACTTGAAAATTAAGGTACGATTAAGCATAAATTGAAATATAAAAATAGATTGAAATTGGTACTGTAAATAGGTTTATTACAATTTGTCAAAGAGTAATAAGATCCTGAAAGCATTTAAATGACAAGGTAATAAAAATAAGCAATAAAAACGATTAAATAAAAATTAACTACTTGCTTAATAAAATAAAACTACTGACTTTTAAAAAAAAACTACTACAACTAATCTACAACTACTTCTACTCAAAAAAAAATGCTGCTGATCTTGTGCTATTTATAGCAAAGTGAGGCGGTTTGTTTTATTTTAGCCACGCCACGTGGCTCTCTTTGGTTGGTTGAAGGTATGAGGCTTCATGTGGAAGCAGCATTAACTTTTGGCTCTTTTTTTCTCCACTTGCTTTGTGTCTTCATTCATTTTTTTTTTTTTTGTTTCATTCATCCCATGTGCTTATCAAATATAAGAGATGTACTTCTCTTTTCTTTTTATTTTGTGGCGCTAGCATTCTTTAACTTTAATATAGTATCTTGACTTGGGTTATAAACATGAGCTTTGTTTAGTCTTTCACAATTCCGTCTTTTGCCTCGATGCTCTAAATAAAATTAACGCTAGACTCGCAATTACATGCTCTTTCCAATCTCGTGCTCGGCTTTATTTATTTTTGCCTTTCTTTTTGTCTTTTTCTCATATCCGTACCTGCACATATATAAACACAAAAACAAAGATATCTGCAATATAATTTGAGTGTTTTTGGTCGTTTTTGTGGGTTTAAACAAGGTAAAATATATGTGTATTTAGACACATATCACGGATCCATGGATCAAATTCTTACAAAGGCTTTTCCTACATCAAGGGTTAGCTTCGTGCAACATAATATATAAAAGAATAGGAGCAACATTATAGGGATAGAATACACATAGCAAGAGCAAGGGTTAAACTATGTTAAAAACATAGCTAAAAAAAATTTGATGAGCATATCAAAGTGTGCAAGAAGTTAGACACGTGATGAAAGTGTGCCAAAAGGATAAAGACCAAAAAGAAAGCCCAAGAAAGTTGTGTGACACAAAAAGATGAATGCATATTGCAATTCAAAGACACTTGAGTGTCACAACCTGACTGAAAACCTAAGGTGTAATTGTTCAATCAATCACACTAACAAGAACGAGATTCGTTCATTGACTGACACACAAAATGACTTCTTCCAAGTTGTCATTGGGAAGGCAAGTTCTAACAAACATTTTGAACAACATAATCATCTACCTAAGATGATTGGTGTTAAGGATAGTTTGTTGATAAGACATACACTAAATGAGGTAGATATATGTTATTACTATTATGACAAGTCATGCCATAAAGTAGATTCGATGGAAGTTTTTAAAAAAATTAAAAATGAGAACGTGTTAGGAATTATATTTTGAGTTGATATTGACAAAACATGAAAGATGAAGGATTTATGAAGACAAAGACAAAGAAATAAATATGTATTATGTTAAGAGTCTTTGTAACTCTAATCTCTAGTTTATAAAGAGATGAGGCGTGAGTTTTAGAAAACAGATGTTAAAGATGTAACATCCAGGAAAAGTGTATGTGTGTCTAGGCGTCAAGTTCCTACAATGGACGCCTAGGGTTTGTATGTTAGTAGTTGTTAGAGATTATGACGAAGAAACCTTGTAGCAATAATAATGAAGCTTTTGTTTATTCCGCTGTGTATCGTGTTTATTCATCATTATTGTTTATCCCACTTGCTCTAAACGATCCACGAAGTTGTTAATTATAACTTCACAATTGGTATCAGAGCCAAGGGGCTCTTGATCGTGGGATTCACAAGGTTTGGTTTGTCAATGATCGAAGAAAACAAAAAAATTCGTAACTGGTTCGTATCTTCAAAACTCACTGCAGAGCTGTTTTTGAACGACGATAACTCCTTCGTTAACCATTGGATCGAGCTGAAATTTTTACTGGAGATTCTTCATACATCAAGGTACAATTTCACTGGAGGAATCTTTGATCTGAGCTCTAGATCGTCAGGTATAAATTTTTGAAAACTGCTACAGAGGCGTTTATGATTTTCGAATTTTTAGGGTTTTCTTGATTCAACTTCTTGAATTTGGTTCAATTCTTGTTAATTCATCATGGAAGTTGGATATATGTTGTTTGTTATCGATTATACACTCAAGAGAGCAGATTTGGAGGTACATATTAACAGATTAGGGTTTCTTGAGTACCATTTGTTCATTAATTGTACTCGATCTGGTTTGCTCTTCATTTATTATACTTGATCTGGTATTACTTCTATGTTGCTGCTACATGGTGTGTCGTATATGGTTATAATGATTAGCAAGGGTTCGAATGGGGCTGCATGATTAGGGTTTCATAAAACCTAAATTGGTTGCTTTAATGTTGCTGTGCATCCAGGATGTTATGCATACTGTTGGCGAGGTTTACCCATTCGAGTTTGTACTGCTAGCTTCAGTTATGTACTGCTTTATCTTATTCGTACTGTTGTCCTAAGGGGTGAAACAAGAAGGTTGTTTTTAATACTGCTCGTGGATATCAGTATTGTTCCCGTTTGTCATTAGTACTGCTATCATCGTTGGTTAGTACTGCTACTCGATATTACGTTTGTACTGCTGGGTCTTCGGAGTTAGTATTGCTGTTGGTTTTCATTTAGTACTGCTCACGACAAATATTGGTACTGCCAAGCTTTGGTTTGTACTGCTATCGATTGAACTTTGTACTGCCAAGGTAACATTAGTACTGCTCGAGAAAATTTTTAGTACTGCTCTAATGTAAGTTTGTACTGCTTGCTTTGAAGGTTCACATCTGATCTTTCAGTAACCCTCACTCACTAGTGATTAACACAAGAGCAAGTTGATGTTTGCTTAATCGACTTTTCTATTCTAGTTAAAGATTCACTCATGGTTGTCGAAGAAAGAATATGCATGAACTGATATGTGCGATGCTTGGCATGTGAATTGGTTATTTTATTCTTATCAGAGGAGGATATTATATATGAAGGTATAATGGGTCGGTTGGCACTTGACTTTTGTTCTAATCATTACTGATATAATGGAGGATATAATATAATACATTGGTGCACATGCATGCCTCATGTATTATATTTTTGGACGATGTAACTTCAAGACACACATGGGACGGTGCATGGAATGAATATAATACTTTTCATGATATGGAGATTTACAGTGTTAATTTATTTAATAATCTCATCATGGGTCGGTGGTGCACTTTTATTTTCTCATGTTGGCATACGATTACAAAAGTGAGGGGAAGCGAACATTGTTGATTAGCGATTTGGAACACGTTGGTTCCAAAACACACACTAGGGGAAAACATACACACAGAAGGATTTTGGATTTGATTTTTGGATTTGGTTTTGGTTCTTAAATATTTATGGCTCGTTCTTATTTATTCTCATTGGCGACGAAGATTATTCATTGCTTATTTGACGATGAAGTGGAATTTTTCAAGGTTGTGTTTTATCATACCTTTTGATAGGAGGTAACTTGTTTGTTCGTTCAAGTGACTACGAATTGACAAACACTTGAAGGAGTTACATTATTGTGCTCAGTGATTATTGTCAAGAGATTGCGATCTCCCTATACGTTAAGTATACATTCGAAGTCAGTTTTCGTACAAGATATAAGACATAAGGTTGGTTTATTCTACTTCAGCATCGAATTGGTAATGGTTAGTTTTCTTCATTATTACTGATGAGTGTGTAAATACTCATCATTTTTGTCGTATCTGAACTGCCAAAACATCCAAAAACACTCAGAAATGCATCAAAATGCTGAAAATATCCCAGGAGTGTGTTTTATAAGTTTCAAATACAAAATGTTTGAAAACAATTGAAAAACAAACAAAGTTTGCTTAATTGGCAGTTTCAGTCCCTCAACTTTCAAAACTTGTCAAAATTAGTCCCTAGGCATTTATTTTATAAGAAATATCATCAAAGGTCCTTGGGGATTCATAAGTTGTCAATATTAGTCCTTTAAAGTTCAAGTTTTCAAAATTACAACTTTGGTCCCCCAAGTTTGAAAAATGTCAAAAATAGTCCCTGGGTTTTCAAAATTGGAAAATTATCAAATTTAATCCTTGTACTATTGAAACTTGGCAAGATTGGTTCCTTGTGATACTTTGGGAAAGTTACAACTTCAGCCCCTCAAAATCCAAAAATTACAAAATGGTCCTTGTGCTTATTTCTAAAAAAACCAATCCGGACCCTTGAATTAAATAAAACCCAATACCCTTTATTTTACAAACCCAGCCCAACCACCATAACCCTTGACCCGGCCCAATCCCAACTTAAATAACCAAAACCAGGGTTTGACCCCAGTCAAACCTTTCTCCCTCTCACACAACCCCGCCAAAACCACCCTTCCACCATCAATACCAGAAACCACCTCACCTTTACACCTCAACCCCCCACCTCATCATCCCAGCTCACTAATCTCTCCCCTCCACCTCCACAAACACCCAAATTTCTTTAATTGTAAAAACCTGCTCAAGCTACTTGTGTACGTTTTGGCACCAAAATGACACTTGTACGATTATGATGAAATTGATGAAATCAAAGGTCAAGATATGGTGGGAATTGTTCAGAGATGTCGACAATGGGATAAAAGTCTATAAAGAAAGAATGGAAAGCAATGTAATAGAGTATCTAGTGTAATTTTATTTTATTTAGGTCGTTTTTAATATTTTTCAAATTCCAGTGTTAAGTTAAGCTTTTAATCACTTTTATTAGTGTTATCAGTATGTACTAAATCTCTTGTAAGTTTTAATTTCAGTGTAACAATCAATTTCAGTTTATGCAAATTTCATGTTCAAAAATCTCATATAGTGTGAATGTTGTTCTTAACATTGTTATTGGACTCTTAGGATCATATAAGCTCCTATATAGCTTATAAAAGCTATTAGTAATCCTTAAAATCAGTTAGTAATAAAAAAATCAAAAATACAAAAAAAGGTCAACAAAAGTCAAAGTTCAGGTTTCATGATGATCATGGCTGGAGCAGGGTGAATTTTGGATTGCCCTGGGTTAGAGGCTTTGTGGAAAGCACATAGGTGTGATCTAAAGTCCTTGGTTCTTTGTTTTTCAGCTGGAAAGTTCTTGTAAGCCTTATACTCAATATTTGCATTTCACTGTATAAGTTAGTTCTTGTTTAAAATCTTTGTGTTTTCAAGTCTCTGTGGTATTGTTAAGTTATAATCTAGCTTAGAACAGTTAGCTTGTTCATTAAATTTCCTTGTGCTCAACTTTTCTCATTTGACTGTCTAATTAGCATAGTTGTGATCCTTGTGTATTTGTAGTCTAAGCTTGTGTTTCTGCACTTGTTTTAGCTTAATACTCCATCAGAAGTTGTTAGAAATCAATTTCATGGTCTTGATCTAGTATTTGTTTTGAAAATCAAAAATTGGTTCAGTTAAAGGGTTGTTTGGAATTGCTGATAAAACAGCATTCAAGTGCATGCTAGTTGTTGTTTGTTGTTGTTACAACTCACATAAGGTCATATTAGCATAGTCAAGTCCTTAAAAATCAGTGTTTTTAAGAAAATAGTCAAAATCACTTTTAATCTCACATAAAGTTGATCACTGTTGGATTTTAACTTGTGAAATTCATCACAGTTGTGTAAAACTTGGTAATATAGCTTAATCTCATCTCATTATATCATAATATAACATAATCAGTAAGAGAATCTAGCTTAAAGTTCATAAAAGTCAACTGTTTAGTTTTGCTTAGAAAGTCAATCATTTGCCCTGTGCACCCAGAAAAGTCAGATTTTCATAAGCTTGCATAAGCTTCATTCCTTTGCCTTAGCTTTTGATTTTTAGTTCTTTGTGAAGCTTATCAGTCCATCTTCAAGTTCCAATAATAATTTTCTAATTTCTAGCTTATTTGATAGGGCTGCAATCAGCTTCTATTTTGTCCCATTTTCATCAGTGTATACTGATCAGTATATTTGACCCATTTTCAAAAGCTATTCATGAGCTCTCTAGTGGTCCCCACAGTGAGAGCTTTAGCTTTTTGAACACCCCACCAGCTCATCTAAACACCTCAGTGCTTATTTTAGGTTTAGGAGCTTTTGCCCCTAGCTTAATTTGCTTTCAAAAAAGACTGCAGGCTTGAGTGTTTAACTGAGTGGGATTTGGATTGCTTATTGGCTTAATCTGAGCTTATCAGTGAATCCCTTTGTCCCTCTTTGCTCATTTCCAGTTTAGTTAACTTATTTACACCTTATTTTCCCTTTGTTTCAAGATTGTAGCTTATTTTGAGCTTAATTCCCATTTTGAGCTCATAAGCTCAACTGTTTAGCTCATTAAGTTGCAAGCTGCTTATTTTTAAGTTTTAAAATTTTTGTCTTCATTAAAGTTGTTCATTTTCAGTAGTGTAACAAGTTTGTAGTATAAAGTTTTAGATAAAAACCACTTTTAAGAAAGTGATAGCTTCTATTTAAGAAGCTTGAGCTTTTTAGCTTATTTTTCTGCTTTTTAATTAAGCACTTTCAGTTTTTATAATTTTCTTATCTTCCTGTCACCTTTAAATAATTTAGGAAAAAGTTTCATAATTTTTTGAATAGTTTTGATATTTTTAATCTTTTTAATTAGTTTAAAATAGTAATTAAATCATAATAAATAGAATTTTAATCAGAAAAATATAAATCCAATTTTCATAATTTTCTTTTGTCATTTTTAATCTAGAAAAAATATAATTATTTTTAGACCTTAAGAAAATCAAAAATAGAAAAATAGTGATAGCTTCTATTTAATAGAATTTATCTTTTTAAATTTTAATTAAGCAAGTTTCATTTTTATAATTTTCTTAGCTTCTATTTACTTAATAGTATTTATATAAAAAATTTCAGATTTTTCTTTGATCTTTTAGTATTTATTAGAATTTTAATTAGTTTAAATAATTATTAAATAGTTTTTAATTAATAATAATTAATTAATAAGTCAAATAAATAATTTTCTTTTTCCAATAATTTTCTTTACTTATTAGGATTGTAAAAATATAAATTTCATATCCGTAGGCCTTTTATTTATCAAATCTCACTTTTTATTTTGTACGTTTACTTTTATTTAAAGTTAAACGTACGTTTTTAGATTTTAGACGTTTTAAGTAATTTGGTTCCCTTTATTTATTTCCATAGCTTGTTTTAAGCTATTCTCTTTTATTTCCTTAGTTCAATAATTCCTAAACCCTTTCCCATTCAATTACACTTGATCACAAACCGTTTTTAAAGCACAATTTCACATCTCGCTGGGACTTAAACGACCCGGGGATAAAACTATACTCCTTGGTTAATTGTCCTCAATTGGTTTGACTTTGTTTGACCACATCCGTGGTTGATTTAAGTTGACTGTTTTAGGAGCAATCAAATTTTGGCGACGCTGCCGGGGAGGTGTGCTGCGTGTTCTAAACGTTTTGCAGTATCGTGTTTTTTGAACCCCAATCTGTGTATATCTTCTTTCTCCTGTATATTCATCATATATAAAGCAAAACGCTCGTGAAGTTAATTCATTTAATGGATCGAGTACCAAAAATATCGTATTTCAATCTTCCCTAAACAATATAAAATACAAAAATATTTTTCTTTTCTTTTATATATATATTATCATATAAAAAATAAAAACACCAAAAATATTTTCCGTTTTCTTTGCTTAATAAATAACAACAATAAAAATTACCATCGAGAACCAAGACAGAGTACTACCTAACTGGGGGTACGACCATAATAAGTTCCCAAACAAAAGATTAAAACTTGCCTTTGTATCCTTGTGAGTGGTGTACCTTTTTCAAATAAGCCATTTATCTTGTGATTATTGGTTTAAGTTCACTGTCGTTTTATCTCGATCTTGTTTTGATTTGAACTTTTCAAAAACAAAATAACATAAACCCAAAAAGAATCTTCTTTCCTTTTTCTAAGTTTCCTCCACTATAAAGGATTCTTAGACTCGTCTTAGTGCATGCGCACTCGTTCTTCTAGGTCATCAAGCCCTCTTCGTGAGCTTGGAAACATACCTCGAAGACGTCGTAGACGTTCTGCCCCATCAGTCGTATCTGAGGAACGTACTGATCCTGTCGTCATGGCAGATTTGCCGATGAATGAGCTTCTCCAAGCACCCATCGAGGGTTATGGAGATGCCATTGTTGTTCCAGCTATTGTAGCTGAGAGTTTTGAGCTCAAAACCGGGTTATTGAATCTTGTAACCTCTAGCCAATTCTACGGTTTTGAGAGGGATGATCCTCATGCTCACATTCGATGGTTTAACAAGATTACATCTACCATCAAATACAAGAACATCCCGTCTAGCTCAATCAAACTTCTTCTATTCCCATTTTCTCTCGAGGGACAAGCCCGGATATGGCTTGAAAAAGAACCCCCTCGTTCAATTGAGACATGGGAGGACTTAGTTACAAAGTTTGTAAACGAATTCTTTCCACCGTCTAGAACGACAAGTCTTAAAAATGAAATCATCAAATTTACACAAAGATTTGATGAATCGTTTAGTGACGTGTGGGATCGTTTCAAAGAATTGCTTCGTAAATGTCCTCATCATGGTTTCACCGAGTTGATGCAAATCGACACTTTCTATAATGGTGTGAGCCAATCTGACCAAGATTCTCTCAATGCCTCCTCTGGAGGTAACTTTTTGAGCAAAACTGTCAAAGAAGCTTTAGCGATTATTGAAAATAAGTCTAAGGTCCGTACTGCACGAACAAAGCCGTATCATTCTCAGGCTAGTGCTGGTCCTTCTACTTCATCTCCCGTGAGTACTTCTAGCACCGATGCTAAGATTGATAATCTCACGGACGCTATTCAAGCTTTGGTTCTCTCAAGCCAAAAGAAAGTCACTTTCACACAAAATCCTTCACATGCTGAAGTGAAGAAAGTGGAAGTCTGTGTTACTTGTGGTGGCCCTCATGCATACTACGACTGTACTGCCACCGATGGTAGTCCTTTTGAAGTTAATGCTATAGCCGGTACTTCAAATCAGGGAGGTAATCAATACCGTCCTCAAATGGAACCAAATTATCGAGCTAGCACCTACCAAGGACCACCCGGGTTTAATCAAAACCAGAATTTGCAAAACCGAAACCAAAACCAACCTCGAATGAACCAAGGTTATCAAAACCAAGGGAATTTCAATTCTGGACATAATCAAGGTTTCCAACACCAAGGAAACTTTAACCGAAACAATTACAACCAGGGAAATCATTTTCAGGGAAATGGTAATCCAAATCAAGGGAATTTTCAACATCAAGGTTATAATCAAAATAACCGAATGCAAAATTTCCCTAATCAACATCAAGCCATTCCAGCCCCACAACCATCATCTGATGAGTTATTGAGGCAATTCATGAAAGCTCAAGAGGACACAAACAGGTTGTTGGTCAGCCAGATCTCTGAGATTAAAAAATCTTTAAATGATCAACCTTCGGGCTCAGGAAAACTTCCGAGCAACACGATCGCTAACCCAAAGGGCGATGTTAAGGCGATCACAACCCGAAGTGGTGTTTCATACGCTGGACCCACTATTCCCACTACCACTTCTTCTTCTTCCCCCAAGGTAGTGGAAAGTGAGCCTGAGGTGACTAAGGACCAGGTACTTCCTACTAATAACGAAGGTACCAACAACGTCCAACCTCAAGTTGTCCCGAAACCGAAGACTAAACCTCGAGTTATCTTTGAACATCCTGAAACCCCGGTTGAGAACCCTAAATCCAAACCTTCTATTCTCTACCC